>JARQOC010000006.1:460345823-460598450 GCA_033576535.1 Allobates femoralis | reverse complement strand
GAGGCATCGGTGTACTCAGGAGAAATTGCCCAACAAATTTTAGCATGAATTTTATCCTGTTACCCATGCGAAAATGAAAGAATTGAGGCTAAAAGAACATTTTTGTGAAGAAAAAGTACTTTTTCCATATTCACAGATCAATTTGTAAAGCATGTGGGGGTTAAAAATGCTCACCACACATCTAGATAAGTTCCCTGGGAGGTCTAGTTTCCAAAATGGGGTCACTTGCGGGGGAGCTCCAAAGTTTAGGCACACAGGGGCTCTCCAAACGCGACATGGTGTCCGCTAACAATTTGAATGGAAAATCACCTCAAATTGTTAGCGGACACCATGTCGCATTTGGAGAGCCCCTGTGTGCCTAAACATTGGGGCTCCCCCACAAGCGACCCCATTTTGGAAACTAGACCCCCTAGGGAACATATCTAGATGCATTGTGAGCACTTTGAACCCCCAGGTGCTTCACAAATTGATCCGTAAAAATTAAAAAAGATAATTTGTGTGGAAAAAAAAGTATTTCTCCAGGCCCCTTCCACGACAGCATAGGAGGTTGCCTCTCCACGCCCTAATTGGGACAGGAAGCACAAGAGAGGTTAAAAGGCCCCTCCCACCTCCCCCAAGCCAGTGTCTTTCCTGTCCTCATGGGGCATGGAGAGGTTTTTTCTCTGTGCTGTGGCGGCCAGCGAGCTTCAGCATACCTTTTTTTCCTTTTGATGCTGGGCAGTCTTGGTCGGGCTTGGCTCTTCCTCTACTGCTCCCATGGTGTTATGCTATGGGACCACTGCCTGGCCCTCCGGATCCCCGGTGGGGGTGATGCGGGCTATGGTCTCCCTGGTCGGCGGCCTCCTCTGCTGGGGGAGCCTGCCGGCTGCTTCCCGCGCATGTGCGCGTTGTCCCGCGCGGCCGGAAGTGACGCCGGTGGGCGGGACTTCCGGTCAGGTGCTCTCCCGACGGGAGAGCGGCGCTTGCGGGTCCCGGCGTCGGGACTCGGCGGGGCAGCGTGCGGGCACGTCTCCCCTGGGGCGGCCTGCCCAGGACCCGGCGCGGGAGGTGGGGAACCCTTCTTGGACACTGGGAGGGGCAGGCCTTCCTGGTTGTAGGCTGCCCTGAAACCGGCTGAACCACGGTAAGTCTGGTGCGGTGGTGCTCTTGTCAGGCACAACCCAGTGTTCCCCCCTGCCTCAGAGCTGGGGGGGGGTCCTGATGGTCCGGCGGTCGGTTCTTTGTCCTCTGGGTTGTTCTGGAGAGACGACACTGTCCCTGGGAATGCTTTTGCATGCCAGCTGGGAGGAACTTCCCATTTTTGTGGGATGTCGCGGTGTCAGAGCTGCGCGCGGACGACATGGGTCTCCCTTGCCTGGGTAGTCCAGAGCGCGGGCTTCCCTGTCCTCCCTCGCCCCAGAGGCTCCTCAGCCAGGCCTTCTTCCCCCTAAGGGAAGCTCCTGGCTGCCCTTCTGGCTGTGGATTCTCTGGTCAGCCGCTAATATGCCCTCTGTGGCAGCCTCTGCTTCCTGACAGGCTGGGCTTGGACAATTCCTCGTTACCATGGAGGTCTTGTTGGGGCTGTTCGGAGCACTAGGGGGCGAGAAGAGCGAGTCCTCTCCTCCGTCTGGTCGAGCGGTTTGCTGGGCTTACATATGCTAAGCTGCCTGTTTTTCCGGTTCATTCCTCCTTTTTTTGGAGGACTGGGATTGCCGGTGTACCATTTCCAGAGTGATCTCAGTCGCAGATTTCTCCTGAGTTCCCCTGGTTTGTCCCACGTGGTGGATGTGAGGGGGTGCAGCCACTCTCCTTTTGTACATAGGAGCTCTCTGTGGCGCAGTTGGTACTCCAACTGAATGAAAGCCTGATCGGTTCTGTTAGCGTCCTCTCTTTGCTGGCCTGCTGGTCCGATCGATTGAGTGCCTTCTGAAGTATGCGTGGGAGACCTCCTCCGCCTGCTTTCGGGCGACTTTCGCTTCTTGTGTGCTAGATCCCTCCTTAACTGGCTGGATCTGTGGGTTTGCCATGTTTCCCTAGGCATCCTTGGGAAGCTCTCCTTGCTTCCTTTCCCTTGGCCTGGCAGCTCCCTATGGGGGTGCTCGGTTTCTGCAGGCCGGCTGTGTGGCGGTCGGTGTGGAGTGGGGTTCCCACTTCCGAACTGCTGCTGGGCTCGATCCCCTTAACAGTTGATTTGGTGTTCAGGCTGGCTTTGGTGGAGATCCTGGGGAAGGCGCCTGTCCACGGGGCTCTTGCGGTGCACGAGCCCCCCTGGTCACAGACCTTTTGTTCTTCGGTGCCTCAGTACTCCCAGCCCCACGGGACTGGGTATTCCGGATGGAGTTCCCAGGTGGGTAGAGGGGACCATGTCCTTGTCCCTTCTCCGTTTGCAGCAGCAACAGCCTGCCTACGGGTGACTCGTGTCAGCAGCCATAGTAAACCCATTGTGCATGCCCTTGACACTCTGTTAATGCTAAGTAGCAGGAGCCTCGGTCAAGGGCTGGATGGGAGACCTCATGTGAGACCCCGTGGGAATCTCCATGAGTTCTGGTGAGGGAGGGGAAGCAGACTCGCGGCCTTCTCCCCTCTTGGCGGCAGATTTTGTTGGCAGTGGATGGTAGGGGTCCTTTCGGTTCCTCTTCAAGTTCGGGTCTCCAGGTTCCCGGCCTGCCTTCGCGGGGCGCGCACGGTATTCTTTATGCAAGGGTGAGGGTTTCCGGCTTGCATACGCCTCAGTTCCTACCCTTGGAGTGGTGTTAGGTCTACTCCTGCCTCTTCTTGGTCAGGGTGCCATCTGGGGCCTCCCGGGTCCTTCTCTGCCTGACACGCTCAACCTGCATGTCAGGTACGCGCGTTCTGGATGGTGTCTTTTCTCTCAGCGATTCCGTTGATGGGCGACACCTCCAGATGGCTACAACCGATTTGATGGGCGCTTGCTTCCCCGTTCCTTTCATCCTTGGCGCCGGACGTTCTTCCTCTTCGAACTTCCAGTTCACTGTCCTTCCCTTCGGGCTCTCCTTGACTCCCTGAATTTTCTCGGAGCTGTTGACGATGTCAGTTGACATTGTACACCCATTGTGCATGCCCTTGCCTTTCTGTTGAAGCTAGGCAGCAGTAGCCTTGGTCTCTGGCTGGATAGGAGTCCTCATGAGAGGAATGGGAGTCTCTATGGGTTTCCCAATAGGAATCTCAGTAGGAGAGCCTGGGGCACTTTCTTGGGGAACCTTTGGCGGCATTGACTTTCTAAGGCGGTGGTGGCCTTCCTGTGGGGTCGGGGCAGTTTGTTGTTGCTATGTCGGAATGTCTACCTTCTAGTTGCTCCCTCCGCTCTCGCCTGCCTGCCTGGAGCCACGACGGTCGTCCGTTGTCTCTCTCCCTTCGGTCGCCACTTCCGGCTCTGGGATCCTCGTCGTCCGGCATTCCATCTGTCTTGTGGCTCGGGCCCGCTCTCGAGCCTTCCCGCCCACATCCTGTCTCAATGGGACGGATTCCTTTGTCCCGGACTTCCGGGTTTCGCCTCCTCTGGTGGTTGACCCTCTCGGCCTGTTGCCAGGGGTTTCCTTGGTTCAGTCTCCGGGTCATCCCTCTGACTTTGGCCGCCGGCCGGGTTCAGGGATTATGGGGTCGTGCCATTTGTCCCGGTCCTCCTTTTCTCGGGGGCTGAGGGGGTCGCGGAATCCCTCCTTGCTGCTCGAGGTCTGCATGGCATCTCTCGTTCTGGGGTCTTCAGTTGTTGTCGCCTCAGTGACTCCCCTCCGTCATCGGGGGGGCCGGGTCCTGCGCCCTGTTTCGGGGTCCTCCCAGTTCTTCCTCTGGGCTGAGCTGTTCCTGTTTTTTCCTTCGCCTGTTCCCCTGATGAGGTCATTGCGCCTTCTGGCGGATTTCCTCCGCCGCCTGTTTTTCCGCCCAGGAGTGTGAAACTTGGACCAGGTGAGTTCTACTCTCTGGTGGCATGCTTGGGTCACTGGCCTTCGTCCTGTTCACTTCCCGCCTATTTCCCTTCAGGCAGGTCCTCTGAGGAAGTTCGGGAACGGCGATGTTCTAACCATCCTTGTGGCTCCTCGGTGGCCGAGGAGAGGCTGGTTTCGCCCTGAGTATATCTTTCAATCTCGAGGGTCCGGTCGTGTTGGGCCCTGACCCCTCCTTACTGTTTCTGGGTTCGTTTGTCCTCCAGATCTTCGGTGGCTCAGCTTCGCTGATTGGCTTCTGGGCCCCTGTACTGAGGCCTCCGGGCCTGTCTGGACGATGCGTGACTGCCTTGCCAGGGTCCGTTGGCCGGTCCCTTCTGCACACTGCGGTGGGGCTGCGATTCTTCTCTTGGTATGGGTCTCGTCCTTCCAGATGTCTCGCGCTTTCTGGTTTTTTCTCCAGGTGGGTTGGTCCTGGCGCCTGCCACATTGTGGGCTGGTTTCGGCGGCCCGCTCTTGGGGGCAGTTGGGCATCTCTTCCCTGGGTTCGCCGTTTTTTTTTGGTGGCTGCTTCCGGACTTTGTCCGCGAGGGGTCCTTGCTCCTGCCTGGGCTCTCGTTGTGGTCCTGTTTGGCCTGTCACGTTCTCCCTCGGGGCCGCTCTCTTCCAGTGCTGTCCGCTTGTTGTCTCACAAGACTCCTTTTCTTGTGGCATTCCTGTCTGCTCGACGGGTCGGGATGCTTCTGGCTTGTCCTTCCAGCACCCATAGTTCTCTGTCCGTGCTGACGGCATTGTCCCTCAGCTGGTCCCTTACTTCTTCCCCATGGGGGTCTTGATGTTCATTCCTTCCTGATCGCAGGACCGGGCTTGGTTGTCTTGGGGTGGTGATACCCTGGCGCATAGTTCCCTACCTTTTTTCATGTGCCCTTTGCCCGTCAGGTGAGCTCGACAGGGCTTTGATTCCCGTGGCCCCCTGGCCCACCCGGGCCCTTCCTGTTCTGGCCTCGCCTGGCAGGTTCTGTCACCTTCCGGGTTTTCCTGCCCTTCCGCCTGTGCTTCCGCAGTCTTCGGGGCACGTTGGGCAGGGGCTTTGCCGTAGCAGCTCTGCGAGGCGGCTGCGTGGTCCTCCCTGCGTACCTTCCCGACTCCTTATCGTCTGGATCTGGGATCCCCGGGGATTTGGCTTTTTGCAGGATGTCCTGCAGGCTGTGATTTTCCCCCTAGGTATCAATTCGTTGGTATTCCTCCTATGCTGTCGTGGAAGGGGCCTGGAGAAAACAGAATTATTCTTACCGTTAATTCCTTTTCTTGGGCCCTTCCACGACAGCACTTATTACCCTCCCTATATTCCTTGTTTTTCCTGGAATGTGTTCCTATTCCTCCTGCTATGGTTCTTTGTAAGACACTGGCTTGGGGGAGGTGGGAGGGGCCTTTTAACCTCTCTTGTGCTTCCTGTCCCAATTAGGGCGTGGAGAGGCAACCTCCTATGCTGTCGTGGAAGGGCCCAAGAAAAGGAATTAACGGTAAGAATAATTCTGTTTTTTACCTCATTACGAATCAGTTTGTGAAGCACCTGGGGATTCAAAGTGCTCACTATGCATCTAGATATGTTCCCTGGGGGGTCTAGTTTCCAAAATGGGGTCACTTGTGGGGGAGCTCCAATGTTTAGGCACACAGGGGCTCTCCATACGCAACCTGGTGTTTGCCAACAATTGGAATTGTTAGCGGACACCAGGTTGCGTATGGAGAGCCCCTGTGTGCCTAAACATTGGAGCTCCCCCACAAGTGACCCCATTTTGGAACCTAGACCCCCAAGGAACCTATCTAGATGCACAGTGAGCACTTTGAACCCCCATGTGCTTCACAAATTGAGCCGTATAAATGAATAAAGAAACTTTTTGTGAAAAACATACTAGTCTAGTAGTTGCAATTCGCAGCATAGGGGACCCAAAACATTTGGGTCTCTCCATGCTGAGGATTCCAGACCCCTAGCTGCCAAGTTGTACCTGGCTGGAACCAAAAATACAGCGAAGCCTATTTTTTTTTTATTTCTAGAATTATTTCTAGAAAAAAAATGACACAGGGCTCCGCCATATTTTTGGTCCAGCCAGGTACAACTTGGCAGCTACGGACTGCCACCAGCCCCCAGCTGCCTCGTCATACGTGGCTGGAACCAAAAATACAGCGAAGCCCATTTTTTTTTTTTAATTTCTAGAACTAATCCTAGAAAAAAAATTACGTGGGGCTCCGCCATATTTTTGGTCCAGCCAGGTACAACTAGGCAGCTGGGGGCTGGAATCCTCAGCATAGTGAGGCCCAAGCGTTCTGGGCCCCCCATGCTGTGAATTGCAGCCCGCAGCCGCCCCAGAAAATGGCGCATTCATTGAAGCGCCATTTTCTGGCGCTGTACCCATGCTCTTCCAGTTGCCCTGGTGCCGGTGGCTAACTGGGTAATAAAAGGGTTAATGCCAGCTTTTTATTGGCAGCTGGCACTAAGCCCGAGATTCATAATATAGGGCCAATGTTAGACCCGCCATTAGGAATCTCTTGTAAATAGTCAGAAAATACACACAGAGAAAAATCTTTTTATTTGAAAAAAAACACAAACAAAATTCGGACTCCATCTTTATTATAAAGATCCGACGTAGTCCACAACGAAGGTCCCACGACGCTCGATCGCCTCCGACGTAGTCCACAACGAAGGTCCCACGACGCTCGATCACCTCTGCTACATCCAGAGACTGCAGCAAGGGATCAAGTGTCCTCTTGTTGTAGTTTCTGGGGTCAGAGTCATGGTGCACGGTACGGCAGATCATTGCCATACAGTGCACCATGACTGACCCCAGTGACTACAAGAGGACACTTGATCCTTTGTTGTAGTCTCTGGGGTCACAGTCATGAAGTACTGTATGGCAATTATCTGCCGTGCCGTGCTTCATGACTGTGACCCCAGAGACTACAACAAGGTATCAAGCGTCCTCTTGTTGTAGTCTCTGGGGTCAGAGTCATGGTGCACGGTACGGCAGATCATTGCCATACAGTGCACCATGACTGACACCAGTGACTACAACAAGAGGACACTTGATCCCTTGTTGTAGTCTCTGGGGTCACAGTCATGAAGTACTGTATGGCAATTATCTGCCGTACCGTGCTTCATGACTGTGACCCCAGAGACTACAAGGGATCAAGCGTCCTCTTGTTGTAGTCTCTGGGGTCAGAGTCATGGTGCACGGTATGGCAGATCATTGCCATACAGTGCACCATGACTGACACCAGTGACTACAACAAGAGGACACTTGATCCTTTGTTGTAGTCTCTGGGGTCACAGTCATGAAAGACTGTATGGCAATTATCTGCCGTACCATGCTTCATGACTGTGACCCCAGAGACTACAACAAGGGATCAAGTGTCCTCTTGTTGTAGTCTCTGGTGGGGTCAGAGTTATGGTGCACGGTACGGCAGATCATTGCCAAACAGTGCACCATGACTGACCCCAGTGAATACAACAAGAGGACACTTGATCCCTTGTTGTAGTCTCTGGGGTCACAGTCATGAAGTACTGTATGGCAATTATCTGCCGTACCGTGCACCATGACTCTGACCCCAGAGACTACAACAAGAGGACACTTGATCCTTTGTTATAGTCACTGGGGTCAGTCATGGTGCACTGTATGGCAATTATCTGCCGTACCATGCTTCATGACTGTGACCCCAGAGACTACAACAAGGGATCAAGCGTCCTCTTGTTGTAGTCTCTGGGGTCAGAGTCATGGTGCACGGTATGGCAGATCATTGCCATACAGTGCACCATGACTGACACCAGTGACTACAACAAGAGGACACTTGATCCCTTGTTACACACATGCACCCATCCATCCACGCATCCATGCACGCACCCATGCGCCCATCCATCCACGCACCCATGCGCCTATCCATCCACACACCCATCTATCTTTGCACCCCATGCTCCCATGCACACACCCATGTGCCCATCCATCCACGCACCCATGCGTCCATCCATCCACGGACCCATGCGTCCATCCATCCATGCACCCATGCGTCCATCCATCCATGCACGCACCCATGCGCCTATCCCTCCACGCACCCATCCATCTTTGCGCCCATGCACGCACCCATGCGCCCATGCACGCACCCATGCACGCACCCATGCATCCACCCATGAACATGCACACATACACATACACAAACACACACACACACACATACTTACCTCTCTCAAGATCCTCCAGTGAGGAGGAGCCTGGGAGAAGAGGAGGAGCGCCACACCGAGGAGACGCGGCACCGCGGAGGACAACGGAGGATGGGTGAGAGGGGACACGGGGGGGGGGCGGAGGCACCAGGGCACCCGGGGCAGGAGGGTTGCGGGGCACTAGGCACCCACCGGCGCCAGACCGCACCGGTGCCTGCACCGGCGCCTGCAGCAGCGCCGGCATGCGGCAGGCTGCTGAGGGGATCGGTGCCGGTGCCCGGTGGTGGGTGGGGGGGTTAGCTTGGAGTCGGAGGGGCTGAGGAGGGGGAGGGCACCCGCGCACACACCCCTCCAAGCCTGATTGGAGAAATCCAATCAGATTTGGAGGGAGAATCGCTCTGATTGGCAGTTCAGTTTAAACTGCCAATCAGAGCGAATTCAGCGACAAGGGGGAAATAGCCACCCCCCCAGGACAAAGTACAGGTCCTCATGTTCCCGCGGCACCAGTGACATGTCACCGGCCCCGATCACCGGTGCCGCGGGAACGCGATCCTGCCATGACGTCGTGGGACGTCACAGGTCGGGAACGCATCGACTTCTATGACGTCCCACGACGTCATAGGTCGTGAAGGGGTTAATAGCAAGCTTTCAGGACTCTAAGGTCTCTTCATCAGGTTAATAATGACGAAAATTTTGAACCCACATATACAGCTCTGGCAAAAATTAAGAGACCACTGCACAGTTTTCTAAAAATCACTATCTCTACATAAAAATGATGGAAGTGATGGTGTACCACGGTCCGCGCTGCTCAGGGTTCAGAATAACTCACCAGAGAGTCCCGCGCCTTCCTCAGGGATATATATCCCTGAGGAAGGCGCCGGGTGTGGCGCTGAAACGCGTAGGAGGAATAAAGAGGATGGAAATTTGATTGACTCTCTGGTGAGTTATTCTGAACCCTGAGCAGCGCGGACCGTGGTACACCATCACTCCCATCATTTTTCTTGGAACATACCACTATCCAGTGGTAGGTGGAGGTCCTGCAGCAGCTTGGAACATTGATTCCGAAACGCCTTCAAACCAGTTGTGGGGATCACAACTGGACCAGGTGAGTGGCTCCACAGCACCACCACAATACACTAGTGTCACTAGTGATAGGGCACTATTGCGCCTCTTGTCCCCCTCCCTTTATATTTTACACTATCTCACATGTCTGACAGCCGTTCCATTCCAGTCCAGTTGAATTTCAACCAAAGTACACCTCATTCTACTTAATGTGCTTCTGAATGCAGATATAGATGACTATGTTGCAGCTCTACAGATCTGATCCAGTGGAACTTGTGTCCTTTCAGCCCATGAGGCGGATGGAGCTCGAGTAGAATGAGATCTAACTGACAACAATTGTACCAGTTGATTTGTCACGTAGGTTTTGCAGATTACTGATCGGATCAATCTAGCTAGAGTGCTCTTGCTAGGTTGCTAGCTTTTCAGCCGTGGTTCGGACCTGTAAACTGATATAACAGGTTTTTGTCCTTCCTGAACGTGATAGCTTAGGACTATCCTCCGTACCTCCAGTAAGGCAAGACCTTGTTCATTAGCATAGTCACCGAGTACTGGAAGAATAACCTCTTGGATGATCATGTTCAATGCAGAACAAGAACCCTGGCATGAAACTTAATGCTGTATGATCTGACGCAATGTGGAGATATGGTTTCCTGAAGATAATGCCCGGAATTCTCCATTTATCCTAGCTGATGTAAGTACTACCACCAACAGAGTTTTCCAGGAGACGTGCTTGATCGAAGCCTGTTCTTCAGGCTCGAGTGTAGGTCCTTGAAGAGCTTTAAGAGGGAATGAGAGGTCCGAGGAAGGAACTGTGAAAGGGAGGTCTCAAATTTTCACTGCTTTAAGAATAGAGCTATCAGCAGATATCTAAGCATGTACCATCCAAGTTAGCCTTGATCACCTAAAAATGAGTCTTCAGAGTGTTTAGGGCTTTATCAAACCTCGCTTGCAGGAATTGTAGAATGGAGGTCACAGTACTCCTGTCATGACCTTGTGAGGAGCACCATGAGTTGTAGATGTTCCATAATCTGTAATACCCTTCAACATAGCTACTCAACGAGTGAAAGCAAACATGGTGATGACGTTATCTGGGAGCCCGTATGTGATTAAAGTCTCCCTGACCATCTCCATGCTGTCAGATGCAACCTGGCTGAGTCCCCTTGTGACAGGAGATCTGGTCTGATCGTAAGCTTCCACAATCTTCCACTCGAAAGCTGCGACATGAGTTGAAATCAATTTCTTTGCAGTCATTCCATTCTGGCTTCAATTCGCCTCCTTCTGTTTGTCCTGAATCTTCCAGAGTTTCGTGAGGATCATCGGAACCAGGGAAAAGACATACACCATCAATCTCTTACATGAGAGAGCTAGACCATCCAGGGCCCAAGGCTGATTGTGACTCTGAAGGGAGGTGAAGCAGGGACACTTCATGTTAAGACTGGTATCCATCGGGCCCAAGTTGGGTCTTCCAATAATCCCAGTGCTTTGATAAAACACTTTGATGTTGAGGCTTCAGTATGCTCGAAGAACTTGATTGCGGCTGAGCCAATCAGCCATGGGGTTGAAGAACTCTGGTATGTGGACTGCTGTCAGACCGTGAAGACTGCTCTCTGCTCAAACAAATATCTTGTGGCACTCTGAAGCAAGAGAATGACTCCTCATCCCACCTTGTTTGTTGAGGCAGACCACTGCCGCCAGGTTGTCGGATCGAACTATCACAGCTTGCTGGAACGGCAGCTTCTGGAAGTGACAGAGCGAGACCAATCACCCTCAGTTTCCTGAGACTGGACGACATGTAGGCTTCTAACTTCGCCAGGGTCTCTGGACCCAGAGGTCTCCTACATGAGCACCCCATGCGTGTCCTGAGGCGCCCGTCATCGGAGTGACCGTATGATGTTGCGTAAGTGACCTGCCTAAACTCAGATGAGCTGGAACCAGCCACCAGTGTAGGACCTGTTTGATGACCCGAGGTATAGAGATTAGACATGTTAGTGGCTGATGGATTAGACACGATGTTAGGATGTCTGTTTGCAGCATTCGAACATGATGTTTGGTCAATGACACTGCTTCTACTATGGTTGAAGCAAGCTTCCCCAACACACTCATTGCTGTTCTGATTGATACGCGAGGAACTCTGTTAAGATGAGATACGCCGTCTTGAAAACTTCGGATTCTCTCGCTGGTCAATGTCACCGTCATGTTTTGGGAGTTGATCACGCATCCAAAAATGTAATCTCTCTGGAAGGTGATAAGCATGATTGCCCTTTGTTGATCAGGAACCGTGGGAGATTAGCAGAGTCAGGGTCGCTTGTAGATGATCCAGTAACTGAGCCTTGGAGGAGGGTCTCGGTAACCATTCGCCTAGGGAGGGCACGATGTAAATGCCCTGACATTTGAGGGCAGCTACCAAGACTTCTACTGTCTTGGCAAAGACACTCGACCCTCCAAGATCCTGAACGGTAGACAGTGAATTGAAAATGGTGAAAATGACCACCTTGCTGTACTGCGACTCGTAGAAACCTGGGATGGAAGATAAGAATTGAAATATACAGATATGCATATTGCAGATCTATAGTTGTACACCAGCTGCCTCTTCACAGAAGCGACCGGACCGATCAAGACTCTTCATTTTGAATTTCCTCTTATTCTAGAGGAAGGTGTTCAAGTAAGTGAGATCTATCACTAAATATCATCTCTCCAGACTTGGGGACTGGAGATAAAGGGAGGAACACTCCTAACCCTCTTTGATGAGGTGGCATCTCCTCTAGTGCCCCTTTCTGTAGGAATTCTTGTAGTAGATTCCAACTTTCGTATTCCCGTCCTGATTGGTCACCAGAGTTTCAGGATATCTTATAGTTGGGAACCAAACAACATGAAGGCTGCAGAAATGCATCATCACTGCTCATTATTTGATCCATAGCGCCTATCTAGAGGCGTTTCTAGTGATCAGACAGTAAGGGCCCCTTTACACGCGGCTACATTTCTAGGGTGGCTACAGGTAACTTACTGGTTGCAGTGAAATCATGGAGACAAGGTTCTATCTTGTTGCTGTGTACAAATGGAATAATCTCTCCATGATTTCACTGCAACCAGTAAGTTACCTGTAGCCACCCTAGAAATGTAGCCGCGTGTAAAGGGGCCCTTAGACCTCTTTCAGTGTAATAAGCGAGGCATCGCTTAAAAATTCATTATGTTTATCGTGCAAGCTGTTGGTCTAGGTCAGTGATGGCGAACCTTTACGGGACCGAGTGCCCAATCTGCAACCTAAAACCTAATTCTTCATAGTGAAGTGCCGATAGGGCAATTTATCCTAAATGTGGCCGTCACAAGGACTGCACAGGGGAAGAGTCAACAGCTGACAACTCTCTTGCCTGTACAGCGCTTGTAGTCTTGACACCCTGATAAGTTCTATTATTTTAACAATTAATTGATTTTAAACTTACCTTTTGCAGTCTTCTCTTCAGCAGTGGTCATCCAGCTCATGTGAACTTCACATTGAAGCTGAGCTGCTCCCACTGCCCTTTCCAGACACAGCAGGTGGACTGATCTGTATGAAAAAAAATGTAAGAATATTAGAGCTAGATAGATAGTAGTTATGTGCCCAATCCTGTAGCTATGTGCTCCATCCTGACCTTCTCCTTGTAGTAATGTCTCCATCCTGACCTTCTCCTTATAGTTATGTGCTCCATCCTGACCCTCTCCTTGAAGCTATGTGCTCTATCCTGACCCTCTCCTTGTAGCTATGTGCTCTATCCTGACCATCTTCTTGTAGGTACGTAGTCCATCGTGACCGTCTTCTTGTAGTTACGTGCTCCATCCTGACACTCTCCTTCTAGGTATGTGGTCCATCCTGACCGTCTTCCTGTAGTAAACTCTCCATCCTTACCCTCTCCTTGTAGTTATGTGCTTCATCCTGACCCTCTCCTGGCAGTAATGTCTCCATTCTACCCCCTTTCTTGTAGTAATGCCCCATCCTTGTCCACATTTAGTAATGGCCCATTCTGCTCCCATCTTGTAGAAATGCCTCATCCTTGTCCCCTTTCAGTAATGCATCATCCTTGTCCCCTTCCAGTAATGCCCGATCCTTGTCCCCTTGCAGTAGTGCCCCATCATGCCCCCTCATTGCAGAAATGCCCCATCATGTCTCCTCCTTGTAGTAATGCCCCATCATGCCTCCTCCTTGTAGTAATGCCCCATCATGCCTCCTCCTTGTAATAAATGCCCCATCATGCCGCCTACTTGTAATAAGAGCCCCATCATGCCCCTCCTTGTAATGCCCCATCCTTATAGTAAATGCCCCCTGCTTGTAATGCCCCCATCCTTATAGTAAATGTATCCTCCTTGTATTGCCCCCTCCTTGTAGTAAATGTCCCCTCCTTGTAATGCCCCCATCCTTATAGTAAATGCCCCATCTTGTATAGCCTCCATCCTTATAGTTAATTTCCCCCCTTGTATTGCCCCCTTCTTGTAGTAAATGTCCCATCTTGTATAGCCCCCATCCTTGTAGTAAATGCCCCATCTTGTGTAGCCCCCATCCTTGTAGTAAATGCCCCATCTTGTGTAGCCCCATCCTTGTAGTAAATGCCCCATCTTGTGTAGCCCCATCCTTGTAGCAAATGCCCCATCTTGTATAGCCCAAATCCTTATAGTAAATGCCCCATCTTGTATAGCCCCCATCCTTGTAGCAAATGCCCATCTTGTATAGCCCCAATCCTTATAGTAAATGCCCCATCCTCGTATAGCCCCCATCCTCGTATAGCCCCCATCCTCGTATAGCCCTCATCCTTGTAGAAAATGCTTCCTCCTAATTTAAAAAAAAAAAGTCACATACTCACCTCACTATTCCTGTTTCCACCGCCGACTGCTGCTCCTTTCATATCTGCGGTTCTTCTCGCGATGACTGCGTTCACGTGACGCTGAGCACGTCAGATGACCGCAGTCACATGATCCGGCGGGCGGGGCTAGCAGAGAGTGTCGGAGCGAGGAGAAATATCTCCTCCGCTCCGACACATCTTTGAACTGCTGGCGCGATTGCACCAGCAGTTCAAAGCGGCAGTGCAGCGGCGAGGCCGCGTGCCCTCTGTGGCACGCGTGCCATAGGTTCGCCACCACTGGTCTAGGTGATAGGACCGCAGAGTCAGCCATATCTTCAGGGCCCTGGCCACTGGCACTGATGTTGTGGCCACCTTAAAGGGAACCTGTCACCTCCAAAATTCCACCTAACCTATAAAAACATGTCCCTGCATCATCCTATGACCATTCTCACAATCCTTTTGTCTGCTAAATGCTGGCTTTTAATTAATTAATTTAATTTTAATTAATTTAATCAATAAATTTTTAATTAATTTATTCATTTTTTTTATATAGCACTATTAATTCCATTTTACATGGCTGTAAAAGTATTAAGTTTAAGTATTGTTTCTAAGTGAATATGAATATTATTTTGATGATTTCTCATTTGCTGCAAATAAATACAAATGTTTTAGCTTTGAATTTCAGAGACATTGTCAGTAGTTTATAGAATAAAAGAACAATGTACATTTTACTCAAATATATACCTATAAAGAGAAAAATCAGAGAAACTGAAAAATTTGCAGTGGTCTCTTAATTTTTGCCAGAGCTGTGTATACAAATAGATGACTGGATAATGCAGTACATAAGGCAGGCAAGGTGAAGCAGAACATAGTGGTCAGTGTTGGGTAGTAAATATCAGTGTTCAAGAGATAAGAAGCTAATCGTTTTATTGTCCTTTGATTAGATTGATGTAAAGACATAAATCCGTGCAACACATTCATTCCTGCTCTGAATGGGTCAAAGGTCATCATAAGTATAAATCATAAGGACATCATTTATGATGACCTTTTGACATTTTCGAAGCTAGAATGAATGGATTTATAAAAACTGAGGCATACAGCGCCAGACCATAAAGAGCTGCGGTGAAGGTGGGGGGCGCTGTTAGATTCGGATGATGACATTGCTGGGAAATGAAGTTATCATGCCCACAGGGAACCATGGAAAAAGGGCAGCCTTGGCTGATGTAATAACGCCCTAACAACTAGTCACTGGGTTCATTTGCATCTGAAATTCAAAGGTAATAAAAGCTTTGTTTTCCACTTTTAGAGTACATTATTGGCTTATACAGGGATGGTTAGGAAAGGATTCTGAACCTGCAGATCAAGATGATACGTTGGGGGGCATAAACTATCTGACGGGTTCCCTTTAATGATATATGCTATATATCCAATTACTAACAGGACATATGCTGGGCAGTCTATGGGAGGCTTCGACCTAACCTGACTGTAAAGGAAATGGTGTGTAGACAGGATTCACTAAGTAACCAAGTAACTGCACTCCAGTCACAAATACACCAGCAACAAAACATATTACTATTGTGTCACGGAGAAGAAAACAATTCACACAGTTGAAAACCGGTCATGCACAGTCCCAGGGTCCATGTGCTGAATGCTGGTTTCAGGTAAACTATCATTCCCCATAATGTGCACCTTTGAGCATTACTACACTGTAAACATGCCCTTAAAGCATAAAAATAATTTTCATTTTTATTTTATAAATCAATATAAATAAAAGATAAAAGGAATGTGCTGCTCACCATATCAATTCACCAGGATCTGTGGGAAATTCTGTTTAAGTGGCTGGCCTCCACTGGTATTGTAGAAAAAAAAAAAGGAAAATCCAGAGTCTCAAGGTTTCTTTAAAACGTCACAACAGCTTTATTTGTGATTCAATAAAAATCCATGACCATAGCTTGCATAGCCCCTCCTGACATGTTTTGGACATGCATGCTTAATCGCAGGCATACATGATGTGAAGCCAACTATTCTTTTAAAAATTAGAACCACATTAGAGACAAATCAGCCATCAATTGTGTGGCGCCCCTGTGTGTGGCGCCCCTGTGACTAGGTGCCACAGGGTAGTATTGCACTTTAATAGTAATGTTAACCCTGTAAAGTCATCAGTTCAAGGTTCACCTTATGGAGTCTATTTTTACACCCACCGAGGACCACACCACTTAGAATAGGGGGGGCTGATAATTTAGTAGGTCCCAAAGGGGTGGGGTGGAGCCTAGGATAGAGTAGTGGGAGGGAAAGTGATAGTTAGTCAGACAGTGCTGGGAAGGCAGTCAGTGAGGACTAGCTTGACGGTAACGCGACAGGAGGGATCCCCATCTCTATGTGGGGTCCCAGGACAGAAGGCTACAGGCCAGGACTGGTTGGAGCCGGCTGGTCACGTTGGGGAAGCATCGGCTGTGCGGGTAGCCGAAGCAGTCGGACGTTTATCTCCCGCTGCCGACCGTCGAGCTGCCGGCCCATCACTAAGAGGTTGCTGACAGCGCCACCAAGTATCTCACCCCTCAGGACCAAGAACCGGTTCATGACACTACAGGAAAATGGCCATAAATTGCGGTGCTGGAAGGAGGCCTTCTCGCTCTCGGACTTCGTATCCGGACCGGTGGGGCACAAACCTTGCCTGATAGATAGACCGTGGCACTGGCGGGAGAGCTCTGCGAGGGTGGTAGAAGTGAGGAAGAACAAGTTAAGCCCAGAAAGCCATAGAAGGAAGGACATCTAGAGACTCCATAACGGGTAACCTGGAGCTGGTGACCGACCCCTGATAAACCAGACTGTACCGTATGCCGTCACCATCTGCCGGTACCATTAGAGTGGAGTAAAGTTGAATTGGACTCTGTCATCCTTCTTGCGGTGCCCGGAGGGCTCAGCATCACTTGCGGCTCAGCAGAGGGGTAAGAACTGCAACACCAACACCTACCACAACTCCCCTCATCCGCAATCCATAACCACTGCCCTGAGGTAATAGATCCACCTGTAGGGAGCTGTCCCACACTCTGCTGCACCCACCATCACCTCAGCGGCCGGCTTGCAGCGCTGGTACCATTTTACCGGGAACTACATGTAGAGTCACGATCCCCTGTAAATACTCCCTTCTCCCCACCACCATCTACCTCAAATGATAACCAGGGCACGACATCGGGAACCCGTCCACCCGTGACTCCCTATTCAGCAGCCCCGGTGTCCGAGTACCCCCTTGCCCTGGCCACATCAATTGCATTAAGAAACATACCCTCCAAGGAAACACGATAGGAAAACCAAGATAGGTTCGAGGAAGAGAGGGGGAGGTAAAGGGAGGGGAAGGGAGAGGAGAGAGGAAAAAAAGAGCAAGAAAATATCTGAGATATGTATGATCCATCCAATTATTGCAGAAAGTCAATATTCTTCAAATATTAATACGCATGACGACCAGAGAACAAATATGTAGAACTGATAAATAGTTTAATCTTGGTATGAAACGGTTTTGTCTACTTGTGTTCCATGTAATACTATATGGGATGCACCATTTATTAAGGATATCGGAACATCTTTCTGCTGCAGATTCCAATTCTTGTAGTCTGGGAACATCTGTCTCTGGTTTGTCCAGACTTCTAAGGAAATGCCTTCCAGGTGGGATTTTTAATATCACAGTGAAGGGTAATGAGAGGATCCATAACTCTTCAGCAGTGGCAATTGGTGCCGTATGCTCCTCAACCGGGAAGTGTTTTGGTACCTGGCACTCAATGCAAGATATCTGCAAGGTCTGAACTACAAAACAGACCTTTTTACTAGATCTGTCTTTCAGACCAACCTGGTTTTATGAGTTTTTGCAGTATCCACTCCATCAGAGTAATGTCTGGATGGAGTGTGAACTTGGGCAATGTCATCCTGCTTTGTCAGTTTTTCCTGTGCAGGTTGTAGTTATGCTTCTGGCTGTATCTACGGTTTTTCCTGTGTGTGACAATCTTTTATAAAAAGAGGTTTTTCTTTTTCAGCAGAAAATTTCTCTGTTTTCCATGGACATTACAAGAGACAAAACCGTTTTATACCAAAATCAAACTATAAATCAGTTCTGCATTTTTGTTTTCTGGTCGTCACATGTATTATTAATATTTGAATAATATTGACTTTCTGTAATAATTGGATGGATCATACATCTCCAATATTTGCTTGCTCTTTTTTTTTCTCTCCTCTCCCCTCCTTTTCCTCCTTTTTTCCAAGAAAACCTTGGTCTTCTTATCATGTTTCCTTGTAGGGTATGTTTTTTAATGCAATTAATGGCTGATTTGTCTCTGATGTGGTTTTGATTTTTTAATGTTTGGTCTGTTTCACTTCATGTATGGCTAACTTCTTACCACAGTTTTTTTTTTTTTTTTTTTTTTTAAATTCGGGTGAATCTGGCTGAAACCATATGCAGCTGTATGCAGTTTCTCCCCCATTGACTTTCACTGGGGACGCAGGCTCATGCGGTGGCATGCGGTTGCATTATGGTTCCAGCCGGATCCAGCAGAGAACAGGTAACAAAAGCAAAAAAACGCAGCTTGTAACTTTTTTGTGTTTTTTTTTTTTTTTTTTAATAAAAAACTGTAAACAACTGGATCCGGGGCCATGTGGCCTAAAATAAAATGGTGCTCTATGGAACCCAGATCGGCGGAAGCTGGATCCAAGTTTTTTGACTGAGCATGCCCAGAAGCCAGTTTCATATGACGCATGTATCATGGATGTATCATTTTTCACTGGATCCGTCAAAAAAATGTACACAAACAGATGCAACTGGATGCTACCGCACCGGTATTATGCTACATCCGTCAGTTGGATCAGCAATAATACAGGTGCGGGAGCTTCCTGTTGCATCAGGTTTTACAAATGCAGGTTTTCGCCGTAACCCCGCCAGATTAAAAACAACGGTAGTGTGAAACCAGTTTAAGCCTATGATTAAGGACACTCATCCGAAACTTATCAGGTGGGGCTGTGCCAGCTCCTATGGATGTTTAATCTATGGATTTTCATTGGATCACAAAGCTGTTTTGAAGTTCTAAAGAAACCTTGGGAGTCTGGATTTTTCTTTTTTCATAGATCAATAGTACACATGAAAATATGCAACTTTGTAATACATTTTATCAGAGAAATTCACTTCTTTCTCTGCAAGAATTTAAGTTATCAATATTCTCAATTCTGAGCTACAATCTGTATTCAGTGAAGACTTTCCCATTACTGAGAGAGGACATGGCAGCTGCTCCTAATGAGATCCTATGTGGATAGGAGAGGGAGGAGGAGGTGAAGCTTTGCCTCTAGCTCCTCCCTATTCCTCCTGTCATCATAGAATCTCATCAGTACCAGCTGCCATCTCCTATCTCTGTAATGGGAAAGTCTTCACTGATTGCAGATTTTACCTCGGGAATCCATTCTGGCAGAGATGGAAGCAAATTTGTCTGATAAAATATATTACAAAGTTGCTTATTTTCATTTATAATATTGATTTATGAAATCAGAATTAAATCGACTGTTATGCTTTGAGGCCTTCATACAGGAGATAGTTGGCCAACATGCTTCTCTCCCAACTCCCCCATACACAGGAAGCCTCAGTTCAGCTGAGTGCTTCTGTGTTCTCTTATGAGATGGCACTTGCCATACTTCTTTTGGAATGGCTTTTCTACATGAAGAACAAAACAGTCAACCATTGGAAAAGCAACAGGCTGAATCCATGTCTCCCCTGACCTCGTGTGAGGCGGTGTCCATACACATTGGACTGTGTCTGCCTTTAGCCCTGTATGTACTGGATACGGTTGGATATCACATGGGAACAGTAATATTTATCTGATTAGTTGTCTATTACTCTCCACATATGGTAGTACAAATGTTTATTAGCGTACCAAGAGGATCCATCACTTTCTTAGGTATGTATGTTGTGTCTTATCATTTCTTCTCATATTATTTCGTCCCCTGCAGACGCTGTATGTGGAGCCTGATCTGTGCCTCTGTGACTGTCCTGGGCTCGTAATGCCATCATTTGTTTCCACAAAAGTGGAGATGATATGCAGCGGCATCCTACCCATAGATCAAATGAGGGACCATGTACCACCAATCTCTCTCATATCCTTCAAGGAAAATCTGTAACTAAGGGAAGTTGTATCAGAAAGGACCGTTACTGTGATGACTCTTGGTCATAAACCCACTTATCAGTTCATATTACTACATTATTTGGATTACTGTGCGCTTTCCCTAGATATCTTTTGGTAAATACTTTTATTCCATAAAAAAAAATTGTGGAGCATCTTTTCTTACAGTTTTCGGTTTGTGCTATCCTCTTATTTATGTTGGAAATGTCTTTTGGCATCTGGATGTTACCATTCCCTTTGTTAATGATTTAAAGGAAAGTGTTCTCTTTGTAGAGAGATGACATGCCAGTATGACAAGAGGCAATTTGCATATTTAATTTCCCAGAGGATCATTGTGGTGTTTGTCTCCTCATCCTGGCATGTCACTCTCCACAAGGAGAAAATTTACTCCTTAGATCCCCAGTCTTAGGGCCACTTTACACACACCAACTTATCTGTCCAACTTCTGACCAACTTGCTGGTTGCAGTGAAATCATGGACACATTGCTCCATTTTGTGGCTGTGTACAAATGGAACAATGTGTCCATGATTTCACTGCAACCAGTAAGTTGTTCAGAAGTTGGACAGATAAGTTGGTGTGTGTAAAGTGGCCATTAGCCTCTCACCTACTCAAATCATATCTCATACTTTGTACTGTTGAGGAGCCAACACTTCAAAATAATGTGTCTGTAAACTGAGATTCTGGTATGGTTCTTAGTTATATGGCACACCTTATTAAAGGGTCGATATTGACTTTTAGAATTTTTACTACCAATAGGTGGCACTAGAGTTTAAGTCCTCGTTTAAGAGGCAATTTAGATATTAAATTTCCCTGAGGCGTATGCAAGGCGTTTAAGTCTCCTCATATACTGGCATGCCAGACCTAGTGCTTCGTTCTCTATAAGGAAAAACATTATACCTTAGATCCCCAGTCTTAGTTTCTCACCTAGCCAAATCATTTCTCATACTTTGCACTGACGAGGAGCAGACACTCCAAATCACAGTGTCTGCAAATTGGGATTATGATATGGATTCTATCCTTGGTCCTATGATAAGGCTCGTTAAAGATTCAATATTGACTCTTAGGATTTCTTCCTCCAATAGGTGGTGCTAGAGTGCAATCTCTGTTCAATCTCTGTTGTGAATGAGGCACACGCCAGCACTGAATTATCATTTTCCTGCTTTTCAATTCATTCTTGGCTTTGGCTTCAGAAACTGCATGAAAATCCTTGCTGTGAAAGCCTGTCCTTACTGCCGCTTTTCGGAGAGCTGACTGGTGCGCTCCGAGATATATTTAGGGATTGACATACCCCTTTATATTTCTTAACACCCTAACATTGCGCAACGAATTCCACGATATGTGGTAGAAGCCATTTATGGAATAAATATCGTTAGACCTCGGGAAGATGAGGATCAGGACCGTGCACCCACTTCAGAAGAACTGCTATCTGCATATGGATGTAAGTGATGTGCATGTGTCTGTGAATTCAGCAATGTCTTGTACAACAGAGATGAGATCATTTATATACCACGTACTATCCCTTTATTGCGTTTTTTCAGATATGAGAGGTTTCATGACTGCACACGGGCAGCCTGATCAGCCAAGGTCCGCACGGTACATACTGAAAAACTATGTCAATGTACGTGTTAGGGGTTTGTTTTGTCTTTCTTCTTTTCTTTTCTTCATACATACTTTTACGTCTGTGCCAAATCCAAAATCATGCTTCTCAATAAAGTGGAATATGTAAATGAAATGCTTTTCACATTTTAGGGAAAACTTCTGTACTGCCACCCTCCTCCTGGTATAGATGCATCAGAATTCCAGCCTTACCATTCTTTGATTAGGGAGAAGACTGTGTTGGGCACCAAGGCAGAAGCAAAAGGGCATGGCAGCAAGAAAGTCAGACATATTGAGAATGTGGTGGACAAAACATTTTTCAATCAGGTACTTTTTTTGCACTACATTTGATAAATTGCAACAACAAATTCTATAACATGTAAAAGTATTCCATTGTGTTAACCGTTTAATGAAAGTTGTCTTATTTTGGCTGCTGACCATTGCTGCAGGTTAGCTTCCCATCATGTGAATGGGAGAACTGAATCACTCGGCAGCAGCTACTGCTGCTTACATCCAGCTTCTATAAGTGTAGGTATTTTCTGATTAGTGTCAAAATCCTTACCAATTCCATACCCAGTGGATAGGTCTTTATTATGCAAGTGCCTGACAACCCCTTTATTCTGCTGTATATGGCAAAATTGTCTTATATAATAAGTAATGTATTTCTGTGTATACTCTTAAAGCTTTGTTATATGTATGTTAGTTAGCTTTTTGTCAGAAATAATCACCTCCTGTGAATTCAGGCGCTCGGCAGGCATCCACAGGAACTGAGTCATGACAATGCAGGGGTCCTCATATGACCTCTCTGTCATGGCAACACGTCATCACCCTATAATAACATTATGGGGTCGCCAACAACTGTCGGTGTTTGACAGTTCGATCTAAGGGGTTACCCACGGCAGGCGGATCGCTGATCTGCCCTCATCTGTTAAGGCCACATTATACACACAGATATCTGTTCAGAGATTGTTCGCAGATCTCTGGTTGCAGTGAAATCATGGACACATTGTTCCATTTTGTGGCTGTGTACAATGGAACAATGTGTCCATGATTTCACTGCAACCAGAGATGTGTGACCAATATATCTGTGTGTGTAACGTGGCCTTTAGCAGTGCATGTCACGGCTGATCAGATCAGCTCACATGTGCAGGGAATGATGCGACGTCAGCGCATGAGCTCGCATCAAAGGGAGAGAGGCGACCAAGGATGTACTATACATAGGTCGTAAAGGGGTTAAAGCGCACATTATCATCCCTTTGATTATATATTGACACATCTCATTTTCATTTTACAGGAAAATGTTCGAGCTTTGACCAAAGGTGTCCAGTCCGTAATGGGATATAAACCTGGCAGTGGTCCTATGCCATTAACTACAACCAGCACAGAGACACTTACAGGAAAGCCCTGGAAAAAACATGGCAACTGAAATAAGAAAGAGAAAGTTTGCAGACTTAACAAGCACTTGGATGCATAAATGTGAAATCATGGACTGCAGAAATCGAGAACTGTGCTGTCTAATATTATTTTACCACAATTCAATTTTTAATATTCCAATATTCTATTGTCTGATAGCAGATGTGCAAACCTGTTGTGACAATAGCTGCTGTGTGCAATAAACATGGCCACCATTCCAGGGCTAAATCGTCGGCTGCCGTATTGCTCACAATTTTTCCTTCAGAAGTCTCCATTAAGGTGTTGGTAAATGCCTGGCATGGGTGTAAGCCGAAACCTGTCCTGATTAGAATAGAGAACACATTTGTACAATGCATTTCAAAGATTTTAAGCAGGAAAATAATCTGCTTATATCCAGCAACTTTAGTTTCATGCTGTTAGACGGAGGCCATGGGTACCAAGGCCTCTGTCAGCCATTTTGTCTCTTGAAAATATATCTATTGAAACTTTCTCTGTTAGTAGAAATCTAAATGTCATGTCTTCTAGCTATAAGCAATGACCTAAACCTGTATAAGAAAACAGATGGAGTTAATTAGATTTGGTCTGATCATTTAGCAAAATTTATAATCAGGTCATAAGCCAGTTCTGTATTTTTCTTGATATTTTACGGTGTATTCGATCCCTCTAGGCTAATATGACGTTTCTCATGATCAAGAACAGAGCTGATTAATGTCAATAAGTTATGATTTGTGCTTGGTCCAAAAAAGGCTATTATGAGATAATTTGTGTAGATAAAATTAAGTATAGTATGTAGTTAGTAATGAAATTAATGTGCTTCTTCATGTCAATATATGTTGTATAATAATGTGAAGGGATCATTTATGACAGGTTACGTAATCCTTCCATAGAGGGACATTGGTTACAGTGATCTTCTATGGAGAAAATTGGTATAAAAACGCCCTGCTTTAGACAGGCGGGGCGACACTATTCCATCTTGTGTGCCAGGCGACACTATTCCATCTTGTGTGCCATGAGACGAGGAGCCATTATTCTGAATCCATCATGAGTGTGACACCTGGGGTTCCGCGCCTGTCATTTAAGATTCCTGCCATTTATACTGCTTTTGCTGTACATCTCTGTGTATTTTGTTCCTGCCCGAATAAAACCCACTTTTGGTTCTGAAGACGCAGTCTATGGAGTTTATCGAACGAAGAAACTGAGTTGATTATTTCTAACAGATGGCGAGCTTCAGCCCGGTGGAAAGGGGGGAGATGATCCTATATCCTTTCTGAAGAACCTAGAAGATTCCTGCAAGTAAAGCTGTGAACCAAAGTGGTGAGAGGGTGAGGAATGGACTTTTCTTTCTCTTTTATTTTTGCCTTTATTGTTAAAAAAGGCGTGATGCATCACGTGAAATCGCATTAAGGAAATCAGCCGCTGAGAATCTCTCGTTTGCGCTCCTATCTACCCTGAGTAACCAAGACTGAGCCTCTACGTGAGTTATACAAGGACGTGATTAAAGCCGAGGGTACGGAGAAGGAGACGTGTGGCAACGTAACGAGTGAGGCTGATCATACGGCTGGACCTCTTTTGGTTGACCAAAGCCGGCACGTGTCTTCCATTACAGAAGTGTGAGTATCTAACTTTTGCCTGTAATTGCATTAAGTTGATACTGAAAGCAGTTTATAAAGTCGTCCTTGTGTTTCCACCGCTATGGAGTGGCTAAGGAAACAGACTGACAGGCACGCTGAAACCCCATAGCTAGAAAAAATTATTAGCAGAAAGGGCAGCCGAATAGCGGCTTTGTGTAAGTTAGTTATAGCTCAGATCAGGCTAGTGATAGCTTCAAAGACAGAACGTTAATGTAGTTACACAGGGAGGGGCAGCGGAGCAGTGTATGGAGAGAACTTAGCAGCTACTGATACAATGATGGGAGTAGTAGTGTCACAAAGGGAGGGGTATGAGATACAGCGGCTGGAGGCAGACAGAAAGGAGGAAGAGAAAATCCATCCATAGATTGTAGCATCCTTTAGAATAAGGAAAGGAAATTATCTTAGAATTAGAAGAAGGGCTGCCTGGTGTGTAACGTTTGATAAGTATTTTTTGATAGAATAGATCAGAAAGATGATTATGATCTGATGGAATAGATTGTAGAGAACACTTGGAAAGGTTTTGCAAGTTAGGGATTTTACATAATGCTAAATTTGTGGAGGACAAAATTAGGGCATTGGTAACCATTGTTAGGGAAAATGCCATCCTAGACTAAGGGCGATGATACAGATGTTTTTGCATATCGCCCTGCCTGAATGGCATCTGCTGTGGACAGGAGACCAGGACTTCCTGGGGTTATAATCAACTGCCGAAAGTGGGCTGGTCCCAGTCGGCAGAAGCCCCTCGGAACTCCATGGGTCCTCTTGTATGTTATCCTTGTGGGCAATCAGGGTATCTTAGACGTAAGTGTTCCCATTTAGCTCCCAGGGATGATCCACAGGTGCAGCAGAAGCCTACCTCTACAATGTCCAGAGATCCGTATGAGGGAGCCAGTGCTCCAAATCCTGCTATTAAGAACCCTGGACGGCCAGCGGTTAACAGCCCCAAACCGTGCCAGCAGTACAATGGTCCTCAGATAGTTAACCCTGTTTTACGGGAGCCTTTTGCCCCGTCACCCAATTATGCGACCCTTGTCCATCCCAGCAGACAGATCCATGCTGTGAGGAGAGCTCACCCTCCTCCGGGAGGAATTCCTCCCACCCTTATGCTCCACTGATACAGGAGCTGGGGGGTACACGAGGAAATGGCTCTTTCAAGCGATCTGTCCAGCTCGGAGGTGACAGCAGTGGGCTGTAGAATTGCCTCTGGTGAGGTTGGTGAATTTTTTTTGGGGCTTCCTACTGCCGGTTCTGATTGATGCATTGAACCCCCCTGTTCCCCTGTACCTCTTGGCACAATTATCCCTAGGCCAAGATGGACCGACCTCACGTCAGAGGGACAATAGAGGATACCAAAAATTGGGAAGATTTTTTAATTGATAACAGGAGCCTCTGTTTCAGTAACAGAACACAAATTGCAGCTCCCCCCGGGCTGCCAGACACCACAACTTTAGTGGGATTTGAGGGCTCCTGTATACAGGCGAGCATTCGGTGTGAACTTTGGATCAGTCCGCAATTAAAGTTTTTTATTAATGGGTCAAATGTGTTGTCAGCCATGGGTATCATTGTTAATTTGGGTATCATTGTTGATTTGTGTAATAAGGTCTTATGGCGTGACAAAGGAACTACTGTCTGTTCAGTTATTATGGATGCTGCAGAGTTGAAAATGTCACAGTCATAAATTAACCGTTGCTAGTTTGTGCTCAGTTGATAATAATGATGATGACATGCCTGAGATAAATTTTGCAGACACGGCTTTGAAACATGAATTGGTGCAATTTTTTCCTCATTTATGGGTTTCAAAATGTACAGATTGCGGACTGATGCAAATTTTAATTAAGATTGACAGCGACCGTCTACCACCCTTTCAGCGCCAATACCGTATTCCTGAGGAAGCAATTCCTTACATAAGGATTGCTGTCAGTGAATTGGAACAACAGGGCGTGATTGTACGAGGCAACCCCCCCCCCGTGCAATAGCCCAATCCAGCCTGTAAAACAAAAGAGGATGGTAGCTATCGCATGGTCATGAATTTAAGACTTGTAAACGGATACACCCCTCAGCAACACATCTCGGTCCCTGAAGTGATGTCACTGCTGAGGAGTGAATGTCAGGTTTTTTTCTCTCTCTTGTTTGAATATTGCAACTGGCTTTTTCTGTGTACCTATTACACCTGAGTCGGCTCTCCGTTTTGCATTTACCTTAGAAAATGTCCAGTACCTGTTCTAGTCCAATTTATTTGTATCAGGTGTTGGCACAGGTATTGGAACCCCTGGGGTACGGAGACAAAGTCCTGCAATATGTCAATGATTTCTTGATTTAAAATTTATGGACTCAAATTGTTGATGAAACTGACAATATGCGTGATGCATTGTGCAACTCAATATTAAATGTGAGTCGGGACAGAGTACAGCTGAATGCAACCAGAGGTTAAATGTTTGAATGTGTCAGTTTCAAAAGAGGGGACAGTCATTCAAGCTGTACCTGTGCCAAATCAATATCACAGAACTCAGAAAGTTTCTGGGTCTTGTGAATTTTTTTCAGAGAATTTATTGAGGATTTTGCTTGCTTGCTAAATCTTTGTACATTTCCTAAAAGGTATTGAGAATGAGTTTACCACAATCACAATAGAGGGAGACGCCCTGCAGGCTTTTGAAAATGTAAAACATGCACTTTAATTGGCTTTTCACCTTGATTCTGCAGACCCCCCATGTAACCTTAAAAACACTGCTTAAAGGCAAAGCTTGGGGTGTGAATTTTCAGAGAATGGCCCAATGGATTGTTGACTTTTAGACTAGGGATTTGCAGGTAGAAGTGGGAGATAAATATCACTTAGCACAATTGCTGCAATATGCAGGTCAGTCTCATGATTGCCAAATTGAACAGACTCATGTCGCCCCCACCCCCTTCCGTGCAGACTTTCAAACCAATGTCCCTGTGTATACATAGATGGGGCTCGGTAATGGCATGATGGCAAATACGTCACAGGTTACGCTTTGTGGTTCCCTGACAACGAGAATTTATTGCAATATAAGCTTCCTGCACATTTTTCCGCCCAGCGGGCTGAATTAGAGGCAGCTTTGCAAGTCATTCTTTTGTGTACTGACCCCATGAATATTTTCAGTGACAGTGCTTACGTTGTCTCCTCTCTGACATTGTATTTCAATGTATGGGCACAGAGGAAGATGTTAAATTCCCAGAACAAGCCGCTTCAGCATGCAGATATTCTCAAGCAAATTGTGCAGAGAGGCAAAGAATTTCCAAATTTATGGTCCTTCTGTAAAATCAAAGGACATCAAAAGCTCACATCAGACCCCCACATCGTTGGCAATGCATATGTAGATTCTGCAGCCAAAGAAGCCGCCCTGATGGGCGTTGACAGATATCCACAGGCTACTATCTCTGCTGTCACGCGAAGACCCCGGGAGGAGCCCCACCCTTCTGCATCTCAGTTCCACGACCTCTTAAAGGCACAGAGAGAACAAGGTGATGCATCTTTATTTAACTCCCTTGAATCAATACCCATTGATAAAGGACAATATCTGTATTACAAAAGGGTTGATGACAAATTGTTACCATATATCCCAACTATAATGATTAAGTCTCTGATTAAATTTAATCATTCAGTCTTTCAGCGCTCTTAAAGCTAGTACAAAGGAAAAATGTGCCATCCCCAGAGTGGCTGATGGTCCATGGTAGTCGATTCAAATTGACTTCATTGGTCCATTCCCTCCAGCAGAGGGAGGATTCAGGTATGCCTTGGTCATTGTTGATGTTTCCTCAAAATGGGTTGAGGCCCTGCCTGCCACCAACAATACTGCCCTGACAACGGCCCGCCTCTTGTGGAAAGATGTGTTTTCACACTGGGGCTTCCCAAAATTAATTGAAAGTGACAATGGACCTCACTTAGTGAGACAAATCATGGCCTACTTGCCTGGCAATAAGAGCTGTACCTCCAAAGTCAACAGGAATATCTCTTTTTGAGCTGATGACAGGAAGACAGATGCCTGTCTTGTTGCCTAGTGACATTGTGCTGCTCAGCCCGCAGCAAGCTGTAGTACAGTTGCATAGAGTCAACAGGAATTTATATGAGTCCAAATTTGTTGTGGGAGCTTAGCTCATGGTTAAGAATCTTAGAAAAAAAAAAGGACTGTGAGATTCCAATTACAAAGGCCCGTTTGTTATCACACAGGTGATAGGCCCAACTGTTTTGGGAGTGCTAAGGATTAGCAAGCCAAGAGAAAAAGGTGTTAAAATTGTTCATCAATGTAAGCTTGTTATACTGCCAGTTGAGAATCCTAATGATGCTGGTGAGAACTGATACTGCGCTTTTATTTTATTTTTCAGGTCCCCTATTGGATCGGGATCCATGAATCCGCCTGTTTCCCTGGAGATGACATCTCACACTATCCAGTGGGACCCGGACAGTGTGATCGAGGGGAAGACAGTGGAAGCTCCGAGGAAACAGAACAAGATCGAGAGCCACGGATCAAAGGACTCAGAGACTGTTATGGGACTTGGGACTCGGACACTTTATGTTTTTTCACTTCTGTGATGATTTTTTTGTTTTGTTGTGTTCTTTGCTTCTTTTTAGGACTATTTGCCCACACCTGAACTGTGAATAGGACCTTAGGAGCCATGGAACAAAGAAAATTTTTGAATTTTTTCTTTTTTTGAAAGATTGTAACGGGACTCATTAATACTTAAGAACTCTTACGTTGGTGATATTTACTGTAGATTTTTTGCTACTTTGTTTGTTTTTTCCTATATGTGTTTAATAGGTAGTAACCTAAAAGTCTAAAAGTTTTTCAAAAAAGAATCTGGCTCATGTTGAGGAACTAAATAACTTTCAGGCCCGTGTAATAACACATAGTACCACTTTTATCAGACCATACCGGAGACTTGGTGCGGGTAGGGTACCTACTGCCAGACCACGCTCACTTATAGGTTGTACACCTATTGTTAGGGCCCTTCTTACAAGGGTACCTTCAGTCCCTTCCAACACTCCTACTGACCAGGGAATGTACGAAATTATGCCTTCCCTCAATACCATATATGAGAATTACGACTAGACTCATATGCCAATTTGTACTTAAGGGTAAATTATCAAATTACCATAAGTACAACAGAGGGATTTGTTAGACGGAGGCCATGGGTACCAAGGCCTCTGTCAGCCATTTTGTCTCTTGAAAATATAACTATTGAAACTTTCTCTGTTAGTAGAAATCTAAATGTCATGTCTTCTAGCTATAAGCAATGACCTAAACCTGTATAAGAAAACAGATGGAGTTAATTAGATTTGGTCTGATCATTTAGCAAAATTTATAATCAGGTCATAAGCCAGTTCTGAATTTGTGTTATATTTTATGGTGTATTCGATCCCTCTAGGCTAATATGACGTTTCTCATGATCAAGAACAGAGCTGATTAATGTCAATAAGTTATGATTTGTGCTTGGTCCAAAAAAGGCTATTATGAGATAATTTGTGTAGATAAAATTAAGTATAGTATGTAGTTAGTAATGAAATTAATGTGCTTCTTCATGTCAATATATGTTGTATAATAATGTGAAGGGATCACTTATGACAGGTTACGTAATCCTTCCATAGAGGGACATTGGTTACAGTGATCTTCTATGGAGAAAATTGGTATAAAAACGCCCTGCTTTAGACAGGCGGCGCGACACTATTCCATCTTGTGTGCCAGGCGACACTATTCCATCTTGTGTGCCAGGCGACACTATTCCATCTTGTGTGCCAGGCGACACTATTCCATCTGGTGTGCCATGAGACGGGAAGCCATTATTTTGAATCCATCATGAGTGTGACACCTGGGGTTCCGCGCCTGTCATTTAAGATTCCTGCCATTTATACTGCTTTTGCTGTACATCTCTGTGTATTTTGTTCCTGCCCGAATAAAACCCACTTTTGGTTCTGAAGACGCAGTCTATGGAGTTTATCGAACGAAGAAACTGAGTTGATTATTTCTAACAGTAATAATGACCTGATTACTGCCCTATGACCCAGTATCAACATGGGTATATGAGGTTCTGCAAACTAATCTGATTAGCTTCAATGAAAAGGTAAGTTCCAGATTGGACTGGGGAAATATAATAGATGTTGTCTACATGGACTTTTCAAAGGTGTGTGATATGGGGCAACACAAAAGATTGGTATATAAAATGAGAATAATGGGAACAGGGGAAGTATGTTTAACTGGTTTAAGAACTGGCTTAGTGATAGGAAACAAAGGGTAGTTATTAATGGCACACACTCGGACTGGGTCACAGTTAACAGTGGGGTACCACAGGGGTCAGAATTGGTCCCTCATCTTTTTAAGATATTTATTAATTACCTTGTAGGGGTCATACAGAGAAGCCTTTCAATATTTGACTCTGCTGGGAAATGAATACAGAGTAGGAAACTTTACTGTAAGAGCAGTGAGATTATGGAACTCTCTGCTGCATGATGTTTTAATTAATGATTCAATACTAAAATTTAACAAAGACCTGGATGCATTTTGTAAAAAAATTGAAGAGAACCGGTTATGTATAGTAGATTCTGTCATTGGGCATTGATCCAGGGAACAAGTCTGATTGCTGCATGTGGAATCGGAAAATAATTTTTCCTTTAATATGGAGCCAACTGTCGTCTGCCCCATGGGGTTTTTTCCTTCCTCTGGATCAACAAGTCAGGCTATGGGGTGATCTCAATAACCTTAAGTCTACCTTAAGTCTACTTTCAACCTTAAAAAACTATAACTTCAATCATTGATGTTGCTGACTCATCCACACTTTACCATTTTGAATTTTCTGCACCATGGTTAACACTAGAAGTCCCAGAGAGGGGTCATTTAATATTTCTACCTTTGGAACCCAGAGACGGGTCGAATGACCTGAAGGATTTTAGGCCACATTTACAAATGAAAGGATGCTAATTGGAGCCATCAGAGTTGTCAGCTTGGACTAAGGGTCATTTGACCCTCTTTCGGGACTTCAGGGGGAAGCTCGAAATTTCTGGGACTTCTAGTGTTAAAGCTCCAACTTGGAAGTTTGATCATAGAAACTGTAAGTTTTAGGGTCATGTAAATCATGTGATAAAATTTAACTTTGAAATGCAAATGATGGTGATTCCTCTAGATAATGTGCACGATAGCGTTAGGTGGAGGAAGCAGTATCACAGTATTCAGATGGAAACATGAGGAATTCAGTCATGATCGAACCTGTTTAATAAGACCGATGCAATCTTCTGCAATGTGTATAATGGTGGTGGCCAGTTAAGAAGTCGCAAATCAAGCAATACCACCAGTTTTAGTGATTTCCTAAAACTTTCACGAGTTTGATTCACATTAAATTAATAATCTCTCTCTTCTAACAATGTTAGAACTAGCATTAAAACATTTGCTGCATTAAGGACATGAATAGAGATTTTCCTCATTTCAATAATGTAATTGTGAACAAGATTTGACTATCTAGATAAACATCTCCCTTATTCTAAGCAAAAACATTTCCCACATGCTAAGCATGAAAACGGCTTTTCTCATGTAGACTGGCGATCAAAATTAGAGAACAACACACTATTTCCTTAATGTTTAAGTCATTTTGTTGTCCTAGGTTAAAATAACCTAACAATGAATAAATTAGCAGTATTTTAAGCTTATTTAATAAATTGAATATATTCTAAAGCACAGAATAAAAAGGTAAATGAGATAAATGAAAAAGACACTGATCAAAATTAGAGAACACTTTCAGATACCTGCAAGTTATTGGTGTTAATTTGGGCCCTAGTGCATATTTCCTTAATTATCTGACAAACCCTTTTTAACTGGCAGCCTAACTTTCCAGTTTGCACTCACTTTGCAAAAATGGTGTGCTGTTCCAAAGTGACTGAAACCCTCCAGCTAGAGGTTGTCCAGATGAAGGTCAAAGGAGTCACCCTATCAGCCATAGCAACAGAAGTTGTTCGTTCTAATATATAATTAAAAGACCCTGATGAAGATAATAAATTGAAACGTACGTAGGTGGATAGGAGGGGGCCACACTGCATCTGCACGTCTGCTAAGTGAAGCACAAAGTAATACAGTGAACTATGTTATATGACTGAATGCTTGATGCTGGAAGTTATAGCTGCATTTCTGTTAAACAACTACAGCACAAGATAAAACTGTGAAGTACTTGTTGCTGCAAGCTGTAGATATTGAAAACTGGAAGGCATTTAGTCAGGATTTTGGTGTGTTCTGGGAAGTAACAACAGGGCAGTATATATAGACTGTGCAGCAGAATACTTGGAGCGGCCCACCTTATGTGGTTTAAATTGTAATAACATGGTACCTGGAAATGTTGTTTTAAATATGTATTTTAATGAATAAAAAATTGATTTATTTAATAATATATGGTTTCACTTGTTATCTGTGCACCTTTGTAGGTGTGTATACAGGTAATTTTGGTTATAGTCTGTGTATTCTAGAATATTGCATGTTTATAACCTCACACACTCTTTAAAGTCCCCCAAGAAGGCTGGTCACTCTCAAAAGACAAATGCAAGAGGACAGGATAGTGCAGAAAATCTCCATGGGTAATCATTTAAAAAATGCAGCTGGAATAGCTTGCCAGTTCAGCACTGAACAGGGTAAGGATCTGTCTCGTCATACAGTGTCACAACATTTAAGAGCATTTGGACTGAAAGCCCACTCTACAGTGATCAATCCTCTCATTCGCAGAAAGAATCAAAAATCTAGACTCATCCTTGGTGAGGAGTGTGACAACATAGCTTTCTCAATGTATGTCGGAGGTTCAATTTCTTAATATGGCCAGATGTACTGGTCTTTTGTTGGTGATTTCATGTTTGCTGGGACATTGTTTTTTGCCAGACGATTCAGAGTCCCATTATCCAAAGTTTGTGTATTGCTAATTTAATGTAAATTACCAGACTCCTCACCCTCTCTCCACCTTGACTCCTCTCTTGACTACATACACTCAAAGGAAACACCGGAAGAAAAGAGTCAAATCTTCAATTATGCAAATAAGGTGCTGATTTATTTCATACACCGTAAAAAATGCAGGGGAGGTGCCAGTACTAGGTGAACAATGTCACCATGGGTGCATATAACTGGGTTAACCATTACAGTTACAGAGTCAAACAGATTTATCATGTACAGAGAAATTACAATGATACAGCAAAGAAATATATGCGCTCAAAGAATAGCATCAGTGACAGCCCAAGAATAAGTGGACCAAATGGACCTTGACTCCTCTATTGACTATATACATTCAAAGGAGAATTAAGTATGCAGCTTGAAATCCAACCAATAAGAAAACAGCCTGATTCCACCAATCCTAGAAGACCCCAATATCCTGAGATTCTTAGAATTCTGCTCCGGATAAGAGCTAGTGGGGGGAGAGACAAATGGAATAGATCCGGCGCAGATCTAAGTGTAGTAGTCTTTTTCAATAAACAGTTACTGTCATTGAAATATTGCTTACCTTTTTAAAAGATGTATATCGTATTTCTTAGTAGATTGCTGGACTGCAGGCTTGCTGCTCAGTCCTCCGGAGATTCCAAAGATTCAGGGTGTGTCTCTGATCAGTCAATAGAAAGGTAAGGAAAACCGGTTTCAGATTGGAGCGGCGCTTCTATACTCGTCCAGGGTTTTCTTTTTAAAAAAAAATGTTTCTTTTATTTCATTCGGATTGTAAAAATTAAAAAACGATACGTATAGTACAACGCGTTTCGACCTAGATACAAGTCTTCCTCAGGTACATTTAGTAATAACAGTTTTTTTAATTTTTACAATCCGAATGAAATAAAAGAAAAATATTTTTTTAAAAAGAAAACCCTGGACGAGTATGGAAGCGCCGCTCCAATCTGAAACTGGTTTTCCTTACCTTTCAATATCCTGAGATGAGTGCTTGAGGTATATAAGGGTGCCTACTTCATCAACCACGGTTCTTATGCTTTGTGCCCTCAGTCTAGGGTCTTCGGCCGTGACTAGAGGAGCACCTGAGATTACTTAAGGAAATATCCAGGTTGGGACATTTTGGTCACCTGACTACAGACTTTATTGGACTCGGTCAGCTTCTTAAGCTTGCCGCTATTCCTTTCTCTGTGGATGCCCACGAAAAGCGGGGTACTGCTGAATTGGAGTAATTGGCCCTGGATGCCCTTAGACATGAACATTCCAATCCCTGGTGTGCCAGCGGAAGGGTGAGACCCTGTTGCCTGTTACATTTTATGTTTTGCTTGGTTGTGTGTTATATGCCTTTAACTGTTGGAGATTCAATAAAGCAATTTCATGTATTGTAATGTAACCTGTGTCCATCCCCCATGTTCTACTTCTGGTAGCAGATTGTGTATTTGCTCTTCTTCGCAGGGGACCCAGCCAATATACAAATTGCTAGACAGAATGGAGCCAGAAACTACTAGAATCTCCTGACTGGAGCAAACCATTCAATAGTAGGTGTGAACCCACTATACATGGGCTGATCCCAGGAGTCCAGACAATAGACTCATGTTTAGGATCAGTTAGTTAGTTGAAAGGCGGAGGTGGAAGAGACTGAGATCTTAGCTGAGGTGAGATCTTGTGTTCGGGGGCTTGTACAGTATCCTTCCTTGGTTGGATCCAGTGGACTCTATCTGGACTATTTCTTCCGTTAACCTGGTGTCAGGATTGCCGGGTGACGGCCCCCGAACTGCTCCTTGGTTGTGGACTTCCTTCAGATTCGGCAGAATTGTCTTCATTTGTGCAGTTCCATTTTCCCTGTTCAATAAATCTCGTTGGATTGATCATCGGCCCGGTGTCCCTTCCTGCTCCGTCACACACCCTGTCACACCTTACCATTGTGTGGTTCCCTCACCCAGTCTTGTCTGAGTAGTGTTCCGCCCACGGTTAAGGAGTTTGGGTGTTCAGTTGGGATGAGACCTGGTCCATGCAGTCTTTCTAAAGGCAGGTGGGCCAGTGGACGAGAGCACCCATTGACCCCCTTGTCTCCATAAGAAGCATGTTGTGTGGACAGAGAAGTGGTATATAGTTCATTTTAGTGATGAAAGCAAGTTTAATTTATTTGGGTCTGATGGGAAACATTATGTTTGTCAACAAACTTGGGAAAGACTGAATCAAAAGTGTGTAAAGAAGTCAGTGAAAGGTGGTGGAGGAAGTGTCATGATTTGGGGAATGTTTTCTGATGCAGGTTGTTGGACCTCTCAAACATACTTGCAATCACTCTGCCTTGTAGCTGTATCAGAACCTTCTTCAATAACACGTGGTTCCTTTCTTATAGTCATGTGAAAAAGTTTGGGCACCCCTCTTAATCTTACTCATTTTTCTTTTTTTTTTTAAATTTGGGTTTTTGCAACAGCTATTTCAGTGTGATATATGTAATAACTGATGGACACAGTAATATTTCAGTGTGATCTATGTAATAACTGATGGACACAGTAATATTTCAGGATTGAAATGAGGTTTATTGTAGTAACCGAAAATGTGAAATATGCATTATTTCAAAATTTGACAGGTGCCAACGTATGGACACCTCAACAGAAAAGTGACATTAATATTTAGTAGATCCACCTTTTGCCTCTAGTGGCTTCCTGTAGCTGTTAATGAGTTCCTGGATCCTGGATGAAGGGATTTTTGACCATTCCTCTTTACAAAACTATTCCAGTTCAGTTAAGTTTGATGGTCGCCGAGCATGGACAGCCCACTTCAAAACATCCCACAGATGTTCAATGATATTCAGGTCTGGGGACTGGGATGGCCATTCCAGAACATTGTAATTGTTCCTCTGCATGAATGCCTGAGTAGATTTGGAGCGGTGTTTTGGATCATTGTTTTGCTGAAAGATCCATCCCCGGAGTAACTTCAACTTTGACACTGATCCGTGAACATTATTCTCAAGAATCTGCTGATACTGAGTGGAATCCATGCGACCCTCAACCTTAACAAGATTCCTGGTGCCGTCATTGGCCACACAGCCCCAAAGCATGATGGACCCTACCCCAAATCTGACAGTGGGTAGCAAGTGGTTTTCTTGGAATGCTGTGTTTTTGTGGTGCCATGCATAACGCCTTGTTGTATGACCAAACAACTCAATCTTTGTTTCATCAGTCCACAGGACCTTCTTCCAAAATGAAACTGGCTTGTCCAAATGTGCTTTTGCATACCTCAGGCGACTCGGTTTGTGGCGTGCATGCAGAAACGGCTTCTTTCGCATCACTTTCCCATACAGCTTCTCCTTGTGCAGTGTGCACTGTATTATTGACCGATGCACAGTGACACCATCTGCAGCAAGATGATGCTGCAGTTCTTTGGAGGTGGTCTGTGGATTGTTCTTGACTGTTCTCACCATTCTTCTCTGCCTTTCTGATATTTTTGTTGGCCTGCCACTTCTGGCCTTTACAAGAACTGTCCCTGTGGTCTTCCATTTCCTTACTATGTTCCTCACAGTGGAAACTGACACAACTTTTTGTATCCTTTCCCTGAGCAACTATGTTGAACAATCTTTTTTTCAGATCATTTGAGAGCTGTTTTGAGGAGCCCATGATGCCACTCCTCAGAGAAGATGCAACTAGGAGATCAACTTGCAAGTGAACACCTGAAATAGCTTTTTTCATGATTGGATACACCGGGCTATGAAGTACAAAGCTTATTGAGGTTATCAAACCAATTTATTGCTTCAGTAAGTCAGTAAAAAGTAGTTAGGAGTATTCAAACCATGAAAATCAGAAGGGTGCCCATACTTTGGCACCTGTCAAATTTTCAAATAATGCATATTTCACATTTTCGGTTAGTACAATAAACCTCATTTCAAACCTGAAATATTAATGTGTCCATCAGTTATTACATATATCACACTGAAATAGCTGAAAACAATTTTAAACAAAAAAAAAAATGAGTAAGATTAAGAGGGGTGCCCAAACTTTTTCATATGACTGTATGTTTAGTACTCAATCAGCCAGCAATGTTCACGCAGGACAATGACCTCTGTCACACAGAAAAACGGGTAAATTCAATTCCTTTAAACAGAGAACATTGAAACAATAAAATGACCAGCCCATAGTCCTGATCTAAACCCAACTGAAAACCTCTGGAAAATCCTTGGTGACAAAGTTATGGCCAAGAAACCCACAACAGTCACAGAACTGTGGAAGAGACTATAAGAAGAGTGGACCAAAATCCAACCAGAGCAGTGTGAGAGACTAATGATGTCCTGTGGCCTCAGATGTGCTGAAGTCATTCAAAGCAAAGTTCTATACACTTCCTTAGTTTAAATATTTCTCTGTGCTTCAATCATTGCTGTTCTGTAATTATGATCATCATGTCTTGGGTAAAATAAAGATTTTAAGTTGACAAACTTTGGTTATTTTGTAAAACACTATTCTAGTGACATGTTGTACCCCTTACACAAAAACCTTCAAAATGTTGATCAATGTAGATTATATTCTGTCTGAAAAAATCAAGTGATCATAAATTGTTCTCTAATTTTGATTGCCAGTGTATGAGATTCCTGATGAGTCATAAGGTATCTTTTCTCAGTAAACCATTTCCCACATTCTGAACATTAAAGTGGCTTCTCTCCAGTGTGGCTTTTCTGATGGACTTTAAGATGTGATATGTGGCTAAAACATTTCCCACATTCTGCACATACATATGGCTTCTCCCCTGTGTGAGTTCTCTGATGTGAAACAAGACCCATCTTCAGTTTAAAACATTTCCCACATTCTGAACATGTAAACGGCTTCTCTCCTGTATGAATTTTTTGATGGTCAACAAGAAATGTTTTCCGCGAAAAACATTTCTCACATTCTGAGCATGAAAATGGCTTCTCTCCTGTGTGAATTCTTTGATGGTCAACAAGATGTGTTTTCTGAGAAAAACATTTCTTACATTCTGAGCATGAAAATGGCTTCTCTCCTGTGTGAATTCTTTGATGGTCAACAAGATGTGTTTTCTGAGAAAAACATTTCTCACATTCTGAGCATGAAAATGGCTTCTCTGCTTTATGAGTTTTTTGATGGCGAACAAAATTTTGTTTTGTAGAAAAACATTTCCCACATTCTGAGCATGCAAATGGCTTCTCTCCTTTATGAGCTTTTTGATGGCGAACAAAACTTTGCTTTGTAGGAAAACATTTCCCACATTCTGAGCATGTAAATGGCCTTTCCCCCGTGTGTGTTTTTGTATGCTGAATAAGATTTGATTTCCGAGCAAAATATTTCTTGCATACCAAGCATGAAAATGGCTTCTCTACACTGTGACTTCTCTCATGTCTAAAGAGATTTGATTGACCATTAAAACAGGCTCCACATTCTGAACATAAGAATATTTTCTCCCCAATGTGACTCCTCTCTTGTGTTGTAGGACCTGATTTTACTGTAAAACATTTCCCACATTGAGAAGACAAACTTGGCTTCTCTTCTGTGTAACTTTTCTCAAATGTAACAAAATTTGACGTATCTTCGCCACATTTTACACATGGAAATGGATTCTCCCCTTTGTGGGATCTTTCATCTTCACCATCCCCTCTGTTATATTTGTTTTTCTTCACAGTCTGTAATGAATCAGAATATGGGACCTGATGAAAATGATCAGATGATAGATTTTCACTGTGAAGGGCTGGAGGTTTATCTGGGAGTATTGCCGTCTCATCACATGTATCTTGAATGATGCCATGATATTCTTCTTTAAAATCTGAAGATATGATAAATCCATCAGAGCTTCTGATACAATCACCTGCTGAGAATAAACTTGATTATTTTTATTGTATTAATATTTTAAAATATTTCTACAGAAACATTGCCATACAAGTTGTGAGCATGTAATAAATCTGAAATTAGATAAAAGAAAACTATACTACCTACAGCCTCATGATAACTAGGGTAAGTCATGAAGCTCTGCTAACTTTTAAAGAAGTTAAACAGAGACAAACTATGCAGTGTGGCTACATTTTTGGCAATGCTGTTAACTAAACCCCCCTATATACCTCCATATACTATTTCTTCCTACCGTGGCAGGGGGTGATTTTAGTGGGGGCATTGTGGCAGTGAGGGACATTCAGCAGACCACCTGGAACAGCGATGTGTAGACTCTGGGACTGTTTCTGTGTATCCAAGATAGTTCTTACTCATGGATTTTTTATTTATTCATAGTTGTAGCCAGGGTTGTAGAGTCGGTAAGCCAAACAACCGACTCAGACTCATCAATTTCCCTGAATCTGACTCTGACTCTAATTCCACCAAAATGGACACTGACTCCAACTCCAAGACTCCGACTCCACAACCATGGCTTGTGAAGTCAGTAAGCCAAACATCCGACTCAGACTCCTCAATTTCCCTCAATCCGACTCTGACTCCAAACAAAACGGGCACTGACTCCGACTCCACGACTCCGATTTCACAGCCCTGGTGGTCACAGTCATATTTTTTTCATTTTATGTAAGCTATGAACTGCAGTTCATTAAGTGTCATTTTGCCAAAAACGAACAGCATAAATACGACTTCTTTTTTGCATAGATAATCTGTTGCGTCTAAGGCCATGTTCACATGTAGCGTAAATGTGCTGCGTTTTTCCAGGCTAGCTATAGATATCTTTACAAACCAAACAAACCTAAAAAACTGCAGCACTCCTTGTCAGAGGTGTATACTGTCTTTATTAGGCCCTCAGGATCTTATGGATACAAGATCCTGGTTTTGGTTTGTAGGTAAATAGTGCACAAAAGGTGCCATGCCACCATACTGAAAATGCAGCTCCTGGTAGAAAATTAACTTTATTTCTCCTGGGTGCTTTCAGTCATACATGTGTACCAGAACAACTACAGTCTCCACTTACAGCACTGAAAAAAAATCTCTGACCATTTTTTTGCGCCTCTAGATTACATACCATAGGAATACACTAGTATATGCAGATGTATCCCTATGTACCTGCACATTCTTCCTGTAATGCAGAAGATCAGTCACAATAAAGGCACCTTTACATGGCACGACATCGTTAACGATGACGCTGATATGTCACGGGTTTGGAGGCGTACCTCGTTACGACCTCGTTGCGTGTGACTCTGCCAAGTTGAAACGATAAATCGTTGGGTCGCTGATAGCAGGTTTCAGAACATGTTGTAAAACCTGACGATCAACAATCAGTCAACCTGGTATATGGTGGTGTCTGACACCGCGATAACGATGTCGTGGACGACTTCACCCATTCACACCAAAGAGCAGGGATCGTTCGAGGGGTTTGCGAATGATCCCTGCTCACAACATCGTTGGTGAGTCGTCCACGTTATCTAGACGTGTGACATCTCACCAGTGATGTCAAAATTATGTCTGCAACGACCTCGCGCCCACGAGATCGTTCCGACATCGTGCCGTGTAACGGTACCTTAAGATAGAGATAATTCACCTACACTTGATATTCCAGCTTGTGGCTGATTACTACAGCTGCTACCTGCAGAAAATAGAACTGGAGTGCCAAAGGCCTCAGATCTGCCTCAGCTCTTCAGCCTCATTTGCATATACAGTATTTCTCCCAGAAAATTATTGCAATTACATGTTTTTTCATACATATTTCTTTTGTTTATGTGTATTGGAATAACACACAAAAAAGGCAAATTGAACATAATTTCACACAATGACCTAAAATGGACAGGACAAAATTGTTGGGAACTTTCCAAAATCGTGGATAACTTTGTTTCAAATATGTGATGATCGTTTAAAATCGCCTATGGCAAGTAACAGGTTTGGGCAATATGAAAATGACACCTGAAACTAGATAAAAAGGGGAGAGGTTGACTCAATCTTTGCATTGTGTGTCTGTATGTGCCACACTAAGCATGGAGAACAGAGAAGAACTGTCTGAGGCCTTGATAACTAAAACTGTTGAAAAATATCAACAATCTCAAGGTTGTAAGTCCGTCTCCAGAGATCTTGATGTTCCTTTGTCCACTTTGCGCAACATAATCATGGAGTTTACAAACCATGCACACTAGCTAATCTCCCTGTAAGTGGATGGCAGAGAAAAATTGATGAAAAAATCAAGTTCCACAGAAATTCGACCTTGTTCTGCAGCCTCAGGGTGCATCAGTGTCAGTGCAAACTATCAACACTGAATAAAATTAAGCACTATGGCAGGTGACCCAGCAGGACTCTACTGCTGACACAGAGACATTAAACGGCTAGATTGCAGTTTTCCAAAATGTACGTAAGCAAAAATCCTTCTGTGAAAGCGTCTTGTGAACAGATTGGACCACGAAAGAGCTTTTTCAAAGCACATCATTCTACTGTTAAATGTAAACAGAATAAGGCCTACAAAGAAAAGAACACAATACCTACAGTCAAATATAGTGGAGGTCAGAGATATTTCTGGGTTGATTCGCTGCTTCCGGCACAGGGTACCTTGACTGTGTGCAGGGTCTCATGAAATCTGAAGATTACCAGAGGATTTTGGGTCGCAATGTAGTGCCCAGTGTCAGAAAGCTGGTTTGCGTACTAGCATGTGGGTCTTCCAGCAGGACACTGACCCTAAACATACTTCAAGAAGCCTCCAGAAATGGATGGAAACAAAGTGCTGGAGAGTTCTGAAGTGGCAGTAATCAGTCCGGATATAAATCCCAATAAATATCTGTGGTGAGATCTTAAAATTGCTTGGGAGAAGGCATCCATCAAATATGATGGTGGGTTTACACGTCCCGATATCGGGACGATATCGTAGGCAACGGCGCGGGAGCGGCGCATTTTTTGAGCGCTTTTCCCGATATCGCATCGGCGGTTTACACGCTGCGATATCAGGAAACAACGTCCCTCCGATGTGTACGCCCACCAACCCAGTAACGACCATTTAACATGGGAGTTAATGGGTAGCGTCGGCGTACAGTTCGGAGTTGGGCTGTCACACGGGACGATGCGGCTACAACGGCCATGCGATATCGGGCGGTTGAATAGCACGCTCATTCAACCCCGATATCGTTTTGGCATCGTTCCAGCATCGCATTGTACGTTTAAACTGTACAACGCGCGAACGATATCGGGTCCAACTCCCGAACCACGCGACTTTTTGTCGGAGCTGGATCGGAGTTGGACGCCGATATCGCGGCGTGTAAACCCACCATGAGAGACCTGCGGCAGTTTACAAAAGAAAAGTATTTCAAAATTCCAGCTGAGAGGTGTAAGAAGATTGTTGATGGTTATAGGAAGCGTTTGATTGCAGTTATTTATTCCAAAGGGTGTGCAACCAAATATTAGTTTGAGGGCAGGGCTGTGAAGTCGTAGTCGGTTGAAAATGGATTGAGTCCGACTCCTAACATATATAATGAATTGGGTACATTAGTTCAGTGCATTATCTGCTGAATATTCTTATTATGAATTATTATGTTTAACTAAATAGCTTGATTACTGTATCAATAATGATTAAAGCCTGATGTTCACATTGTACTACAATAAATTTATCACATAAACATGAGCCGTGTATGAGGGAGTCAGAGTCGTGGAGTCGGAGCCAGGGATATTGAATAGTTGAGGGTGCCATCAATGTTGTCCAGCCCATTTTTGGGGTTTGTGTGTGAAATACACACACACCAAAAAAATACAAATATGTGTATAAAAAAATGTGTAATTGCAATAATTAGAAATACCGGTACTTAATTTTCTGAAACAATTTCAAGGGTGTCAGCACTTTCAGACATGACTGTAAATTCAAGCGCTGATTTCTCAGTAACAAAGGAATTGACTAGCAATGTAAAGGAATTGCTGGACTCTTCTTTGATCGAGCTACTGTCACGCTCGGGAGGTGAGGGAATCAGGTAACTTGATGGTGTGATGGGCAAAGGGGGTCAGGAGAGCCTAATCTGACCCTGATGCTGGGGTCCCTGGCTCGCCCTAATCTTGGAGGTACCTCAGATGGTGAGGAGTTCTGAGCCGCAACCCTGTACCCTGAACTCCTGATTGGCCCGAGGCTGAGGGCCCCTATCTCCACCCATGGTCAGGTATGATGTTTATGTTTTGTTTTTTTGAGATTCCGAATGGTAGGACATTGAATTAAAAATTATAGACCTGTACATTTTGGATCATTTTAAATCTTAGAAATTTTTGGTATGATGTTTTAATTATCAGCATAATGATATACATCTTGTGATGTCACCGAAATACTCCGGGCACCCAGCAAAACACGATTTCGAGCACAGAGGATCACAAGGTGATATGATACTATGGTGACGCACACATCCTTCCAGGGAACCTTGCCTCAGTCAAATAGTTAGCATTCTTCAAACTATTGAGAACGAAGAGCAATTTGGAAATTCCCAAGATCGGCAACAGACGTGGAGCAAAATGCCCATGTACAGATATATTCAGACATCTTCGTTATATAGCACAAAACAATCACTGATATCTGGCTAGTCGTGTGTTTGACACTCCCAAACGAGGCTACACGGACTCTATCATCTAAAATATTTTTCTGTATGGGAGGAATCTTCTTTCCTCTTTAACTCTTCTAAAGAGGTGTGAATCCAGGTGAATAGAGCCTACACATCAAGTTACTATAAAGGATGTGTGGTCTACTGGAAATGGATCTGTTTGCCACACAATCAAATGCCAAATTTCCTTTCTTCTTTTGGCCAAAATCCACTGGGTATAAACTCTCTACTTCACAAATACACCTTCAACTTGGTTTACACCTTTCCCCCCAATCCCACTTCTTCTCAAGAACAGATAAGTGTATTAAGTATCATGTTTGGCCTACTAAAACCATCTTTAACTTGGATTCATCTTTAATTCTTCCAGAACCGCCTCCATCAAGGTCCTATTCTCTATCCTAATTTAGCGAAACTGTCTCTAGCAGCGTAGATTCTAAAAGGTAGAGGTTTGTAGGACGCAGTTACTCATCCACTCCATAAAGAATGTTACCAATTCCATTGACATGATACGGTGAAAACTCACATTAGAGTGTTTTTCCAAAAATGCTGAATTTTATTTTTAATTTTTAAATGCACAAAACGCTAGACATTTAAAAACAATTCGACCAGACCCACAGGGGATGTACAAGGAGGTACCAAAGATGAAAACCACGGTTGGTGGTCACAGGGTGGTGGGTTTACACAGTTCAATAAGTATGTAAAGGTACCGTCACACAGGGAGATATCGCCGGCGATCGCGGGGAGCGCGCATCCCTGGCAACATCGCCAGGGAGATGTCACACGGAGCAACTTGCCGGCGATTTCGTCAGCTAGTTGCCGCGGCTATCGCTCGCTGGGTTGCCCAGTAACCCAGCGAGCGATAATCCGCAATGTTGGAGATAGGCGGAATCGCCTGCAACATTGCAGGTTGCCGCGTTACACAAGGCGATCAGGCATGATTGCCTGACCAACATCGCCAGGTTTCCCAACATTGTTGGGAAACCTGGCGATGTTACTCAGGCGATTTTTTTTTTTTTTTTTTTTTTTTGTAAATCTGTGTTTATTAAATTTTCATAAACAAGACATAAAGAAACAAACAGTACAACCGTTCTGGAACGGTAAACTCAAAACAAATGATGGTCTAATTATTCATTCTACAAAAGATTACACATATATACCAATCAAAGGTCTCCATCGAGGGCAAGACCAATATGTGATTCACAGAGTACCTCTAAAATCTGGTACCCAAACAAAAAAGAAAGAGAAATTGAATATCATTCCATAACAATGTTTACAGTATAAAAGCAAAAGGAGCCTGTGTAAAGACACAGGGCACCCTCCTTATTCCCTTTCATAGACCACCCGGTTTAAGAGGAGAATACTAAAAGAGTTGAGAGAATAAGAAGAAGCATAGGGAAGGAGAAAGTCAGAGAGAGAAAAGAGACGAGAAACAGAAGAGGAGGAGGGGAAGTGAAAACACCCGGGGGGGGGGGGGGTCCAAGAGGCAATGCGGGCGCCGGTCCCACCACTAGGAGAGAATCCCCAGGCTTCAGAAGAGGTAACCGATGGGCTCCCTCTGATGCCAAGAATAGCGAGCATTACCCTTCAAACCAATAAACGACACTTCCAACTGTATCCTACATCCCGGAGGACAGGGGCCTAAGAAAACAGGTCCCTGAAATTGGGAAGGTCCCTTAATAGGATCCAATCCGTCCACGTTGCGGTAAATGAGTTTTGAGTACCCGCATACTCAGCTGAGAGTTCTTCCATTCGACAAAGGTGTTCCATCTCAGTGTACCATTCTAGAATAGAGGGCTGGGTTGACTCCTTCCAATGGCGCGGAATAACGTTCCTGGCTGCGGCGAAGCAAAAGCGCAGGATATCTTTTTTGAGATTTTTAAGAGACCCAGGGATCAAGGAGAGCAGCGCCATTTCGGGGCCGCTCGTCAACCGTTTGCCGGTGACTAAGCCATAATTCCTCACTACCTTGTCCCAGAACTCTCTGATCAGGGGACAATCCCACCAAATGTGCAGTAAAGTGCCTATATCAGACCCACACCTCCAACACTGGTCAGAAACCGCTGGATAAATTTTATGCAGTTTGTCTGGCGTATGATACCATCTCACAATCAATTTGTAACATTTTTCTCGAGATTCCCCATTGCTAGACAGTTTGTGGGACAGTAGGAAGCACCTCCCCCACTCTTCCTCAGATAATTCTCTACCCAATTCACGTTCCCACATAGACTGAAAGTGAAATTTGGTACCCGTGTCTTCTTCTACCAGAGTTTTGTACAGAGTGGAAATTTTACCCGGGGGAGCATGTTCACATACGAAGAGTTTCTCCATAGGGGAGAGGGAGGATCTATGTAATCCCGACGGGCTCAAGGAGGCCAAAAATGACTGGAGTTGATACTCAGGCGATTTTTCGCCTGATTATCGCCCTGTCACACGAGGCAACTCTACGGCGATGTCGCCGCAACCTGGCCACGCCCCTCAGTTGACGGCAACATCGCCGGCGATATCTCCCTGTGTGACGGTACCTTAAAAGATTATAGGTGGTCTATAAGTAAACCGTATTCTATGTTAACCACCACATGCAGTAACCGTCACAACAAGATTCCAGGATTCTCACGCAAGAAAAAAATGTAATGGCTCACAGAGGAATCGAGGTGGCTGTACATGCCATGATATTGGTCTGCCTCTTATATATACCAGTATCTACACCTAGTCAAGGAGGAAAATTCTACCTCAGGAGTCCCTGTTGGAATATAGTCTCTAACTCAAGTGAGGTATCAATAAGCCGAACCTACCATAGCTCAATCTCTCCTCCCAAACCACACTGCTAAAGAGAGTAGGGAAAATCACAGGGATCAATGTTGAGCTTAACCATGTGGGGAACTGTGTGCTGCCACCGTCTGGACTCACCCGCCCGATGTACGTTTCGAAGTCTTCCTCAAAGGGCTCTTACAGCCCTACAGCCCCAAACCTACAGCCCCCTCCTACTCCCCCTAAAACATAAATTTACTGTGAAATCAGGCAGCGGGCACTTTTTTACACCACTGTGTAAGGCTGCTTTCACACTGGCATATTTTCAAATCTGTGTCCATCTGTTTTGAAACGGATGGTCACGGATCCGTTATGGCCTCCCATGATATCCTATGGGCATGGATTGGTCCTAAAGTGGCCATCCGTGTGTCTCCGTTTTGTCACGGATCCGTTAGTGTCTGCACTTTTCAGTTTCCGTTTCTGGGCATCCTTGAAAATCCCGGACACCAACAAACAAACACAGATCCGTATCTGTCTGTATGAAATTAACAAGGAGCTTTATGGAGGTCGGATCCGTACAGATCCATGAAAAAAATGGTTCCTTGAAACAGATCTGTTTTGCTGTACTGAGCATGCTCAGAAGCAAGACATAGCTCCTCTCACCCCTATCTCTGATGACTAATGATGGATCCGTTAAGAAAACGTTCTGCGGACATCTGTTGGCATGCATTTGCACAGATCCGTGCCTGTCCCTGACTATACATGAATTCCATGTGACCACACGGATTTGAAAATAACCAGTGTGAAAGCAGTCTTATAGGATTTGGAAGTCCGTTTCTAACTGGAGTGGGTCTACAGCTGCTGACCCCTTTCATCCTAAAATCTTAAACATCTTGGAGTTCCTTCAGAATGACCTTGAACAAAGACCAAAACTTAGTGCATCAAAAGTTAAAATTTCAGCCTTAATTTCATATTTTGACCAGTATCTAGCCTGTAGTCACTGGATTAGCTACAGCTGCCAGTCAACTATGTCATCAAAATGCAGGCCTATTTCCTCAGTGGAACTTGCAGTACATTCTAAAAAGTTTCTACTTCTATCTCTTGGAACCTACATCTAAAGCTGCCCTCCAAAGTGCCATAACCAGTGCCAGAAGAGTGGGGTACAATCAGGCACTCTGTTCCAGAAATCAGTATCTACAGCTTTAGTGGCTAGTCTCTTTTGTTGTGTTTGAGAAGACTTCGACCATTGGCTTCTTACTCAACCGGATATTAGATTGATGGGGACTTGTGGATTTAGGAGATTGGGTTTAGGGGCGAGTTTCCATCTTTAGTAAATTTCCTAAATCTGTGTCATTTATGGGTGGGGTTCTCAGACACAACAAAAGAGACAAGCAAATTTAGGTTTAACATCTGTGGAGTTCATGTCTTTTCGAAATAGAACCGGTATTACAGATTAATACTTACTTGCAAACTATCCTCATTCCTCCAACTTCTTACCCACCTGACTTTAGTCTGGAAAATTATTATAATATTATATTTAAGCCTTGAGAAATACACTATTTTAATCTTTCATCATAAACTAACAACGGTAATGTGTATATGACACCCTGAAGGCTACCCAGCTGTCATTGGATTGCACTATAAGTAGCCACAGGAGTCAACCCTAATCGCAATAACCTCTGTCTGACTTAGGGCCAGATCAGGGATAGTCGCTGAGGAGTCGGGGCACCCAAACTCTAGGGTTTAAAACCTCCAATGATAGGCTAAATGGGAAATTAGGGGCTTGGCAGAGTGACCGGCACCTCCCCCTCCTGCTGTGTCCTCACCCGCCCCTCGTAGATTGTGAGCCCTTGCGTATCTTCTACCCTCTTGTATCTGTACAACCAAATTGTCCACATTTATTGTACTTGTACTTGTCTGCCCTTGCACATGTAAAGCGCCATGGAATTTAATGGCGCTATATAAATAAATAAATAATAATAATAATGATTCTGAAGAGGTTCTACTTGTTGTTTGTTTGTTCACTTGCACGTAGGTCCTCTTGACCGTTTTAGATTTATCTGATATAGTTAAAAAATTCTTTATCTCTTGAAGTTGGTAATTATATATCTTGAGACATTTCAATACATTACCTCCTAAAATACTCTGAATATCTCTAGTAGAAAATTATTATAGCTAAGATTTACTTTCTTCACAAAACCTACACAGCTTTGCTAGTATTATTAGATCAACTGTCTTATTTACTGTAAAACTTCATATGTAATTATGCCTTTGGATATCAAAACCTATTGTTACAAATTCTTCTTAGTTATTAAAGGGAACCTGTCACCTGGATCTAAGCCCTTACACTATCACTACCTGTCCCTGCACCTTCCTAGCTGCTCCCTATCTATCCCTCTCTGAGCTAAATCCGCCCTATAAAACAGCAGAAAAATAACTTATAACTTACAGAAGTCCCTGAGGCTGGGGACTGGAAAGACGGGCCCAGGCTCCATTCTGCCCCTCCTCGATGCAGCAGCACATGCCCCGCTGGGCGGCATTATTCTTTCTTCATCACTGCCTCCTCCATTTGGAATCTCCCACCCGCTTTACACTGTAAGGTAGCGGTTAGGATCGGCACGACAGAAGGCAGTGATTCAGGTATTTACTCACACAGTTTAATGGCACAGTTCAGGTATTCACAGACCTCCAGGTTCCAGGGCGCAGCCGAGTACAACCTCATACAATCCCAACAGTTGATATAGAAGCTCTGTACCTTCCCCCGGGTAGGCTGTGTTAGGTCAGCACACAACCTTTCTCTCCTCACCGTCCGCTCATTAGCCTCATGAACATCCATTCTGAGGGAGCTCACAGGCTGTGTTAAATCTTCACACAGCTCTCTACACAGCAGCTCCTGCTGCTGTCCTGACACACTCCACCTCCTCCCCACAGCCCAGGGCAGCTCATATCATCTCCTATTCACCCGCACACCTGGGCGTCAGTGCTTTCAATCAGCACTCAGCTCCAGCAGCAGCTCATCTTGTGTGTGCTGCTACTGAGCAGAAGAAACAATCTCCCATATGCTGTGTCCCGGTCAGGGGACACATCGAGGTCGCATCACCACAACATGATAGGTATAAAGCAGGCGGGAGATTCCAAATGGAGGAGGCGGCGATGAAGAAAGTATAACGTCGCCCAGCGGGGTGTGTGCTGCTGCATCGAGGAGGGGCAGAATGGAGCCTGGCGCCGCCTTTTCAGTCCCCAGCCTCAGGGACTGCTGTAAGTTATAAGTTATTTTTCTGCTGTTTTATAGGGCAGATTTAGCTCAGAGAGGGATAGATAGGGAGCAGCTAGGAAGGTGCAGGGACAGGTAGTGATAGTGTAGGGGCTTAGATCCAGGTGACAGGTTCCCTTTAATTCACTTTATTATATATAACCCCAAATGCATTTTGAAATTGTCAATAAAATCATTTGAACATAGATTTAGTAGCTAAAATAAAATCCTAAAATGATAGTCCTGAATTGGATCCATAAGAAAACAAATGTAACAAAAGATCCTAAAACATGTTTTGCTTATGATCTACTTCTGGGAATCAGGAAAAAAAGTAATTTATGTCTAGAACCCACCACACTGCTCAAGGAGGTTTTCAAATTACCACATATGAGAACAAATAATTTTACCTCCTTTCTGCCAGAAACCATGTGACAAATAAACAATGGTGGAAAGACCAACAAATCCTAATCTCATGTTCCTAAGAAAGGAAGAAAGGTTTCAAAATGTCATCTATGTAACATCTGATGCTGTTGTGGTGCCCCTGTGGTCTGGTCGCCATTACTAGTTTGCGACAACCGGGGTTGGTAAGTCCAGTCACCTACAAACATACCCAACACACCCGGTCCCAGGGCTAGCGGGTGAACCCATGTAGTGGGATGGCTCAGGCAGCCCATGGGATGGCGGGAAGAGACAGGTGGTGGGTGGGAAGTGATGAGGAAGCGTTTAGGGAAAGGAAGGGGACAAAGGAAAGACACCACAGGAAATGGGAGGTTAGTCGAAGGAGGACATCAGACAGAGAGGACAGAGAGCATGAACCTGGATACCTGAGCCACGATGAGGCCTGTCCCGAGTCCCGGGCCTAGAGACCACAGGAAGCCAGAGAGAGCCCTAGGGGTGCGGACAGCGAGCAATCCACCTGTGCGCCTGAATATACAGTGAAGTGGAAGGACAGGGCGAGAACCAGGGGCCTGGCCTTGAAGGTGGTGAGGAGGCTCCAAGCTCCAACCACAGAACTGGGGGCTATGAGATCTCCAACAGCTATGGCCTACTCCCGACACAGTGCAGAGAAGGCAGCCGTACTAGGGCCAGGGGACCTAGCCGGTCACCCAAGAAGGCCCGTGGCTACTGGATTGGGCTCTGTGTGCGGAGGCACGTGCAGGAAGGAGGAGAACAGGCAGCACTGAGAGAGAGGAAAGCCTAAGAGGAAAGGAACACAAAAGGAGGTGTACTTGGCAAGCCATCCTGGTTGCCAAGGACTACCCGGGCCACCACTGTACTTGTGCTGTAACCTGAAGTACCTGACAAGAGAAGCCAAGTAATCCAGGTTGGAACTAAGATTGTGTGTGAGACTCTTATTACCCACCTGCACCTGGGGAATGGTAGACTGCCAAACCGCACAGACTGCAGGGCTCTGCTGGGGACCTGTCCTGACCCTGCCAGCTGCCAGCTTTGCCCTGTTGGCTTTCCCTTACTCCAAATCACCTTAACTCCAGATGCCCTGGGGACCCCCTCCTCCCATTGGGAGCTAAACCATCATAGCTGCAATTCCATCATCCCCAGAGATCCCAGACCGCAGCAGCGGCCACTACTGACCGCCTTCCACAGGTGGTGTCACGGTAAACTTTTTCATTTTTTTTTCTTTTACTTCTCACCCCTCTCCCCCGATTTTTACTGACTGTCAATACGGGTGGCCACGGACCGGGTCATGCCACCGTGATGTCCCAACACCCCGAGGATAACGTCCTAAGGACCTGGCTGCGAGTACCTCACGGCCCCCACTGGGGTGAGTCACTGTCATAGAGGGTTCATAGAAAACAAAATTACCGGTACCATTATGCTTATTTTATCATCTATAAAAATGTCATATTTCATCCACATTTATTTTGAATTTGGGCAAAAGGAGTGAATCTAAAGTTAAAAAACCTGAAAGATCACAGAGCTCACAACAAGTAACACAAAATTGTACCAGCCACTGACAATGACTTTATTTAGTGTATACTGCTCACCTGTGCTGTCATCTGTAGGAATCTTCTCTTTACACCGCTCATCACCCCTCACATGTGTCTCTGTAGTATTAATATGGGTCAGATCTTCACCCTGAAACAAAGATTGTAAAAGTCACAGACAGATGGAGAAGTCCCATCTTTGATCAGCTATAATCTGCCATTTCCACCGTTCTCATTACACAAGTATAAAACATATACCGTATATACTCGTGTATAAGCCGAGTTTTTCAGCCCAAAATTTGGGCTGAAAAGTCTCCCCCTCGGCTTATACACGGGTCAATACGGTAGTCGGGGCCGCTCATTATATATGCACTGCTTCCCCCTGTCAATCAGCGGCAGGGGGAAGCAGTGCATATATGCCCCCAAATGCTGGCACTCGCCCCCCTTGTAAGGCCCCCCCGCTGCTTATCTTACCATCCCGGTCTTCTGCACAGCGCCGCTCCTCGGTGCTCCGTCCAGCTACATCCGGGATCCCCGGCCGTCACAGGCGTATGACGTCATCGTGCGACGGCCAGGGATCCCGGATGCAGCGAGGACGGAGCATGGAGAATGGAGCACCGAGGAGCGGCGCTGAGCAGAAGACCAGGATGGTAAGATAAGCAGCGGGGGGGGCCTTACAAGGGAGGCGAGTGCCAGCATTTGGGGGCAGCTGTATACACCCTGGGGGCTGCTGTATACCCCCTGGGGGCTGCTGTAATCCCCCCTGGGGGCCGCTGTATACCCCCTGGGGGCCGCTGTATACCCCCTGGGGGCCGCTGTAATCCCCCCTGGGGGCCACTGTAATCCCCCCTGGGGGCCGCTGTATACCCCCTGGGGGCCACTGTAATCCCCCCTGGGGGCCGCTGTAATCCCCCCTGGGGGCCGCTGTATACCCCCTGGGGGCTGCTGTATACCCCCTGGTGGCCGCTGTAATCCCCCCATGGGACTGCTGTATCCCCCCTGGGGGCCGCTGTATCCCCCCTGGGGGCCGCTGTATCCCCCCTGGGGGCCTCTGTATACCCCCTGGGGGCTGCTGTATTACCCCTGGGGGCTGCTGTATACCCCCAGGGCTGCTGTATACCCCCAGGGCTGCTGTATATACTGCTGAGGCTGCTGTATACTACCACTGGGGCTGCTGTATACTACCTCTGGGGCTGCTGTATACTACCACTGGGGCTGCTGTATACTACCACTGAGGCTGCTGTATACTACCTCTGGGGCTGCTGTATACTACCTCTGGGGCTGCTGTATACTACCACTGGGGCTGCTGTATATACCACTGGGGCTGCTGTATACTACCACTGGGGCTGCTGCTGTATACTACCACTGGGCCTACTGTATACTAGGTCTGGGGCTGCTTTATACTACCACTGGGGCTGCTGTATACTACCACTGGGGCTGCTGTATACTACCTCTGGGGCTGCTGTATATACCTCTGGGGCTGCTGTATACACCTCTGGGGCTGCTGCTGTATATACCACTGGGGCTGCTGCTGTATACTACCACTGGGGAGGCTGCTGTATACCACACTGCTGGGGGCTGTATACCTGTGCTGGGGTCCACCCTCGGCTTATACACAAGTCAATAGGTTTTCCCAGGTTTTGGGGGCAAAAGTAGGGGGGTCGGCTTATACACGGGTCGGCTTATACACGAGTATATACAGTAATACTGGCGGATAAAACAAGACTGAAGACAAGACCTTCACAGCCGTATACACATCATAGGGAGATTTCATGATTGGTCTTTCCATCAAAAGCAAACAATTGGGCCCAAACCTTATGGACCTTCTTCAGTGTGATTAAAGAGGACCTGTCACCCCCATACATGCTGATCTAATTGCAGCACTGAATGCAGCATGTCTGCTGCATTCAGGCAAGGGGCCCCCCATGTCTCTAGCTCCCTTGTACCCCGAGATAATTGAATTAAAAAACTTACAATTTGGAGCCAAAGAGGTGGGGTTTAGTGGCTGGAGCCACTTCTCTTCACAGGGCAATTAATTTCAGGTTCCCTGTATGTATTATCTTCCCTTGAATTATCACCGCCTTTCCCCGCCGTGCTACGTGGATAACATGGAGCAGGGTAGGGTTAAGCGGTGATGTCATGGCAGGAGGCAGGGCTGCTGGAATCCTGCGGTGATGTCATCGCCTTTCCCTGCCCTGCTATGCGGATAACATGGAGCAGGGCAGGGTTAAGCGGTGATGTCATGGCAGGAGGCAGGGCTGCTGGAATCCTGCGGTGATGTCACCGCCTTTCCCTGCCCTGCTACGTGGATAACATGGAGCAGGGCGGGGTTAAGCGGTGACATCACGGCAGGAGGCGGGGTGGTCGGCCTCCTGTGGTAATGTCACATCCTTTCCCCACCCTGCTACGTGGATAAATGGAGCAGGGCGGGTAAAGGAGCTGACTTCACCGCAGGAGGCGGGGCAGGTGGCCAGTATCTCCAAAAACGATCCCTCACTCTGCGCCTGTGTCCAGCTTCTCATGCAGAGACCATGAGTAACAGGAGGGTGGCGCGGAGGGAGGATAATACATACAGGGGACGTGAAATTGCCCTGTGAAGAGAAGTGGCTCCAGCCACTACACCCCACCTCTTTGGCTCCACATTGGGTTGTCCCCTTGCCTGAAAACAGCAGACATGCTGCATTCAGTGCTGCAATTAGATCAGCATGTGTGGGAGGTGACAGGTCCTCTTTAACCTTCCTAGCGTTATTCCCGAGCCTGACTCGGGGTTAACATTCACTACCAGAAGCGTTAACCCCGAGTCAGGCTCGGGCTTACCCGCGTTCGCGGCAGATGCGGTGAGAAAACCGCATCTGCCGCATCTACCGCATCTGCCGCACTTGTGCCGCACTTGTGCCGCACTTGCGGCGCTGTTGCGGCGCGGTTGCGGTAATCTGCATAGGAACCAACCACCTCTGATGACCCTCATACATTGTTAATATGTTCCCCTGCAGCCTAGTAAACCATTAGCAGCACTGTTGTTGTGTGCTAAGTGGCTGCAGTACAAGTGCGATAATGATTTGAGAAACTTACATGCCAGCGTACATGAGGCCGTCTCCCTGTGTGTGATGGGACGTGTGGGCGGTGCTCATCATGTCTGCTCGCCCCCTCCCTTATGCACGCCCCCTCTCAGCCTGCTATAGTGATGTGAGGCTGATCTCGTCATAAAGGGGCGGGGCTAAATCGCGGCATCACGGTAGCCCCGCCCCTTTATGACGCAATCAGCCTCACAGCACTATAGCAGGCTGAGAGGGGGCGTGCATAAGGGAGGGGGCGAGCAGACATGACGAACACAGCACAACAAGTCCCAGCACACACAGGGAGACGGCCTCATGTACGCTGGCATGTAAGTTTCTCAAATCATTATCGCACTTGTACTGCAGCCACTTAGCACACAACAACAGTGCTGCTAATGGTTTACTAGGGTGCAGGGGCACATATTAACAATGTATGAGGGGCATCAGAGGTGGTTGGTTCCTATGCAGATTACCGCAACCGCGCCGCAACAGCGCCGCAAGTGCGGCACAAGTGCGGCAGCTATGCGGCAAGTGCGGCAGATGCGGTTTTTTAACCGCATCTACCGCGAACGCGGGTAGCCCGCTTTTAGCAACAATTTCCAGAACTAAACAGACCGCCAGGGAGGCTACGTATTTTTTCAGAGAGAATCCAGTGTGTATACATGGTAGAAACTGCATGAATCATTGGTGCCATAACATATATAGCCCAGGAAAAGAATTGGCATATAGATAATCACGCTACTAGTGAATCTAAGGTAGCTGCAAAAGGTTTGTAGGGACCTACAGAGATAAGCTTACTGAACGCTGGGGTAGCTTGCAAAGGAACCCAATTGCAGGACGTGGCAGGGAGACCGCGGTATCCACCACTAGGTATGTCAAATGCATCAGAAGGAGCAGTCAGGATGCAGAGAACATATAAAAATAGTATAAACAGCAATTTATACAATGCTGAATAATTAAAATCACTATCAACTATTTTACTATATTCACTTAAAATCATAAAAAATATCACTTAAAAGGAAAAACGTCATATGAATTTTGAGGAGAGCCATAGGATCAAATACTTAATTAACCTTAAGACGTAAGGGGTTGAGAGAAACGACCCATATGGCCACTTTTCACGCAGCTACAGGTAACAGGTTTTCCACAGGTAACTTACTGGCTGGAATGAAATCATGGAGACATGGTTCTATCTTGTTGCTGTGTACAAATGGAACTATGTCTCCATGATTTCACTGCAGCCAGTAAGTTACCTGTGGAAAACCTGTTACCTGTAGCTGCGTGTAAAGGGGCCAATAGAGTGTATAATTTTACAATGCATACGCTTGTTTTAGACCTAAGCCATGGCTGCCACTTCCTGTTTCCTCACACTATGCCATAGTATGCAAGATGGTGACTGGATCTGTGACTACATCCTGTTCTATAAGGAAATTACGGGAGGAAGGACTGACCAATCACAGAATGACACGTCACATGGAGATACTTGATCAAGACCACGCCCCCTGATGACCTTATGGATCTGCCCATGGACTATGCCATTATCCAACCCACTAACCAATGAATACATCTGAGTAGGTGTAATGACCGGAGGTCCTATTAAGATCCAGTGAGTCACAGACTGAGACCGAGGCAGAAATAAACAACAGTATTTTTACTGATATGGGGATCAAAGTATGGTTCAGTAAGGAATGTATAAGTCTCAAAATCCCCTTAAAATATTACCAATAACAGTTTAACACCCTCAGCGTTAGCCGACATCAATGCACCGATCTCAGAGTTCCCAGGGTATGTAAATCACACTCAGAACCAGGAGCAAATTTACCTACACGTTAGACTTATCAAGGATTTAACTTAACTAAAGGCTATGTACATCAACTGTGGGCGGTCTGATGGGACCTCTGAGATGGCACACTGAGTATAACTTATCACAGCTAATAACAATACATTACACTATATCAATGCTGGCTATACACTTAGCACAGGGATACCCGGGTATCTCAAAACTATGGTACCATCAACCTCAAATGTAGCTTTACACCGGTGTATATTCCACGTGGGCTGCAGCAAGTCCAGAAAAAGTAAAAAGAAAAGAAAAACCTTTGGCGCAAAAGAAAAACGTATTGTAAAAAAAACAGCAGAATTTGGCAGCTTACCAGCCAATGCCAGATTCACATGTCCAGCACTTTAGTTCTGTAAGCTTGGGGTGCAATCTGTAGAGCACTCTTTTCCAGGGCTTGTCAGGACCTTGTCAGGATCCTCCCAATGTGGATGGCACCGGACGCCGGCTCTCCTTTCGCAGTCACTCACAGCCTTCCTGGACGCCAATCACTCGCTCCATCAGGTGGAACATCTCCTCAGCCTCCTTGTCAGGATCCTCCCAATGTGGATGGCACCGGACGCCGGCTCTCCTTTCGCAGTCACTCGCGGCCTTCCTGGACGCCAATCACTCGCTCCATCAGGGGAACATCTCCTCAGCCTCCTTGTCAGGATCCTCCCACTGTGGGTGGCACCGGACGCCGGCTCTCCTTTCGCAGTCACTCACGGCCTTCTTGGACGCCAATCACTCGCTCCATCAGGGGGAACATCTCCTCAGCCTCCTTGTCAGGATCCTCCCAATGTGGATGGCACCGGACGCCGGCTCTCCTTTCGCAGTCACTCACGGCCTTCCTGGACGCCAATCACTCACTCCATCAGGGGGAACATCTCCTCAGCCTCCTCGGATGCTGGACACTTTCTCAGTTCAAGATAAAGTCTTTAGTCCACACAACAGGGCTTGCAAACAACTTTAAAGGCCCATATAGCTTGCACTGGCTCTGCTGTAATCCTTACACTAGTAATGGCCACCGCAGTCAGCGATCAACAACAACAGGAGCAACTGACAGAGCCGTCACCAAGGCAACCAGCGATCGTGCTTTCACTTTCCTAGACACAGAGCAGTCACCATGGCAACCAGAGACTTTTTCACTTTCCTAGGCCACTACAAAATGGCAGTCTGCTTGGTTTTAGCAGCTTATTAGTTTACTCTCTTACATAGGGCTGGCTGAGCCCCTTAAGGTACCGTCACACGCCGCAATCTCGGCTGGCGATAAGTGGCGATCTACTGTGCGGGCTCACGTTTTTCGTGGTCACCTCAGATCACCGATGGCGGCATCACACGCCGCAATTTTGCCCTGTTGCTCCGGAAATCGCCTCCCCTATAGCGGAACAAATCTTGCCTAATTCCATCATCACTTCACACACTGCAATCTCAAAGGCAATGTGGGCGTACATGTTCAGCGTGGCAAAGAGATAGGCGTGCCACAGTGGTGTATACCGTGCTCCATACACACTCATTGGATAACGCAACAGCATTATGATTGGTCAGCCTGCTCTGGGAGGCTGGCTAATACATGACGCCATTGTCTTTTGGAGTTTGCACTGAGTTTGCGGACGGTTTTGTAGGTGAAGATGTGTGTGGTGCTGAACGGACAGCTCTTCAAATATGGCGCGGTGTCAACTGACAGCCAATGGGAACACAGTAGCCCACACCAATCATCTCAGACGGGGTGCGAACTTCAGCATGCTGAGGCATGCCTACGAGAAATCATAGGCAATGCTCTTTCTGTGGCGCCCCTATGATTAGGCGCCACAGGGAAGTATTACACTTTGCAAATGTATGTAGTATCTCTGTAGTTGTGGGTTTGGGTTTAACCTATGGAGTATAGGTCAGCACTCAACACTAGGTCACCTTAGTAGAGAAGGACTGATTATTCAGTAGTTCCAAAAGGGGGTGGAGCCTAGGTTAGAGCAGGAGACTTAACTGACAGTTATCTGGACATCTCATGTGGAAACACTGTCCACCAGGCGGCTCCTCCCTTCCAGAGTGACAGCTCTGAGCCTGGCCTATCCCTTAACAGTGACGAGACTGCAAAAGTTACCAAGTGCACTCCCCTTGGGCACAACTTCAACTGGATCAGAAGGGGGTTTACCCTGCAAAACGACCACAGCAAGCAGTTCCTAAGGGCCATATCTTGGTTTCATCCAAATCAAGCGTTCATGTGATCAAGGCCCATACTGGGCCGAAACGTCATAACCTTGTCGCAGTGAACAAACACTGTAAATAAAATTCTCACGAAAAAACACTATTTCCCTTGTACGTGTGCAGTGATTCCTATAACCATTAACTGACAGTTAGTCAGTCAGAAGCTCAGTCAGAGTCAGCGTCAGGGACAGCGCTGGGAAGGCAGGCAGGAAGGTCTCACCTGATAGCCCTCTGACAGGAGGGTCACCCATCTCCAGGAGGGTGACCAGACAGAAGGAGACGGACCAGCACCGGTTGGAGCTGGCTGGTTTAGTCTGGGGAACACCGGCAACACGGGAGCCGAGGCGGCCAGCGGTTTATCCCTGACCGCAAGCCGCGGGCCCTTAATCACCGGGTAGCTGTAGGCGCCACAAGAAGGTACCTCGTCCCTCAGGCCCAAAATCGGTCCAAGATTACAGGAGTATCGGTCTGGATTCCGGTGGCTGGAGGCTTTGCTTGTTTGTTACTCCCGTCTGTACTGGTAAAGGATACCCGTGCTCCACCGCAGGAGACCAGGGACTGGCGGGAGAGCTCTGCAAGGGTGGTTAAATAACGAGAAGGACAGAATTAGACCCGGAAAAATTTAAAGAAAGGAACATCTGGAGACTCCATAGGGGTACCCTGAACCGACAACTACTAGCTGTTAAACCAGACTGTACCGTGTTCTCAATAACATCTGTCGGTATCAGTAAAGTGGAGTTGAAGTTGAATCGTTCTATGTCTTTCTTCCCGCCGGCGCCCGGAGGGCCTCAGTATCATCATCATCTCACTGGAGCGGTAAGAACAACTACTCCCCTCATCCCCTTCTTATCCTCCATTACCGCTGCCCTGAGGTAAAAGCTCCACCTGTGGGGAGCTGGATCACACTGAGCTGCACCCATCATCACCTCAGCGGCCGGCCTGCAGCACCGGTATCCAAATTACTGGGATCCACAGGTGGCATCACGTACTTTTAATTCCTTGTAAATATTTCCCCCACCAAACAAATGACAGCCAGGGCACAGTACCGGGAACCCGACCACCCGTGATTCCCCAGTTAAATCCATCAAACCAAGGCCGAGTACCCCTTGCACTGGGTTCATCATTTCTCATTATCGCCCTGTCACACGCCACAACACAGAAATATTGTCTTAACAATTGCGGCTGATTACTGAGCACTGTTCAGGAATCAGGCGACGACCGAGGGGCGATTTATCGCCGCGAAACTCCCAAATCACACGCCGCAACCGTGAGGCAATTTGAGCGATTGCTCCGGGGCGACATATCGCCTTTATGATTTCCAGGCGAGATTGCAGCGTGTGACGGTACCTTTACTGGGTTTATATAAATCCATGCCTGTTCAAATAAAACTCACTTGGAGTTGTGCTTGGAGCTGACCAAGGAGAGTGTACATCTGACTCTGTGTGTCTGATGTCATACTTTCACGCTGGCACTTGCTCCATATTTATTAGGCCAGGAGCAGGCAACTAATTAATATTTCAAAATATTAATCCATATCATGAAAAAGGAAAGATATAAATATAGCCGGAATGGGGAAAGGAACTCAGCGCTCCAAAGAGAAAAAACACCCTAGGGTCCAATATTAGAGAGGAGTTTACTTTAGTCTACAATCGATCTGTCACACTATCAGGGTATTATTAATTGCCCAAGATCTCATCTGTTAAGGCTCCGTTACACGGGGCGACATTGCCGCCAATTACATAGGCGATGTAGGGGCGTGGCCTATCGGCGGCGACATCGCCCCTACGTCGCCTTATGTAAAGGGGCGATGTCGGCGCCGCCGGGAGGTCGCCTGGTTTCAGAGCACTCATCGCCCCATGTAACCGGCCGCCGGCGACCTGTCAGGCGATGGGAGCCATAAACTCCCATTGTCCTGCATCACCGCTGGGGTTTTCAGACACCCTGGCGGCGATGCCGCCTGTCAGCTCGCCGGCGCGGCGCTGGAGATGTCGCCCCATGTAAATGAGGGACGGCGATGTTGGCGGGGCGCCAAAAACGTGCGAACACACGGCAGTCGCTGCCGACATCCCCAGCCCCGTCGCCAGGTGTGACAGTACCTTAAGAGTTATGACATAAAGCAGTTATAGTGGAAACTCTACAAAACTCTCACAACTTAAAAATATTAAGTACGAATAAAAAAATAAATTGATACATAAAATGTTTCCATACAAGCTGTTAGGGAGAGATTTAAAATTATTAACATTATCCAATTAATATTCATAAAAACGAGAAGGGTCAGAATAAAAAGTGCACACTGTCTCAAATAATAGGCAGCTCTTAAAAAGACAATTTTGCTGGACGGAGTATATTCAATTATAGCAGTGAAATGGATGTGCAATACTCATGACGGGAACCCCGATAATACAGGCAATCAGCGGGAATAGAAGAGATCCTACTGCCAAGGTGAGCAGACAAAAACGCCCGACACTCGCAAATGTGAGCTCGGACATTGATTATGGTCCGACTGCAATGTGAGAAAAACTCACACTACAGTCGTCCGACTTTCACGCTAGGGTGTTCGTACCCTAATAGATGAGATCTTGGACAGTTAATAATACCCGATAGGACTTCCGTTTCCGGCGCCTCCATGAGCGGCCGCTGCTGAGAGGGCTCCCGGGACCGCAGGAGGAATCCGCCGACATCCCCGACCCCTAACATCAGAAATCGCTACACACATACCAGAGAGGGAGAGGAGATGGCTGCCACACTGGATCACTACTTCACGCGCCCGGGAGGGACGGAGGCAAGTGGAGCACAGCACATGGCGCCCCCTCCCCCCTCCCTAATGGCGCCGGCAGGAGCAGGCGAGACTCCGGAGGCGAGGAGGACAGAGGAGGAGGAGGATGAAACTGACCTGGAGACAGCACAGATAGAGGACTCAGCGGAAGCACAGGAGGGAAGCCAGGACTGGGATGAGCCGGACACAAGAATAACACGAGCCCAGGTACACTGGAGGGGTGGAGAGACAATGGCAGGCAGAGGAGCTGGAGAGAGAGGGGGCAGAGAGAACAGTGCTGGAAAAGGGCTCCCATGGCTGGATTATAAACTCCTAGCCAAAGAGATGTCAGCCTATCTAGCTCCTGACTTAAAATCTGCAGTAGCAGAACTGGTGGCTGCCACTACCCAGGACATAAACAACAAGCTGAGCCACCATGACCAGCAGTTACTGGAGGCAGAGAGCAGAATAGCTGCAGCTGAGGGAAGAGTGGAAGAATTAGAACAACAGTTACAGGACCTGCAGCGCCACTCAAACTATGCCTATAATAAATTAGAAGATATAGAAAATAGAGACCGACGCAACAATCTCAAAATAGTCGGTCTGCCAGAATCCATTATACCAAGCTTGCTGATCGACATCTTTGAAGTTGACCTCCCAAAATCTTTGGGCCTGACACATAGGTGCCTAACAGAACGCACACACAGGATTGGCCCCCCTAGAAACCCCCCACCACGTGGAGCCGAAAACCCTGGAGTCGAGGGAGGAGGAGCAGGGAGCAAGCCAAGACATGCTATAGCGCGATATTTGAACCATAGAGACAAAGAGGAGATCCTGAGGGCATATAAGGCCAAAAAAATACCCCTTACCATCAGGGGACACAGGGTGCTAGTCTATGCAGACTATTCTATCGAAGTTGCCAACAAGAGGAGAGCATTTAGCGAAATATGCACTATCCTTTATAAACGAAATGTACGCTTCCAGCTAGCGTATCCCGCCATATTGCGATTTCGCACAAGGGACGGCTCCTCGGTTTCTTTTACTGACCCAGAAAAAGCCATGGCACTAATTAACATGGGGGACAAAACCCCTGAACAGACTCCCAGTAATGACTCAACAGCACACAGTCCTAAAGACCGCGAGAAGAACTCAGGCGGAGGAAGCTCACAGAATCCTACGGAAGCTGGAGAGCAACCACGTGACTCTTTAAGACACTACCAGCTGCGCTCGGAGGGTAACTACAGTGGAGATCACCAAAGGTACACTACACCCCGGAAAAACCGGCAGTCGGCACCTAGGAAGAAAGCGAGATGAAAACCATCACTGGATGTACTGTCTAGATACTTGAACGTGTGTACTCAGGTGTTTACTTAGCGAGTTATATTGAGATCAAGTTGAATACGGAGAAATTAAAGGGCTGTAGTGAGGTGGGGAGGGGGACAAAGGGAAATGGGAAAGTGAGAGAAAGTACACAGAAAGGAAAGCTTAATGTTTGGACATGATTGCGTTATTCACTTGTTTGTTGCTCCCTCTTTATTTTGTTTTCCCTAAGGGGTGGGACTTGAAAATGTGAACTCATCATTAGTTTCTGAAGTAAGGCGGATCTCCGGCGGCCCATCCTTGGGGCGACGCACGACATGGAGGAAGAAAGAGAAGTCAATAGAACGGATAAGATAAGAAAAAGGGGAAATGTCGGGGAGGGGGAGGGATGGTATATTATGGTAAGATATGGGTTGATGCAATGTAACAATGGGGGTTGTATCTTCATTTTCAGCTGTACCGGCGAAGCATATTCAGATATTATCAGCAAAAGGGTTGCTCAGAGGTGTCTTGATGAGGGCTTGAGGAGAAGCGGGCAGACATTCCATTATGTCTCATCGATAGCCTTCACCAAATATGGTTAGGTGGGTCTCCTGGAACGTCAAGGGCCTGCGCTCTCCCTCTAAGCGCATGATGGTCCTTAGACATCTCAACAGATTACATGCTGATGTTGCCCTCCTACAGGAGACCCACCTGACACAGGAAGACTTCTTTCGCCTCAAAAAGCTTTGGGTGGGGGAGGTATATGGATCGGGGGCAATGGGAAGGAAAGCAGGTGTTATTATCCTAGTGCGGAGATCACTGGCCCACACATTAATCTCAGAGAAAAAGGACAAAGAGGGTAGACTGATCCACCTCAATTTGCAGATCAAAGAAGACATTTTTAGTATATATAACTTATATGCACCGAACTCCGCTCAAAAGCCATTCTTCCAATCCCTCCAGAATGATCTATTGACAGATCATATCAACCTTCGCATAATAGGGGGTGATTTCAATATGGTGGTACACGAACAGGAGGATAGACGCACCAAATACACACGGACCCTGGGAGCTGGGGGAGGGGAGGGTACACTCCAGGGAGGCCTCTTGGAAAAGCTGTTTCAACATTGTAACCTAATAGACACGTGGAGGGTAATGCATCCACTAGAGAGGGATTTCACGCACTTTTCGCATCCACATGGGTCCTGGTCGAGACTTGACATGCTCCTTACTTCACCACTACTTTTTCAAAGAGTGGCCACCACAGATATAGAGAGCATGGTCATTTCCGACCATAGCCCAGTGGTGGTAGAAACCAGGGAGACACATCAAAAGGGAACGGACTACATTTGGAGGTTTCCTGACAACATGACAAAGGAAGAGGACTTCAATAATATGCTGAAGGAATGGTGGGCTGACTTCGCGTTAAACAATGAGATACACAGGGGAGACCCGGGGCTCTTTTGGGAGACCGCTAAAGTGGTGTTGAGAGGGCATGTCATGGCATATCAAACAAGACTGAAAAACAAAATCAAAGACCAATATCTGAAATCCAGTATGACAGTAAGGGGAGCATATCAGCATTACAAACAGACAATGACAGAGAGAGACAAACTAAATTGGATAGAAGCAAAAAAAGAATTTGACATATGGGCAAATAGGAAAGAATGTATGTATAGAAGCAAATTGGAAATGGAACTTCACAGGTATGGAGACAAGGCGGGTAGACTCCTGGCACGCCTAGCGAAGGGGAGACATCCAGCGACACCCATACTAGAAATCAAAGATAAACATGGGAATGTCTGGTCGGGACCCAAGGATATCACCAGGGTATTGGGAAAGTTTTATGCATCCCTCTATAAGGATGAGAACGGAGGAAATTTGAGAGGCATGGACTGGTTAAAAGACATTGACATGCCAGGGTTGACAGAGGAGGATAAACAATATCTAAATGCACCCATTTCCGTGGAAAACATTGAAGGGGTAATAAGACAACTGTCCTCAGGTAAAGCACCGGGCCCAGACGGATTTGGAGGAGCCTTTTTTAAGTCCCTCAGGGAACAGGTTTCCCCGGTACTTACAGATCTATACAACTCTTTCCTACAGGGTAGGCCTATACCAGACAGAATGAATCTGGCACACATTAAATTACTTCCGAAACCAGGGAAGCCACTGACTGACCCCGCCAGCTATAGGCCAATATCATTAATAAACCAGGACTTAAAGATAATCTCCAAAATCATGGCGGACAGATTGGCCACCATTCTACCTAGACTAATTGATCCCCGACAAGCGGGCTTCGTAAAAGGACGCTCTACAGTTACCAACATACGTAAAGCAATGTTACTAATAGATGTAGCAAGACATAGAGGGGAGGGAGGAGACGCCGATCCAGCCGTGATCACCTTGGATGCAGAAAAAGCGTTCGATAATGTGAGGTGGTCATGGCTGGAGCAGGTGCTAGACACTATTGGTCTTGACGGCCCATTCAGAAAATATATAAGATCCCTTTATAATACTCCAAAAGCTTGTGTGAACACACCAGGTTTTCTATCAGATACGTTTGTGCTAGAAAAAGGGACGAGACAGGGATGCCCATTGTCCCCACTGCTTTTCAACCTAGCCATAGAGCCGTTGGCAATATATCTAGACACACACAAATTATATGAGGGCTTGAAGGTGGGGGGAAAGGAGGCGAGGATATCTCTCTTCGCAGACAATATCATGCTCTTTATGCGGAACCCAGGGAGAGACCTAGCTAATGTCCTGGATGTCATCGAGAGAGTGGGTGCTTTCTCTGGTTTCCGACTAAACAGAGATAAATGCGAGATTTTCTTCATACAAAAAAACTGTCCGTTGCGGAGGGTTGAACTACTGGGGGGCATTCGGGTAGCACAGGAAAATATACAATATCTAGGAGTACGGCTAGCCAGGACGATGGGCTTGATATATAGATATAACTTTGTCCCTATTATCGCCAAAATAGAGCAAGAATTGGAGAGGTGGAAAGGATTGCCTTTATCGTTATTGGGACGTGCCCACCTGATCAAGATGATTAGCTTTCCCAGACTTCTATACCCACTTCAGACAATCCCCTTACTACTGACACATTTAGACGTTAAGAAGTTGAACAATGCCTTCTCTAAGTTTCTATGGAGGGGTAAAAGACCTAGAATCGCCCTTAACTTTTTACTTCAACCCACGGAAAAGGGAGGCTTACGGTTGCCTGATGTCAGAGGGTACAACCTGGCATGCATTATGCGACATGTGTTGGACTGGCTTAAGGGGTCATTTAGATTCTCGGATATAGACCTGGAAAGAGAATATGCAAGGCCGTGGGATTTAGCGTCACTTCTACACACACCACTTTCTATGATACCATGCCATTTGAAACACACCACGATTTATAGAGACACAATTATGACCTGGAAAAATGTCCGTTCTAAATTGGGTCTCTCTTGGAAGATCTCAGGGAGACTTAATCCCTGGGCGTGCCCATCCTTTCCCTTGGGACGTGAAAATTCTCTATTTAAAAGTTGGAAATCTAGAGGGGTAAAGACGCTGTTTGATCTCATGCATGTGGGAGAGAGGAGATGGCTAACACGAGCAGAGGTTCTGACTAAATTCAATCTACCTGGATTACATGTACTACAGTACCAACAGCTCTACCACCACCTCTTGACTAACTTGCATGACATTTCAGGGGAATTCACAAATGAAACATGGGAGGATTTGATATGTGAAAGGGTGGAAGACACGTCCATACGTACAATATACAACAATTTGGGAGATGCACTTCGACCATCAGGACCAAGAGGGCCTTTCTCCAGGTGGAAAAAACACTTTGGAGACAGTGATTTGCCGAACAAGATAATACAGGGATGGCAGTCAATGAGGAAAGCAGTTACAAATGAAATGTGGAGGGATACACAATTTAGATTAATGCATGGAGCTATACAGGGTTTCAACATCCCACCCTCACCAGCCAACCAAAATAGGTGGATTAATTGTCCCAAGTGTGGAGATGCAATGACGGATTTAGAACATGGTATATGGTCGTGCCAGAAAGCAACACAGTTTTGGGAGGAAGTGGGATGCCTGGCCAGAGGACACTTCGTCAATGAGGGGCGACTCAACCCAATGCTTTGGCTCTTTCACTATCACGGAGACACACATAACCAAGGCTCTCCTCACATATTATTCCACACTATAGCCATAGTGGCTAAACGATTGATCTTGAGGCATTGGCTTGAGAAGACCCTACCGGGGATAGAGACATTGCGCAGCACCGTTAAAAAAGTGTTACACCTCGAAGCCACTGAGGCTAGGAAAAACCCAACTCGTCTTGTAGAAAAATTCTTTCGCAAATGGAGAATATTTGCAGAAAGAGAACTTTCCGATTCGGAAATGGAGACGTTTATCTCCCCTTTCAGAAAGACAGCTTGGTATGCTATGGCAGAGCTTGAGGGCACACTAGGTAGACTGAGAGGAAATGCTTAAGAAATAATGTGAAGAATATCGCTTTAGGACATCGAGATTTACAGGAGATATAAAATTGCATCAGGGGAGGGAGGGAGGGAGGGTGGGACTGTTTGTAAAAACCTATGAAAAGGTTCGACACGGCGTTACTAAGATCAACAAAACTTTAAAAATTTTAGTAAGAACAACCTTATAAGAAATAACTGAATAAGACTGGACACTCTAGTTGTTATATGACCTATTAAGCAAATTGGTTTATGACATGTTATGTTATATATATTTGTATGTTGAACATATTTAATGTATTTTTCTTTTTTTCTTTGTCAAATCTTGAAAAAGCAATAAAAAAAATGATAATAAAAAAAAAAAATAATACCCCGATAGTGTGACAGATCGATCGTAGACTAAAGTAATGTGATTTTAATTATTCAGCATTATATATATTGCTGTTTATACTACTTTTATATGTAACCATTTGTTGCTTGTAATTTGATCTGTGGGATGTACCGCTGCCGGGCGGGCCTTCCGCATGTGTCATGATGCACGCCTTCCTGTTATGCTATATATATATGATTGCTTTCTCTATGTGTGTAAAGATTTTTGTCCTGAAGAAGTGGGCTGATGCCCATGAAACGTGTAGACATTAAAGATCTTTAGGTATAGTTCTCTGTATCCTGACTGCTCCTTCAGATCAGCAGTGCGAAAATATAACCCATTCCTCCATCTCCCTTGTTTTATGCTGATTCCGCTGGTTCCTTGCAGCAGCAGATGAGTCTTATATGTTGGTTGTGACTTGCACAACCATATCAGGTTAGTACCTCCACAACTATCCTTTCTCCAGTAATACGCTGGTGAGACCCTATTTGTGCTCCTCTCCTTCCAGCTCGTACCTGTTTGCATGTCCTACATTTGGGTTCCTTTGCGAGCTAACCCCATCGTTCAGTAAGCTTATCTCTATAGGTCCCTGCAAACATTTTGCAGCTACCTTAGATTCACTAGTAGCGTGATTATCTATATGACCATTCTTTTCCTGTGCCGTATACTGCATCTTATGGCACCGAAGATTCATACTGTTTCTACCAGATATCCACACTGGATTCTCTATGAAATACTTGAGCACACTGAAGAAGGCCGTTAAGTTTGGGGGCAAAACTTTTATTTCTGTTCTAATTTTTACCAAATAAAATATCACAGAAAACTAAAACTGTTTCGAGTGCCAAGTAATTTTTTTTTATTGGACTTAGGGCCCTTTCACATCAGCGGTATTTTCAAATCGCGGCAGATGCGGTGAAAAAACCGCATCTGCCGCGATTACCGCAAAACTGTGACACTTGCGGCACACTTGCGCTGCAGCGTTTTTTTTCGCGGCCGCACCTGCCGCAAGTGCCGAAACCGCACTTGCCGCACCTGCCGCACCCTTACCGCAAGCCCCATAGACATTGCATGGGGCTTGCCGCAAGTGTGCCGCAAGTGTCGCGGTTATGCGGTAATCGCAGCAGATGCGTTTTTTTCACCGCATCTGCCGCGATTTGAAAATACCGCTGATGTGAAAGGGCCCTAAGATGTGGGAGCCAACTGGAGCAGCAGACAACAGGAATTGCCATTACACACATAGTTTTACCTTCTCTCCATCTACCTGATCATCCTGAGGAACATCGGGATCTTCTTGTTTACAGTCCTGTGGGAGAAGAGGACGGGGACATCTCTCTGGTGTTGTCCTCTCACTGGATAGACCTGGAGGAGACACATACAGGGACTGAATTCATTCTTTACATACAGATCATTATAGGCCGTGTGTATTTAGTCCTGTCTATTACCTGGTGATGTGAGGGGCGGCCGGGGATCCTCCATCATGACTATGTCCTTGTACAGATCTTTGTGTTCTTCTAAATACTCCCACTCCTCCATGGAGAAATAGACGGTGACGTCCTGACACCTTATAGGAACCTGACACATACAATGATACCATTGTCATCCCCCGATCCCTTCATAGCGTTACTGTATAATGTCCCAGCAGCAGCAGCAGCATTCCCAGCAGTGTCACCTCTCCAGTCAGCAGCTCAATCATCTTGTAGGTGAGTTCTAGGATCTTCTGGTCATTGATGTCCTCATGTATCAGGGGGTGAGGTGGAGGCCCCGTGATTGGGCTCAGGGCTCTTCCCTCAGACACAGGGTCCTGACAGCACAGATCACTAGAGCTCTTCACTACTGTGTAATCCTGGTTATGGAGAGACACATTAATAAATCTCCAGTCTCCAGACATTTCCAGAGTCCTCACCTCTCCAGTTCTGTCATCTGTTATTCTGTCCATAGATAAGAATGATGTCATGTGACATTGTCATCACAATCTCTCACCTCTCCAGTAACAAGGAAGAGGATCTCTAGGGTGAGGTGGAAGATCCTCTCCGCCATCTTGTCCTTATCCATCCTTGATGGGTCAATCAGGAGAATTCTCTTCTATAGAAGATCTCCACTGACAGGATCCGATATTGTAGGAATCTGAGTGGGAAGTTGAGAAAATATGTAATCATAAAAAATACAATTTCTGGGAAAAAAGGGGAACATATGAAATGTAAATAAAATAATAATCTTTATTTATATAGCGCCAACATATTCCGCAGCGCTTTACAATTCAGAGGTTCATGTACAAACAGTCATAAGTAACATAGTTATAAAAAATACAATAATTAAAGCAAAAATAAAAACAACCCTGCTCATAAGAGCTAACAATCTACAATGAGGTGGGGGTGACACAAAGCACAAGTGCTTATTTAGAAGGATGGTCCGGCCATCTTGAAGCAATGGTCGAAAGATAAAAGCTGCATGATCTGTCACTAGACAATCTTTGTAGAGCTTTTGGGTTTGGTGGAGTTTGACAGAGAGGTTTGTTCAGAGAAATAATGAATGGGCTATATAGGGACAATGATAAAGGAGTGCCTAAAACTGTGTAAGTCATGGATACTCCTAATTTCTTGGGGTAGAGCATTCCAGAAAATTGGTGCAGCTCGGGAGAAGTCTAAGAGTCGGGAGTGTGAGGTCAGGATTAGTGTGTATTTTAGCTGAAGATCTCTTTCAGAGTGTAGAGAACGGTAGGGTGATAGACAGAGATAAGAGAGGAGATGTACGGAGGTGCCCCGCTGTGAAGAGCTTTGTGGGCAATTTAAATTGGATCCTATAATGTATGGGCAGCCATGTGTAATGACTGGCATAGAGCGGAGGTGTCCGAGTAAGCTTAGCCAGATCGGTGACCCTGGCTACTACATTAAGGATGGACTGGAGAAATTAAAGTCTACTGAAGGAGAGGACAATTAATAGAGAATTACAATAATCAAGGTGGAAGTGGATCGGGGCCACAGTGAGGGTTGTTGTTGTTTCCATGGTGAGAAAGGGGTGGATTCTAGAGAAGTTCTTCAGGTGCAAGCGGCAAGAGCAGACAAGAGATTATATGTACAGTAGGAGGTGACGGAAAGATCGGTGTTAAACATAACACCCAGACAGTGAGCCTGCTGACTAGGTGTTATCATGATCCCACCTAGATGGAGATGGCAGATTTAGGGAGGATAGTAGTTGTGGGAGTAGAAGAAGTTCAGTTTTGGAAAGCTTGAGTTTCAGATAGAGAGTGGATATGATATTAAAATTTGCAGACAGACAGTCACTGGAGTTCTGTATTACAGTGGTTTAAGGTCAGGGGCTGAAATGTATAGTTGTGTGTCATCAGCATAAAGGTGGTACTGGAAGTTGAATGTGCTGATGGTTTGTCCAATAGTGGTGAGAGAGTAGAGAAGAGCACTAAGGACTGAACCCAGAGGAACCCCAATAGTGAGAGGAAGAGGAAAGGAAGTGGAGCCAGCGAATGATACACTGAAAGATATATATATATAAAGTAGCTTCTCCATATTTAAAGGGAACCAACCGTCAAGATTTAGGGCTATAAAGTGAAGCCAGTGCCTTACAGACACTGAGATGCTGAGTGCAATCATACATTTACAGTGCTGTGCAAATTAATTGGGACAAATCAAGTCTTTACTTGTTTTTCTTGCATAAGTTTTACTATTTCTGATAAGTGTTTTATCAGTTCTTGGTGTCGTTTTCCATTTTCTTCCACATTTCCCTTTTTGTTTTGGAGAAAACGATCCAGTTTCATTGTGTGCGAATTATTCTTGAAACGGTAGATTTTCCAATACCTACGGCGGCAGCGATTTCCCTTACAGTCAGACTTGTATGTTCATTAAGAGTAATGATTCTAGACCTCTTCTGTGGAGTAACATTCATTTTTACAGGCACGAATCACACTGAGAGAAAAAGTCCACTAAACCACTCCTCACAGAAACAAGCTCTCAACTGAAGCTGAGGGGGCGGCTAGCTGTTATTTTCTGACTAAAACCAGTCAAACCACATTTTGTTACTCAAGGTTGTACACTCACTCCTGTTCAAAGCAGTTAAAACTGGTTTGAATCACTGACTGGTAACCCCAACTTACGATTTTACTTAAAAAATGCTTTGTCCCAATTAATTTGCACAGCACTGTAGTTGAATGTTTCAAGTTTTGATTGCAGAGAAAAGTGTTATAAAAGTTATGGCAAATAGGGGAGGAGATGAACCAAGTGTGCGTCACTATGTGGGGTTGGGTTATTTTTATTTACTCTATTACTGTCACGCTTAGGAGGTGAGGGAATCAGGTAAATGAATGGTGAGAGGGGCGAAGGGTTTCAGGGGGAGCTAATCTGACCCTTACACTGGAGTCCCCGACTCGCCCTGCTCTCGGAGGTACCTCTGATGGTGAGGAGGTCCGAATCTCCACACTATTTCTTGAGCTCCTGATTAGCCCTAGGCCGAGGGCCCCTACCTCCACCCACAGATCAGAAATCACAGCTACTCCCAAAGCAAAGACATCCAGATGCTGCCAGGACCTTAAAGATCTGTGATTGGCCGATAGCGATCATGTGATATGTGATGTCACATACCACCTGATCACTACCAACCAATAACAAGGTCCTGGCAGCATTCGGACGTCTTCTCGGGTCCCGGACAGCAGGCAGAGAGGTAAGTATTTATTTTTTTTACTTTTAATATATTGCTATATTTAATTTCACTTTAGCAGTGTATGTAGATAGTGTATGTAGATACACTGCTAAAGTGAAATTACACTGAGCAGAGCAGTTATAGTGTGCTGAGCATGCTCAGTACACTAAAATCAGATCTGGGAAACAATTCTATTTCCTTTCCCGGATCCGAGCTCCATAGACCCCCATGTTATTTGAATCGGACAACATTGGATCCGATTCTGTCCGCTGTACCCAAAATTGGAGTAGTCTCCGATTTTGGGGATGTGAAAACAGCGGACACAATCAGATCCCTACAGACACGGATGGCTATTAAGCACCAATCCGTGCCCATAGATCTATAAAAATGAGAATGCGCATAGGGTCTTATCTCACTTAGGAGATAGGTAACGTGTAGCATAAAATCTGCTCACCTGGTTTGGTTGTGAAGCTCACAACTAGCTTGATCGCTCAACCTTAGCAGCTGCCGCAGGGACCGCACTTCCACGATGTGGGAATGTAAACTCTCTCCAGGACCAAGTGCCTCTAGGTCCGCGCTGCTACCTCGAAGATGTAACAAAGACACCGGGATGCTTTGTATAAAATCTTTTTCTGCTTTATTTCTGACGCGTTTCGGAGCTCAAATCCCAGCTCCTTCCTCAGGGAATGACCATACGTGCCCATAGGAATGCATAGGGGCCAAATCGCATCCGTGGCCAGCCATTTTACAATGGATAACCACGGATGCACAAAAATCGTGATGTGAAAGGGGCCTAACATGCAAATAAATAAAAGGAGGCAATCATCAGTGCGCTGCACTTTACCTACAATGACCACGTATGTAAGAACATAAAAACACAAAGACTCTGTGTTACATTATTGTAATAACAAAATCTATGTAGCACTGAGATCAAGGTCAACACGAAAAGGATTCATCTCTTCGCGGGGGGTCAGAACACACCAGACACATTTCGTGGGAGCCCCCTTAATTGTTAAACCAATGATTAAGAGGGCTCCCCCAAAACGGGTCTGGTGCGTTCTGACCCCCCGCGAAGAGATGAATTGATGTTATTATTCCATTTTCACCAATAAAGAAGGACTTAATTCTAAAAATTGGCACTGGAAACTTCCTTGTTTGTATAATATAGTGAATATATCCCATCGGGTGTCATCTGAACTATTCATATTTGTTATCTCCAGTGGAGTGGAAAGATAATGGGGATCTGTTTTTTGGTTGAGGCCATTGCAGTTCACATATACATTCATTGGATTAGCTATTGTGGTGCCCCACTTGTCAGTGCACCACAGTAGGGGTACTGCACCCACAAACGAACGTGAAGTTATTCCTGTCACAGGGGAGAGTAAGGTTTGCAAGTGGATCCCATCCCAGCACTCCCACACTTAACCTCGGGTAGACGGGTAGTCCCATTCCCATTGAGTTAGGGCAGGAGGGAAGTCAGACAGTGAAGTTCTAGTTTGCACTGAGGAGTGAAGAAGAGGGGGGCCTCCGAGGGAGAGAAGGAGACTCCCAGGGAAGGGGCCTTGAGAGAAGAGGTAGCCCGGGAAAAGAAAGAGGGGACCCCATATCGGAGCGCCCATACTCTGGGGGAACCCTGGTCCATCTAACATAGTACCGGCTCTGAGGATACAGTGCAGGGTGTTCAGCCCCTGAGCCGTCCACACCAGTTGTCACGGGTCAGTTCATCAACCCTTACACCCTGTCTAGACAGTACAGGCACGCCAGGATCGCCCACCAAAGGTCGAGCCCCTTCAGAGAGGTAGGAAGAAGGGAATCTCACAGCACCCCAACGGGCCTGGTATAGAAGAGGGCTGTGCCGGGGCAGGTTTTAGCAGTAGGACACGGGATTGACCAGAGAGAGTATACTACGGGATCCGCTGAATGAGAAGAGCGACCAAGGTTATTAGAGCACTGAGGGGTCTGCAATACCAAGACAGGTTATTAAACTTGGGGTTATTTAGCTTGGAAAAACGAAGGCTTAGGGGTGATCTTATAATAATGTATAAATATATGGGGGCAGTACAGAGGCCTTTCTAATGATCTCTTTACTCTTAGGCCTGAGACTGGGACAAGGGGGCATCCTCTACATCTGGAGGAAAGAAGGTTTAATCATAATCACAGACGTGGATTCTTTACTGTAAGAGCAGTGAGACTATGGAACTCTCTGCCACATGATGTTGTAATGAGTGAGTCACTACTAACATTTAAGAAGGGCCTGGATGCCTTTCTTGAAAACTATAATATTACCAGTTATATATACTAGATCCTTTGATAGGGCGTTGATCCAGGGAATTAGTCTGATTGCCGTCTCTGGAGTCAGGAAGGAATTTTTTCCCCCAATGTGGAGCTTAGTGTTGCCACATGGGTTTTTTTTGCCTTCCTCTGGATCAACTTGTTAGGCTATAGGTTGAACTAGATGGACTTAAAGGGTATGTGCGCACTTGCCAGCGGGTTGGTCGGTGGTGGCTGGGCTCCGGAGCCGTCCACTGGCTTCCTGGCGGGTATGTGCGGCGGGTGACGGGCGGTTGGCCAGCGGGTTAGCGCCGGCGGTTCTGCAGCGGCTGGAAGCAGTACATGATTCTGCTTGCAGCCGCTGCAGAATCGGCCGGTTTATAGAACATGCTCATTCTTTGCTAACCCGCTGGGTTGGCAACGGATGAGCATGTGTAAACCGCCGGTGTCTGCACACCGGGTGTCGGTTTACATAGGTTTCTATGTTAATCCAAACGCCGGTTTGGATTAACATAAATTAACATGAAATTTATGTAAACCGACCGGCGGTTTACACACCTAATCCGACCATATCCCGGCCAGTGCGCACATACCCAAAGTCTTCCTTCAACCTTAAAAACTATGATACTATGTTACCTTGCAACCCTCTGAGACTACCCGACCAGCTACCTGATTATAGCCTGTTTGTGTTGTAACCTGAACTGCCATCTGAACTGGTTTACAAAATAAAGTACCTGTGTAGAGTGAGAACGCTTCGGTGTTTTCCTTTCACCTCAACTGCTGCACTGCTCCGCAGGTCATCCTTACACTCCAAGCAACAACCAGCACCACGACTATCAGTGCTGGACTACCCCGGGGTCTCAGCTCCACCTGCAGGGAGCAGCTCCATCCAAGCTGCAGTGTCATCTCCCCCGGAGGTCTGAAGCGGCGCTGGTGCCCATCACCAGAATCTGCAGGTGGCGTCACGACAAACTTTTAAACTCTTTATTACCATTCCCCAACTCCTTTACCAGTTGACCACCAAGGCCATGGGTCTGGGCAGGCCACCAGTGACATCCCTACCACAGCAGGGCCCAGACACCTGAGTCCCCATAGAACCCTGGGTTAGTCACTATGTACACCATCTTTAAATTATTTTGTTTAAGTGCCACAAGACACAATAATACATCTGGTCCTTAGAAAGACTTAAAATGAGGTAAATCAAACCTTAAATGAAACGTATCATTATTTAACAAAAACAAGTGTATGAACCAACAACAGTGTCAGTGACTGTGGCCACCAATGGATTCTCTGGAGGGCCGGTCTGACATTGGTGGTGGCTGTGATAACCCCTGCACCACATGAAGGGGTTACTGTGCTGTCCAGTAATGGTGAATGGTCACATACCTCCACCTGCAGAGCCGCACACTACATATATGGCTGCTCTGTGCTTACAGGACCTGTGATGATGTCACATGGAGGGGAGGAGTCAGGGGTCACATGATCAGCTCCTCTGGTTCTCATGGTGCTGGATGAGGTGAAGGTTATGTGTGGGGTCAGGAGGGATTTAGGCTACATTCACACATGGCGTAAAAGGTGTAAAAGAACGCATTGTGCACTAAAAGGACAGTGCTAAAGTTGAGCAAAATAGCGTCCTTGATGTAATTTCCTTTCTTCTCAGGAGAGACCTTTAAGTTATTTAAATAGATAACTAATAAAAATAGGCATGGGCTTCACCGAATTTTCTATTACCAGCTAAGGGTAACCCCAGCAGCTACTGGCTGCTAACGCCTGTGGCTTGGTGTTACCCTTGCTGGCATTTAAAACTACAGGGAGCCCCCTTTTTTTTTAGTTATTTCAATGAATAAGTAAAAAAAAAAAAAAATTGACGTGGGTTTGTTGTATTTTCTATTGCCAGCAAAGGTAACCCAGGCAGTTGGGGGCTGTAATTCTTGGTGTGGTAAGGCCCAAGCATTCTGGGCCCCCACAAGTGAGAATCGCAGCCAGCAACCACCCCAGTATTGGTGCCTCAATGAGATGTCAAAACTGGCAGCTACCCCGCTCTTCCAGTTGCCGTGTAGCGGTGGCAGACTGGGCAATAATGGGGTTGGTGACAGACTTGTATGGCTGCTGACACCAAGCCCCTATTGCTAATGTCAGCCATCAGTTTGATAGGCAGCCATTAGCATTAGTAAAACAGTTAAAAAAAAAAAGACATGCACACCAGAAAAATCCTTTATTCAAAATTAAAAAAAAATCAAGACATAATCCAGTGTCCAGCAACGGGTCCAAACTGGTCCCAAGATCAGCTGACGGAATCCGACGACGGAAGACCGATCAGCTCATTGTGTCAGCTGACTGGCAAACAGATCCGCTGACGTGCCCACCAATCAGCTGACTGAGTCAGCTGATCAGTTCTCCACCGGTGAAGAAATCACCTGATTCTGTCAGCTGACCGGCAAACATCAGTTGATGTGCCTGCCAGTCAGCTGATTTGAGTCAGCTGGTCAGATCTGTTTTCTACCACCAAAGCGGATCTTTAAAAAATGCTGCATGTGAATAGCAAATCTTGAAAATCCATTGACTTTGCTGTTCAACACAGACGTTGATGCGTTTTTAATGTGAAACGGATACGCGAAAAAACGCAGCAAAAAACGTTGTGTGTGAATGTAGCCTTACAGTGTGGATGTAGCAAAGCTGTGTGTGTACGACGTTTACAGAGCAGAGCTGTGTGAGTACGGTGTGGAGGGACTCGCTACTCGTTGCGAGTCTAGCGAGTCCAATGTTAATGAATGGGGGAAGCGAGTAATTGCGAGTAATTCCTCTGCTGCTGGACCCTATAAGGTCTGGCAGCAGAGGAAAAACCTGCAATTTCCCCCTTCCATTGTTTAAAAGCCTACAGTAAAAAGCCGCTGGCTTTTAAACAATGCTGACAGCTTGCAGAGGCTGTCACTATTGTTCGAGAGCGGGGGGAAGGGGGGGAGGGGGAGCGCCGGTGTTCACTCACCGCCCTCTGCATCTTCTTCCCTGTGTCTTTGCCACTGCAGCTGTATAGAACGGCGGCGGCCGCAAAGCACTGCAGCTATCGCTGAAAGCCGGATTCTCCTGGATTGTACCGCTCCGGTGCAATCCGGTGCCCCCATAACATGGGGCTCTATGGTCCTGGATTGCGCCGGACCGGGGCAATCCGGTTTTAATCCGGTTTTCTATTTTTGACCTTCCCGCCTGGATTTTCAAATGAACAGCTGACTCAGGTCTCACTGTCAGTTCTACAGTGAGACTAAGGCCTCTCAGACAATTACCAGCTTTACCACCTTATGCAGAATTGAGTACACAACCTCAGACACCTATTCCATGTAGGTCATGTCGCAGTACCCAATGTCAGATCCCATCCAGATATGGAGAATGGGTATAAAATGTAAATTACAAAAGTGTGAAGCAGCAGTGTAAATAGTGACTTATGTAAATAGACAGTAAATAGTAGTGTACAGAAGGGTGGAGGAACTGGGCACAGCCCGATGTACATTAAATTGGGAACAGAAAATGCCTGGGGTGGAGAAAAGGTAAGACCCAGCCTCCTAAGCAGAGACACCCGTAGGGAAATTGTGTGTAAAGTGTGTTAACCCGTTGAATGTTTAAGCCTGCAGAGCCTTTACTGTACGGACTTTACCCTTTTTGCCTGGATTTTCCCCTGTCTAAAACAATGGACCATAGCCACAGGACTGATGGTGGCAAAACAACTCTTTTCCTTCTTTTACAGCCTGTGGTGGATGGACTAGCTCCGTAAGGACTGCTTTTTCATATTTTTTCCCATTTTACAGTGTTTTTTGTGAATTTTTGAGACTTTGTAATTACCTGTTATTATTTGTGTGTTATGTAACAAAAACTTTAGTCAGTCCGGGAGTACTGAAGTTAACTAGGGGGGAATGTGGCGCCCTGTGCCAGGTAAAGCCACAGAACCCACTAGTTCACTAAGGGATTTCCACATCTGGTACCTTACCTACACACAACACCTTCCACTCCAGGCCTGTAGGGGGAGCACCACTGGTTGCTGTTAAGCCAGATCCCCTATAAATACAGGTGCTGCTAGGCCCGAGATCAGTGCACCGCCAGAGCCAGTGTGAGGTCCAGAGAGAGTGAGGATGAAAGGCAGAGGTGAGGAACACTACAGTGGGGGCAGAGGAGCCATACTGGCTCACCCCGGAGGACACCGGTCACTGGAGTCCGAGTCTGCAAGGGAAAGAAGTTAGCCCAGCAGAGAATCTCAGTACACCGTGGAGGCATTTACACGCCGCTACAAGGTGCTCCACAGAAGGTATTTACGTTACCCGGAAGTGCTGACGAGTGCCGCAGGTTACCTTCTGTGGAGCACCGTCCCTCATTTACACGCCGCTACCACAAGGGAATATGGGCGGACCAGGGGCAGCAGAGACAACACATAGGCGTGCCAGAGTTGTGTATTACGCGACGCTTGTACGATGATTGGATGATGGGGCCTACCAGCTGTTTCCCAATGATTCCAGCCCAAAACATGACTCCTCCACCTCCTTGCTGACGTCGCAGCCTTGTTGGGACATGGTTGCATCCACTAACCATCCACTACTCTATTCATCTGGACCATCCAGGGTTGCTCGGCACTCATCAGTAAACAAGACTGTTTGAAAATTAGTATTCATGTATGTCTGGACCCACTGCAACTGTTTCTGCTTTTGAGCACAGTTTAGGGGTGGCCGAATAGTAGGTTTATGCACCACAGTAAGCCTTTGAAGGATTCTACACCTTGAGGTTCGAGAGACAGCAGATATCAAGAAGGGGTTAAAAAAATTCCTTCTCTCCATATACTTGTACATGTTTCGGTATATCTGGTGCCACTCCGTACACCTCGTAGACACATGGTTCCACTCTGTACACACCCCGTACACACACGGCTCCTCTCCGTACACCTTGTACACATGGCTCTGCTCAACTCGTACACACGTGACTCCGCTCCATACACCTCAAACACACACGGCTCCGCTCCGTACACACGCGGCTCCGCTCTGTACACCTCGTACACAAGGCTCCGCTCCGTACATCTCGTACACACTCGGCTCTGCTCCAAACACCTCACACACACGTGGCTCCACTCCGTACACCTCGCACACAAGCGGCTCCGCTCCGTACACCTCATACGCAGCTCCGCTACGTACATCTCGTACACACGACTCCGCTCCGTACACCTTGTACACACGCGGCTCTGCTCCATACACCTCATACACACACGGCTCCGCTCCGTACACCTCATACACACTCGGCTCCGCTCCGTACACCTCGTACACACATGGCTCCGCTCCGTACACCTCGTACACACGCAGCTCCTCTCCGTACACCTCGTACACACGTGGCTCTGCTCCGTACATCTCGTACACAGGGCTCCGCTCCGTACACCTGGTACACACACGGCTCCGCTCAGTACACCTCATACACACTAGGCTCTGCTCCAAACACCTCATACACACGTGGCTCCGCTCCATACACCTCGTACACAAGCGGCTCCACTCTGTAAACCTCGTATACACATGACTCCGCTCTGCAGACCTCGTGCACACGCGGCTCCACTCCGTACACCTCGTACACACACGGCTCTGCTCCATACACCTCGTACACACGCGGCTCTGCTCCATACACCTCGTACACACGCGGCTCTGCTCCATACACCTCGTACACAAGCGGCTCCGCTCCGTAAACCTTGTATACACACGACTCCGCTCTGCAGACCTCGTACACACGCGGCTCTGCTCCGTACACCTCATACACACACGGCTGTGCTCAGTGGTGTAACTTCAGGCCCAGGGGCCCCGATGCAAAAGCTCCAACGGGGCCCCCAATTATTGCAAATCTTTAATAGTATTAGTCTTAGGCCAAAGGGACTTTTGGGGCCCCCCTAGGCTGCAGGGCCCGGGTGCGATCGCAACCCCTGCACCTATTGTAGTTACGCCCCTGGCTGTGCTCCATACACCTAGTACACACGCGGCTCCGCTCCGTACTCTTCGTACACACACGACTCCGCTCTGCAGACCTCGTACACACGCGGCTCCGCTCCGTACACCTTGTACACACGCGGCTCCGCTCCATACACCTCGTACACACGCGGCTCCGCTCCTACACCTCGTACACACGCGGCTCTGCTCCATACATCTCGTAAACACGAATCTGCTCTGTACATCTCGTATACACGCAGCTACGCTTCGTGCACCTTGTACACACGTCTCTGCTCCAAACACCTCATACACACGTGGCTCCACTCTGTACACCTCGTACACAAGCGGCTCCGCTCCGTTCACCTCATACACACACGGCTCTGCAGAACTCGTACACACACGGCTCTGCTCCGTACATCTCATACACACACGACTCTGCTCCATACACCTCGTACACACGCGGCTCCGCTCCGTACACCTCATACACACGATTTACACCTCGTACACACACAGCTCCGCTCCGTACACCTCGTACACATGAGACTCTGCTCCATACACCTCGTACACACACGGCTCCGCTTCGTACACCTCGTACACACACGACTCCGCTCCGTACACCTCGTACACACACGGCTCCGCTCCGTACACCTCGTACACACGCGGCTCCACTCCGTACACCTTGTACACACACGGCTCCGCTCCGTACACCTTGTACACACACGGCTCCACTCCGTACACCTCGTACACACACGGCTCCACTCCGTACACCTCGTACACACACAGCTCCGCTCCATACACCTCGTACACACACGGCTCTGCTCCATACACCTCGTACACACACGGCTCCACTCCGTACACACTGTAAACCCCTCCTGACCCCACACATAACCTTCACCTCATCCAGCACCATGACAACCAGAAGAGCTGATCATGTGACCCCTGACTCCTCCCCTCCATGTGACATCATCACAGGTCCTGTAAGCACAGAGCAGCCATATATGTAGTGTGCGGCTCTGCAGGTGGAGGTATGTGACCATTCCCCATTACTGGACAGCACAGTAACCCCTTCATTCTCGGAGATAGTGTCCCCCTCCTCCATTGTTCCCGTACATAGTGGCCCCAGTTCTCCCTTATTTCCTCCTCTCACAGGAGGTTTCGCTCTTCCACAGTTGGAGGTGTCCTCTGGCTGCCGATGTACTGAGTAGAACCTTTTCACTGTCCTATAAGGTAAGTGTGTTTGAGCGTAAAGTATATACTCCTGTATAGATATTAACGTAAGAGTGGTGGACAGTGGCGTAACCTGAAGCTCAGAGGCCCCAATGCGAAAGCTTCAACGGGCCCCCTATTATTGCAAATCTTTAATATCATTAGTCTTTTTCTATAGGCCAAAGGGAAGCTCACACACACGAGTGTATCATACATACACATGCTATCTGATGTTTTGTCGGAGAGCATCTGCCTGTCATGTAGCCGGCGCTGCAGTCTTTTTCAACTACTCTGCAGTGATTAAATGTAGTTAATCCCTGTTGACAACTTCAGGGTTAATGTCAGTAGCTGCTGCAGTATTGGTGTCTGTGGTCTGTTGTAGCGCCTCAGGCGAGCTGTTGTGTGTGTCAGGTGACGCAGTTGTCCATGCATGTAGTCTTTAAATAATTCCTCCCACCAGCAGGTGTCGTTGATAGAGTTTAGCCTCTGCTCTGACCTTGTGCTGTGAGGACGTAGTGCTGTGTTACAGAATCTTTGTGAGAATCATCAGTTGGGAGTTGATATTCCTTACCCTGGGTGGAAATACGTGGGTGTTAGCCCAGGGCTGGATAGAAGAAGGGCAAGGTTGACAGCCCAGACATCTCCACCTTTAGGCTGGCTTCACACTGGAGTTTTTTCCCTGATCAGGTTCAATCAGGTTTGTGTGTCAAAACCAGGAGTGTCTCCAAAACTCAGAACAGGTGTCAATTTTCAATTATAGTTTTTCTCTGCAAGTTCCTCTTCTGGTTTTGGCACACAAACTGGATGGAACCTGATCAGGGAAAAAACTGCAGTGTGAAACCATCCTTAGGCTGGCTTCACACTGCAGTCAGGTCAGGTCAGGTTTTGTGTTTCAAAACCAGGAGTGACTCCAAAACCTAGAACAGGTGTCAAACTTTCAATTATACTTTTTCTCTGCAAGTTCCTCTCCTGGTTTTGAAACACAAAACCTGACCTGACCTGACCGCAGTGTGAAACCTGCCTTAGGCTGGCTTCACACTGTGGTCAGGTCCGATCGGGGGCTGTCAGGGGCCCTTCGTGTGTGGCCCTGATGCCGCTTGTAGCTGAACTCCTGGCCATGTCTCCCCTCACGGGTACCAATCTGTTGGGCAACTTGAGTCCTCCGTGTTGCTTTGTTATGGTGTGGTGAAGATGGTGGACCTTCACTATCCCGATATTCACTGTCCTGTGTGTCTCAGGCACAGCCTCGGATCCGGTATCCGTCCTAAGCGCCTCTCCGGGGTTAAGTTTTTGGGTAACTTCTTATCCCAGATGTGTTCCTCTATTTCTCTGACTCCTTCCCTCAGAGCTCTCAGGACCTCCACTCCAACTCCACTCTCCTCTAGACTAGACTAACTGTCACTCCTCTCTGAGGTAAACAACATTAGCCCCTCCCACTCTTGCAGGTGCCACCTAAGCTCCTCCCACTTTCTAGTGTAGTGTTGTGTGGGGAGTAAACCTGTGTTGAGGTTTCTGTGGCACATTAACCCTTGGGGGTGCCACACATAGGCCACACCCCTGCGTCACCTAATGTAAAGGGGCGACGTCTGCGCTAAATATCGCCTCTGAGTGGTCGCCTGGTTTGCCGATCGGCAATGTTACAGGCGATTGTAGCCATAGGCTCCCATGTTACAGCATCGCTGCTGGGGTTTGTAGACACCCCAGTTGCGATGCCGCCTGTAGCATCGTCGGTGCGTCGCCGGAGGTATCGCCGCGTGTAAACATGCGACGCTGCCGGGGCGCCAAAAAACGTGCGCGCTCCCGTGCGTCGCCAGCGATATCTCCGGTGATGTCACCAGGTGTGTCGGTACCCTTAGAGAAAAGCGGGAGACGCACTATTTGAGATATTCACATGAGTATCGTATGAACAGCCACTGTCTTTTTGAACTGCAGCGTTTCAGCTGCTTGTGTTCCTATGCAGATGACTCCCTCCTCTCCAGAGAGTGACAGCTGTGCTGGGTGAGTCATGTGAGACTCGTCCTAGTATCTCGCAGGCATCTCGCATACTGTGTCTCTGGCCATACACTCGGGATGAAATTCATACTTTACTCTTTGGGGTTTATGCATCTGAATTAAAAATCAATTTGGATATAGTTATAGACGTTTTCTTTATTACATAGTCCCCTCCCTACAGCTCATGGGACCTTTCTCTACCCTGAATGGTGATGTCCCTTGAATGTTACCAGCTTGCTTTCATAAATGATGGCGCAGGAAAATCTCTTGCCATAGTCTTATGTCTAGAGATTTTATCTTATGTTCCCACAGAGGTTTTTGTAGTGGTCTTTTTGCGTATCCTGCATATATTTTGTCACCGGGACACATATATTAATATGTGAGAGCACAGGTATCGCTTTTATGGTTGTCAGCTCTTGTGTACATCGTGGTCATTATAGGTTGAGTGCAGCATTGGTGGTTATTGCCAATTAAATTCCTATACATGTTGGTAACACCTCCTGTCCCCAGTGATTAGGCGAAGCATTCATGAAGGTTTAACATCTTCTGTCCTTGGGTATTGAGGAGCTGCTGCTTTATATCTCCTTGTATATTCCCCCATATTATCTCTAGTAATTGTATTATTACATGGGATCGTTGATTTTCCATTGACTCATTTTCTTCCCATTCAGGTCCCTTCAATATTGCATCTTCTCAGATCTTTTTTTATAAGAGATTTATCCTGATTGACCCATCAAGGATGGAGAGGGACAGGGACAAGATGGCGGAGAGGATCTTCCACCTCACCCTAGAGATCCTCTTCCTTGTTACTGGAGAGGTGAGAGATTGTGATGACAATGTCACATGACATCATTCTTATCTATGGACAGAATAACAGATGACAGAACTGGAGAGGTGAGGACTCTGGAAATGTCTGGAGACTGGAGATTTATTAATGTGTCTCTCCATAACCAGGATTACACAGTAGTGAAGAGCTCTAGTGATCTGTGCTGTCAGGACCCTGTGTCTGAGGGAAGAGCCCTGAGCCCAATCACGGGGCCTCCACCTCTCCCCCTGATACATGAGGACATCAATGACCAGAAGATCCTAGAACTCACCTACAAGATGATTGAGCTGCTGACTGGAGAGGTGACACTGCTGGGAATGCTGCTGCTGCTGGGACATTATACAGTAACGCTATGAAGGGATCGGGGGATGACAATGGTATCATTGTATGTGTCAGGTTCCTATAAGGTGTCAGGACGTCGCCATCTATTTCTCCATGGAGGAGTGGGAGTATTTAGAAGGACACAAAGATCTGTACAAGGACATAGTCATGATGGAGGATCCCCGGCCGCCCCTCACATCACCAGGTAATAGACAGGACTAAATACACGCGGCCTATAATGATCTGTATGTAAAGAATGAATTCAGTCCCTGTATGTGTCTCCTCCAGGTCTATCCAGTAAGAGGACAACACCAGAGAGATGTCCCCGTCCTCTTCTCCCACAGGACTGTAAACAAGAAGATCCCGATGTTCCTCCGGATGATCAGGTAGATGGAGAGAAGGTGTGATGAGATCTCCCTATGATGTGTAGACGGCTGTGAAGGTCTTGTGCTCAGTCTTGTTTTATCCTCCAGTATTCTATGTTTTAGGGTATGTGCACATCGGACGGTTCTGCATCTTTGCAGACCGTCCTAAAACCGGTGTAGAATTGCAGAAACTGAGTTTTCTGAGCTCAGCAGTGTCCCTTGTTTTGTTAGCGTTTTGCTAACGTTTTGCGATCGGTTTATTAGCGTTTGTACAGCGTGTTCTTGGTGATTTCCCCGGCGTTTTTTTTTAGCGTTTTCCAGACTGGTTTTTGGTGCACTTGTAAGCTAGATCCGCTGGAAAAACGCTCAAAACAAGTCACTTGCTCTATCTTTGAAAACCAGTGGAAAACCGGTGAATAAACTGGAAAGGAGACAAAAAAAAAACGTTCTAATGTACACAGCGTTTTCTAAACTCCATTGACTAGCATGTTAATCCACCCGGTGGCTAGGATTAACATAAATTAACATAAAACTCAGCGGAAACCGCCGATGGAAAACGCTAAAAAACAGCCCACAAAACGTCCGATGTGCACATATCCTTATATACTTGTGTAATGAGAACGGTGGAGATGGCAGATTACAGCTGATCATAGATGGGACTTCTCCATCTGTCTGTGACTTTTACAATCTTTGTTTCAGGGTGAAGATCTGACCCCTATTAATACTACAGAGACATATGTGAGGGGTGATGAGCGGTGTAAAGAGGAGATTCCTACAGATAACCGCCCAGGTGAGTAGTGACCACTAAATGCTGATGTTTAAACATTGGTTTTCTACTAGTGAAATCTCTTTATATCCAGAAATATCACATTAAGGGTATGTGCACACTGGGCGGGTTTTCGGCGGTTTACCTGTGTAAACCGCCGTTTTGCATACATTAGTTTTATGTTAATTTATGTTAATCCAAACCGGCGTTTGGATTAACATTAAAACTAATGTAGCCCGCCCAAGGCTGTGCACATACCTGCGGTTCCCCAGCGTCATCCGTTGCTAACCCGCAGGTTTCCCAGCGGGTTAGCAAAGAATGAACATGTTGTAAAAACCGGCGGTTCTGCAGCGGCTGCAAGCAGAAACATGTGCTGCTTCCAGCCGCTGCAGAATCGCCGCCGAGAACCCGCTGGGCAGCCGCCGGATACCGCCCGGCTCCCGCAGCTCATAACCGCCAGGAAGCCGGTGCACGGCGCCGGAGCTTCCTGGCGGGTCCCGCCCAGCCGCCGAGGCAAACACGCCGGGTAGTGTGCACTTACCCTTAGACATTATTGTTATTATACTAATTGTTTTTCTTGTTTTGCACATTCTAAATAAAGATACTGTTCGGAATAAAACAACTGAGTCACCAGCCATTTATATACAAATACATGATTATTTTGGGATGTTTCAGTATCTTAAAGGGAACCTGTCAGGTGGTTTATGCCCCCCAGTTATCACTGTCTGTAGCTGCAGCTTCATAGTACTATTCTAATCATCCCTGTCTGAGCTCATAGTGTAATGTAAAAGGTGAAAAAAAAGCATTTATACACTTACATTTCAGTCTACACCTTGGAGGAGGGGGACTGTCTGGCAGGATAATAGTTAACTCACTATTAACTTGCATGGCTAAAGGACCTGTATGATGTACGATCATGTGACCATAGTGGGTGGAGCTAAGCGAGCAAACTCATGTTATAGGGACTTGGCTCCGCCTATTGTGGTCACATGGTTATAACATCATATCAGGTCTCCCAGCATGTTCTAACATAAGGCTGAAATGTTAACTATTAACCTGACAAACAGTCCCCGTCCTCCAAGCTGGAGACTGACTGCCTCATTACATAAGGAAATGTAAGTGTATAAATGCTTTTCTTTTACCTTTTACATTACACTATGAGCTCAGACAGGGATGATTAGACTGGTATTATAAAGCTGCAGCTACAGACAGTGATGGCTGGGGGGGGAATAAACTAGCTGACAGGTTCCCTTTAAGCTTCGAACTATTATACAGTTTTGTATATGTCGTGGCTTCAAAGAAATCTAAAACCACTGTCTCATGATTAATAGAAAATGTCTTCATAATACAATTAATAATACAATGACATTGTTTCATTATGAGGCTGCATTTGTCTCATATTTTTGCACCTTCTATTGAATTTAGCTACCTGTCCTGCAACCAATATGGAGATTTTTATATAGAAATATTAACATAACGTTAAGAATTTTATAAAAAAGAGAATTCAATATATTCAAAATATCTGTTTTATTCTCGGCAGGTGCTTGTATCAGAAGCTCGGAGGAACATGTGATGTCTTCAGATTTTAAAACAGATAATAATAGTATCACACAAGATGCATATGAAAACTATGCCGTTATCCCAGATATCCCATCAGACCTTAATGGTGAAGATCTAACATTTGATCCTTTTCGACAGATCTTATTCTCTGATTCATTACAGACTGTTAAAATATCTAACAATAACACAAAAGATGGTGACCATGAAAAATCTCACAAAGGAGAGAAACCATTGGCCTGTTTAAATCTTGGAATATGTTACGCAGGCATATCAAAGCTTAAACATAAGAACATTCACACAAAAGCAAATAAATATTCATGTTCAGTATGCGGAAAATGTTTTAGACAAAAATCAAATCTTCTTGATCATGAAGTAGTTCACACAGGGGAGAAGCCATTTTCATGTTCAGAATGTGGGAAATGTTTTTCAACGAAATCGTATCTTATTTATCATAAAAAAAATCATGCAGGGAAAAAGCCATTTTCATGTTCTGAATGCGGGAAATGTTTTATAAATAAGTCACTTCTTCTTAGCCATCATATAGTTCACACTGGGGAGAAACCGCTCTCATGCTCAGATTGTGGAGCACGGTTTACCTGTCCATCGAAACTTATTAGACATGAGAGAAGTCACACAGGGGAGAAACCATTTTCGTGTTCAGAATGTGGGAAACGCTTTTCTATGCAATCAAATCTTCGTGACCATCAAAAAACTCACACAGGGGAGAAATCGTTCACATGTTCTGAATGTGGAGCATGTTTTACCTGTCAATCAAAACTTATCAGACATGAGAGAAGTCACACCGGGGAGAAACCATTTTCATGCTCAGAATGTGGGAAATGTTTTTCTATCAAATCGAATCTTCTACACCATCAAAAATCTCACACTGGAGAGGAGCCATTTTCATGTTTAGAATGTGGAAAACGTTTTACTAAGAAGTGCACTCTTGTTGTTCATCATAGAACTCACACAGGAGAGAAGCCATATTTATGCACAGAATGTGGGAAATGTTTTAAACAAAAATCACACCTGACCGTGCATCAGAAAACTCACACAGGAGAAAAGCCATTTTCATGTTTAGAATGTGGGAAACGTTTCTCTCGGAAATCGCAGCTTAGTGACCACCAAAAAATTCACTCAAAAGAAAATCCGTTTTCGTGTTCACAATGCGGCAAATGTTTTAAAAAGAAGCCATATCTTGATAAACATCAAAGAACTCACACAGAGAAGTCGTCTCATGCGAAGAATGTGGGAAGTGTCTTATCTACCGGTCTCTTATAGCCAAGCATAAAAAACTCGTACAGGAGAAAATACATTTTTGTGCCGAGATGTGGGAATGTTTTTTTCCTTAAAATTAAAGCTTAATCATCAATAAATTGACACAAAGAGGTAAAATATTTTGAGAATAAGTCAGATCTTGTTAAGCACTTCAGTGGTTTCTTGTCCTTCTAGGAGACCTACGTTTTCTCTCTGTCTACCGGGGAGAAGGTATGTAGAAGAGGCGCAATATCACTATTGACACGCTGAGTATATCAATAGGTGTACACTCACCTGGTCCAGTTGTGTGACCCACAACTGGTTTATAAGCCTTCGGTTTAAAGCTGCTGCAGGACCTCCACCAGCCACTCCTACGTGGAAAAATGCTCATCTATAGGGAAGATGGTGCCAGGATAGGCGCCGAAACGCGTTGGTGAATAAATGAGATCTTTGCTTTGGAACCATTGCCTTCCTTGTGACTTCTTGGAGACATCCATCTCTTGGGATCCCACTGAGACCGTGACACGCCATCTTCCCTATATATGAGCATTCTTCCGACATAGGCAGCCATCTCCGGAGGGGGGGGTAGGATCACATCATGGTATGGCGCAGTGTCTCCTAGGTCACGGCCGAGATGGTATGGCGTACCTAAGTTAGAGATTCACCAATCTATAGTTTTAGTCTCTGTTTTCGTAGTGTATTTATAATTAATTGGAAAGATTCGTATCGCAGTTGTTGCTTTTATTAAGTTTAAAATATCCAGTGTGGATTAGTGTTTAAAGTGACAGTGAGCTTTTACACAATAACAAATACCCTCCCCCCAGAAAGATAGTAAAGATAAAGACAAATTGCCATTTGTTAGGTTGGTAGAAGGGGGTGCTATTGGCAGTGCCTATCGCTGAGTGGTACGTGTGTGGTTGAGGTGACCGTCTTTGGGAGCCCCTGGATACAATTTGTTTCCAGAGTACTGCCCGTGGCGATCTCCCTCAATGTCAGTAAGCTTGTTCCACTAGAATTCAGCGTTTATCTCCTACCGTAGTCAGGTGGTCTGCTCCCACCCCCCCCCATTTCGCAGGTCCTAAAAATGGTCTATGATATATGCAAGGTTAGATCCATCAATGTGGTTTTATCCCGCTCTAAGCTTTTCGCCTCTATTATTTCATAGAAGGCTCATCAGGGGCACTTGTGTTCGGATCTGTTTCTAATATCACGTATGATATATTACGTCTCTATGTGATAAACCCAGTTAGTGGTGTTGGGTTCACTGCTTCTCAATGGTGGTCCTTTAGAGCATAGGCTTCTCAGTACATTCTCCTTGTCTGTAGGATCCTGCTTTATCTGCAAAAGGGTATATATTGTGTATGTGTCAAAATATGAAGAAATCCTTGTGTATATTTCTATATATACCAGTTATCTGCCCTCGGTGCATGTTTCTTTATATTTAAAGGACCCGGAAAGTGAGAAGGTTGCATAAAGGCAATAGGGTACATATAGATGCGGAATGATTTTATAGATCTATTGTGCTTATTGTAGGTCCCTGTCCTTCTGTTACAATTTCTTTCATTCAAGTCATAGATACTGTAATGTTCTATAATAGATGTATAAGTGTCTGTCGTATATAACACTATCTAACTTTTTGTATATAAATATATACACTCACATGTTGAAACAGATAAAACCTTTTTAAGCTCCTTTTTGGTCCTGGTTCGCCTTGCTCATAGGTACCTATGTAGAGTGGTAGGCATTAATATGGTTTGGATAGGTTTGAATAAGGGGTGAAAAGAGAGCACCAACCTTCTGAGTGGTTCTGATGGGTTGGGATGTAGGTCCCTCAAATCTTTTTTCTTAAAAACGACCGACAACGATGTATTGACCTTGGTGTGGAGGAAGAAGATATGCCCTTAATCAGGGATATGACATCACTCGCTAATAGGGATAATAGTGGACTTGGGCCCTTCACGGACCTAAGACCATGGAGTAAAAAAACTCCACCTGTAACTGAATCAAACAGTGTAGACATCTTCATCAAATTAGTGAGCGAAGATTTAGAAAAATTAGAAGAGAATAGGGATAGCTTCCTGAATAGATCAGAGAGGCAAGCTCTTGATGACCTCGCTAAAAGCGAGGATATCATTTTAACCCCTAGACGACAGCCTTACGTCTCTAGACGTCGGCTGTCGTTACCCCCGTGTTTGGAGTGACCTCCGGCGTGGAGCTCACTCCAAACCTCCCACATCTCAGCTGATCTCACTAGCTGAGATGTGGGAGAAACAGCACCAATCGGTCCCGCCACCGATCGGCGCTGTTTAACCCCTTAGATCCCGCCATCAATCTCTGAGAGCGGGATCTAAGGGAGCCGGAGCGTGCAGCGCGCGCTTACCGGGCTCCAGGGGAGATCTCGCGATAGTATCGCGGGATCTCCCGTGCTGATGTCACAGGCCAGGGTCCTGGCTTGACCCTGGAACCTGTCATGGAGCATTTCCTGCTTGTGGTTGGCAGAGGCTGCCAACCACAACAGGTCCACGATTCTGACACATACAGAGGAGCTGCAGCTCCTCTGTATGTGTCAGAAGCGATCGGACTGTGCATCTGCATGCCTCTTTATGGGGCAGTGTAAAATTAAGAATTAATAAACAAATAAAGTTTTTACAAAGTTGGAAAAAAACAAAAAAAACATAAGTTCAAATCACCCCTCTTTTCTCCCATCCACAATAAAAGTATTAAAAAATTAAATAAAATACACATATTTGGTATCGCCGCGTTCAGAATCGCCCGATCTATCAATATAAATAATCAAATAATGAGAGCCGTAAACTGCGTAGCGCAAAAAATGGTTCAAACGCCAAAATTACGTTTTTTTGGTCGCTGCAACAATGCTAAAAAATGCAATAACGGGCAATCAAAACAGCGCATCCACCCAAGTATGGTATCATTAAAAACGTAAGCTCGTGACGCAAAAAATAAGCCGTCACCCAGCCCCAGATCCCAAAAAATGAGGACGCTACGGATCGCAGAACATGGCGCAAAAAGTGCAATGTTTTTTTTTTTCATGCTTTTGAATTTTTTTCCACCACCTAGATACCAATAAAGGTATACATGTTTGGTATCTACAAACTCGTACTGACCCGAGGCATCGCACCGTCATGTCGGTTTTACCATATAGTGAACACGGCGACTAAAAAATCCAAAAAACAAATGTGTAATTGCACTTTTTTTGCAATTTCACTGCACTTGGAATTTTTTTGCAATTTCCCTGTACATTATATGGTAAAACAAATTATTTCATCTGAAAGTACAACTCGTCCCGCAAAAAACAAGCCGTCATATGTCTATATTGACGGAAAAATAAAAACGTTATGGCTCTTGGAAGCCGAGGAGCGAAAAAACGAAAATGAAAAATGACAAATTTCTTCGTCATTAAGGGGTTAAAGCCTTCTGACAAAGGGGGAAATTTGGTGATACTAGATCACGAAAAATACAAAAAAATGTGCATGTAAATTCTTAGAGACGAGTCAACATATGGGGTCTTGAAAGTAGACCCAACCGATACCTTTAGGAATGAGCTTCAAACCATCTTGATTGATGGCTTTGAGAAAGGGATTGTGAGCAAGGATGAGCTCAACTACATGGACTTGAAACATCCCGTCATACCGGCCTTTTATGCACTACGGAAAGTGCATAAGGGATTATCACCGTTAAAGGGGCGTCCTATTGTGTCAGGAAATGATTGTCTGACACAAAACGCCAGCATATATCTTGACAAAGTTCTAAGAGGATATGTTACATCCCTTCCCTCATACCTCAGAGACACCATGGATCTGTTGACAAAGTTAGAGGATATTACAATTGAAGAAGGGGTACACCTGGCATCACTTGACGTGGGGGCGCTTTACAGCAGCATTCCACATGAGCACGGCCTAGAAGCCGTAAAATACTTTTTAAATGCAAGAGGTCTACAATATACCGAACATAACAGGTTCATCCTATCCCTTCTCCATTTCACCCTCACTCACAACTATTTCAGGTTTGACGGACGTTTCTTCCACCAGCTGAGGGGCACAGCCATGGGTAGCTCCATGGCACCTACTTATGCCAACATGTTCCTGGGCTGGTGGGAGGAAACAATTGTGTTTGGCGGCAGTGAGAATGACTGGTGGTGCCCCCAGATACTTTTCTGGGGGCGCTACATTGACGACATCTTTATCTTATGGTCTGGGAACGAATTGAGCTTTAAGGAATTTGTGAACACCCTTAACAAGAACCATATAGGCTTACGTTTCACTTTTGAGTTCAGAGGAGATAAACGCTGAACTCTAGTGGAACAAGCTTACTGACATTGAGGGAGATCGCCACGGGCAGTACTCTGGAAACAAATTGTATCCAGGGGCTCCCAAAGACGGTCACCTCAACCACACACGTACCACTCAGCGATAGGCACTGCCAATAGCACCCCCTTCTACCAACCTAACAAATGGCAATTTGTCTTTATCTTTACTATCTTTCTGGGGGGAGGGTATTTGTTATTGTGTAAAAGATCACTTTAAACACTAATCCACACTGGATATTTTAAACTTAATAAAAGCAACAACTGCGATACGAATCTTTCCAATTTATTATAAATATGGTATGGCGTACCCCCAGACGTAAGGCAGCCTAGTAGTTCGGATCTCTCCCTAGTTGTTAGTAGAGCTCCCTGTGACCAGAAACTGGATGGAGGTATTTCTGGGGTAACGATGATGTCATGGGGGCGGCCAGTATTAAATGAGTCACCTATTTATTACATTGATGTCTGGACCATATATGAAGGCACTTTTTACCATTTAACTTTGGCGTCTCCCCTATTTCCTCATAGATTGTAAGCTTGCGAGCACGGCCCTCACTCCTCGTGTTATATGAATTCTTTTGTACACTGTATTGTCTCAAATTGTCTGTACATGTTCCCTCTGAATTGTAAAGTGCTGAGGAATATGTTGGCACTGTATAAATAAAATAATTATTATTATTAATAAAGCCCTGCATGAGGGCATGTGCTATTTCTCATTCATTCGGTTTGCTGAGACCATGGGGGAGACGGCACCACCTACCTTGGTATTTTCTGCTCCTAGGTAGAGGGAGTCCAAGGGTTCCCTGACACAATTGTGTTAGGGTGCCTTCACACTGGCGTTCCCCTCCGCAGCGTTCTGCAGAGGGGAATCACCATGTGTGCGCAGCGGCCGCCAGCTCCTATCTTTAGAATGGGAGCGCACGGTGCTGCGCTTTACAGCGCATGACCGTGCGCACCCATTCACTCCCATATGTGATCTGTGCGCAGGCGGATGCCTGTGCACAAATCACACACTCCCGCCCGCACCAGGGACGCAACATGTTGCATTTTGGTGCGGGCGGGAGTGTGTGATTTGTGCACAGGGATCCGCCTGCGCACAGATCACATATGGGAGTGAATGGGTGCGCATGGTCATGCGCTGTCAAGCGCAGCACCGTGCGCACCCATTCTAAAGATAGGAGCTTGCGGCCGCTGCGCACACATGGTGATTCCCCTCCGCAGAATGCTGCGGAGGAGAACGCCAGTGTGAAGGCGCCCTTAATACCTGTGTTTTCTGCTTTTTATGTTGTCTTATGACAGGCCTAGGAAGGCTCAGTTCAAGTCGAAGCATGAGTAATGTTCATTGTGCAAAGGCAAGTTAGCCACTACGTATAACAAAAGCTTATGCCAGGCTTGCATTGAAATCACATCCACTTTGCTTGGACATTTGGACCGTGTTAATATGTAGTAAAAGCATACATGTGTTTTTTTTTCTGCCCATTCTGGTGTGTTTTAACAGTCCAAGCAAAATAGATGTGATTTCCTGAAAAATTCAAGTACTTTCTGCATTGTGCAATTGTGGTGCTTTTTTTCTTTGTGAAGCCTAAGGCTGTGTTCACACACGACGTAATTGTCGCGTATTTCTGCCTTCATGCGGTGCTTTTGAGCTCTCTCGTAACAGCAGTGCCAATGAAAGCTGGAAATGCCTTCCAGCAAAAGCTATGGCTTTTGCTGAAAGGTGCGCAGACACCGCGTTTTTGCACGCCCGCTTTCACTACAAAAATGATTGCCATGGGAATTCTTTGCACTTTTTTCGGCGCCCTTTCCCCATAGGCTATATGCTAAAATGGCCCCGAGAAAAGCGCGGCATCTACATGCAACCGCACTTTTTTGTGCGTTTACGCACGCAAAAAAGCACCACTGCTGAACACTTGGCCAAATACGCCGCGTGTGAACATAGCCTAACATAACATGGAAAAGCTGTAGTAACTTTTTTTAAAGGGAACCTGTTAGGTCCCCTGTGCACACAGAACTATAAGTGGTTCTGTGCACATACCTAGATTCCCTGCCTAATCGTACCTTCACACGCCGCAATCTCGCCTGGGAATCCTAAAGGCGATATGTCGCCCCGGAGCAATCGCCATGATATTGCCTCAGGGCCACTTTACACACACCAACTTCTGTGTCCAGCTTCTGAACAGATCTCTGGTTGCAGTGAAATCATGGACACATTGTTCCATTTTGTTGCCATGTACAAATAGAACAATGTGTCCATGATTTCACTGCAACCAGAGATCTGTTCAGAAGCTGGACACAGAAGTTGGTGTGTGTAAAGCGGCCCTCACAGTTGCGGCGTGTGATTGGGGAATTTTGCGGTGATAGATCGCCTCTCACCTGATTCCTGAGCACTGCTCTGAAATCAGCCTCAATTATGAAGGCGATATTTCCTTGTTGTGGCGTGTGAACGGGCGATAGTGATGGAATCTGCGTCGCCTATGATTTCCCAAAGGCGTGCCACAGCGTGCTGGAGTCCACGCCCGTCTGCGATGATTGGTGGTGGCTACTGTGTTCCCATTCTCTGTCAGTTCACAGGGCGCCATATTTGAAGAGCTGTCCGTTCAGCAACACACACATCTTCAATGGCGTCATGTATTAGCCAGCCTTTCAGAGCAGGCTGACCAATCGTAACGCTGTTGCGTTGTCTGATGAGCGCATATGGGGCTCTGTGTAAAGCACTGTAGCATGCCTGTGTCCTTGCAGCGCTGAACATGTTCGCCCACATTGCCTCTGGGATTGCGGCGTGTGAAGCGGCGAGGGAATTCCACCGGAATGGTTTCACTATAGGTGAGGTGAGTTCCAGGGCGACACATCGCCTTTCTTTCAGGGCGTGTAATAGCGCCATCGGCGATCTGAGGCGAGCATGAAAAACGCGCACGTTAGATCACCTCATATCGCCAGCCGATATTGCGGCATGTGAAGGTACCATTAGGGGTGGAGGCACACTTGTGTATGTGTAATCAGAGCTATTTTGATGCATGACAGTCATGGTAAGACAATGCGTGTATCGAACCCGTAGACTTTACAATGGCAAGTCTTCTGTGATATACGCGTGCTATCACAGCATGCTGCGATTTTGCATACAGTCCCGAGTTCAACGGAGTAAAAAGTTATCAATACGACCTGTTTAACATTGGTCCGAGTGCAATGGGAGATTTTTTTGCGAGTTTGACGCCAACGTAGCTTTACCTTAACAGTTGTTCTAAAGACCATTTATGAGATGCTAATTAAGGCTTGGACTAGTCTAGTTTCCTTTGTAGTCCTGGGGGTGTGATAACATGCTTTACACAGCCATAGTCATGTGCTCTGGTCACACGCACTACTCTGACGTACGATGAATTCCGATCATGCCCAGTGAGCTTCTCTGAGGCTGGGGCGCACACACACATCCAACGTCCCAGAAACTCCATGCTGTGGGGTACAAAGCTGGGCACATATGCTGTCTGATAGATGGGGATTACTGTATAGATATGGGCACAGAACCGCTTGTGGTTCTGACTGCACAGGGGACCTGACAGGTTTCCTATTCGTGCAGAATCAAACTATTTCTGTGCTACAAAAAAATATATCTGCACCAAAAACACATCAAGTAAGTCGGAAAAGACATTACAAAAAAGCAGAAAATATTGCAGTTATTACAGAAGATTTGGTGCGTACTTCTGGAGAAACCCCCACCCCACAGTATTAAAGCAACATGTGCCTTACAGACACGAAAAAGCCAGATATTGTTTAGCGAAGCTACATCGAATATGAAAAAATAAACAGCCTCGACTGAATGTTCCCCACTGCCAAATGGGTGTGGCTAAAACTTAGTTCATTCTTTCAGTTCTTCAAATGTTGTGAAGTATGATATTGCGCACAAACACGTCATACACTCACGAATCTCCGCTCCGCACATGTTGTACACACAGCTCCCCTCTGCACACGTCACACACTTGCAAGTCTCCGCTCCATACACGTCGTTCACATGCGTCTATGCTTGGTACAAACATGGTTTGGCTCCGTACATGTCATATACACCCGGATCTGCTCCGTACACCTCGTACACACACGGCTCTGCTCCGTACACCTTGTACACACACGGCTCCGCTCCATACACCTCGTACACACACGGCTCTGCTCCGTACACCTTGTACACACACGGCTCCGCTCCGTACACCTCGTACACACATGGCTCTGCTCCGTACACCTTGTACACACACGGCTCCGCTCCGTACACACACGGCTTGCTCTGTACACCTCGTACACACAGGGCTCTGCTCCGTACACCTCGTACACACACGGCTCCGCTCCATACACCTCGTACACACACTGCTCCGCTCCTACACCTCGTACACACACGGCTCCGCTCCGTACACCTCGTACACACACGGCCCCGCTCCGTACACCTCGTACACACACGGCTCTGCTCCGTACACCTCGTACACACACGGCTCTGCCTTACACTACACACGCTCGTACACACTAACACACGGCTCCGCTCCGTACACCTCGTACACACACGGCTCCACTCCATACACATCATACACACTCGGCTCTGCTCCGTACACCTCGTACACACACAGCTCTGCTCCGTACACCTCGTACACACACTGCTCCGCTCCATACACCTCGTACACACACTGCTCCGCTCCATCCCACTCGTACACACACGGCTCCACTCCATACACATCATACACACTCGGCTCTGCTATATCCACACTGTAAATCCCTCCTGACCCCACACATAACCTTCACCTCATCCAGCACCATGACAACCAGAGGAGCTGATCATGTGACCCCTGACTCCTCCCCTCCATGTGACATCATCACAGGTCCTGTAAGCACAGAGCAGCCATATATGTAGTGTGCGGCTCTGCAGGTGGAGGTATGTGACCATTCCCCATTACTGGACAGCAGAGTAACCCCTTCATTCCCGGAGATAGTGTCCCCTTCCTTCCTTCCCCCAGTTGTGCCATGTGTATATGTACAGTAATATAAGGCTGGATGTGTCATGTATACAGGGGAGGGCACTCTGGTTTGGGGACAGATGACGCTTTCTCTCTGGGGTGGGGATTTATAGGGGATGGTAATATCTGGTTTTTATAGTCCTGGAAAATGTCCAAGTATTTGTCATGTTGACATCAATCTATAGTGTCGGCAGTACTTAGTGTGGCATCATCATCATCCAGGCACATATCATTATTATGGTGCAGGGAGATATTTCAGAACAAGTGTTAAAAGTTGTACAATATGAGAAAGTAATAATCCAGTAGAGCAGTTTAGTCTTTTCTTGTGTTTGTCTTTTTATAATTTAGTAACAACAGATGAGGATATGAGTCGCCTACCGGGGCCGTGGGGTACTCGGTCCCGGGCGAGGTAAGAAAAGGGCTGAAATAAAGTTTTTAGTAAGAGATCGTGACGCCACCCGTGATCTGTGGCCAGCTGTAGCCACCACTGCAGTCGGGTCCTCTGGGGATGATGGGGGTTGTAGCCAGGATGATGCGCCCTCCACTAGTAGGGTCGGTCACCAGGGCTTCCCTGTGGATGAAAGGAAGGAAAATTGTTAGTATTCCCGGGCAGCCTCCAGCTGCCAGATCACTGTAGCAATCAGACCCGTTCCAAGCGCTCAATTAACAGTCACACACAGTTCTGAGGTTTACCGGGTTTTACTGAAACTCTGCAGTTCTTACAGTACAGTCAGTACACTAGCGGCTCCGGTCACTAATTAGCAGCTGGGACGGCTCATCAGAAGCACCCCTTTCCGGTTCCTCTCGGGCTTCTGCTCTCAGTCCCGCACACAGACTGCGGTCCAGCTGTCACAAACTTTTCGTAGGGTACCCTTCTTGGCCTCCTAGCCCTCATCCGACAGCCTTCCCTTCATCGTGCTGAGGGTTGGGTCCGGGACATAAAGACCCCGCACCCCACCGGTATTCATGGTTGGGGCTTGTAGCTTCCCTCCACTTCAAAAGAGACGGCACCCTGGTTCCGGCCCGGTCCCTCAGTGTCCCCGCTGACTCAGACTCACAGAGGACCCCTTCTTGCTTCCCTCGGTACGTAGCCTGGAACCCGGTCTAGCCATACGGTGGCACAGGCCGCCGGGTCTGCGTTCTTCCTGTCTGGTGCCTCAGTTAGCCAGGCTGCCAGGTTTCCCTCACTAGGTGTTCTTTCCTCCTCCCGACTCAAATGCTCTCCTCTTTCTCCTCCCTTAACTTGGTGTTCTTTGGTTTTGTTCCTGTTCCTCCACCCCTTACCGGGCTCCTTCTGTAGCTCTCCACCCCTTCACTTGGTCCCTCCCGCTATCTCTTACCTGACATGAAGTAACTAGGACTAGGGATCGGGGGTTGTGTTGGGTGTTTGTGCAGCGTGACCAACTTACCAGTCCCAACTGCTATACCACTTAGTGGCAACCGGTCCGCAGGGGCGCCACAGATATATAAACCCAGAAGCCAGGTTTGGCCCAATCGCTCTCTGCCCCTTCACTATAGGAAGAAAGAATAATGTGGAAAGACAAACTCTCCCCAGTGACGGCGGAGAGCGCCAGCTCACATAATGAGTCTGTGTATATTTTATTCTTTATTTACATATTGCGGCAAAGTTGCAGAATATCATGGCTGTGGTGGGGGCGGGGCTTACAGAGCGGGCATCATCGCGATCTCAAAAGTACAGGGCGTGACTGTCCCATCTCACAGGCGTGACTGAGCAGATTGTCCCTGTGTGGTAGGTACGTCATCAGTTTTCATAAAGTAAGGAAATAAGCCTTTTACAATCCACTTGGGCATTGCGTTGATTATAATAGAAGCGGGAGTCCAGGAGTAAGACCCATGTTGGGGATAAGGGGGTAAAGATCCCCCTTGCATAACAAGCTTATAATAGGTTTATGCAAGGAGGGGTTCCTCCTTCTCTGCCCACTGTGCTTGAGTGATGACGCCGCCTCTGTAAGCGCACCGCTTCCCGGATCATCCGGACGTCTATTCTGCAATTATGCCCATATTGTTTCTTTATTGTTGTATATACCTTAGTTAATCTATTATGTATACTCCATTACATGACTTACTTTCTAATGCTGTATGCCAAGGGTCCCCAACCTGTAACCTGTAGCTTGGTAGCCACACGTGGCTCATGGGCGCATGATGTGTGGCTCTCAGCTGTCTGCACCAGGTCTAGCTGTGAAGAGGTCTCAGTAACATTTGTGGGTAGCTCCACATAAAAGTGCAGTTCTGAATGGTTTTCTGAGAGTCCTCAGTGGTTGATACCTTTTAATGGCTAACTAAAAAGATGGTAAGTGAAGCAAGCTTTCAGGACACTAAGGCCCCTTTGTCACGCTGATAATGGAGTAAGATACAAATTTACACTTCTTTAAGGAAGTGGAGAAACTCCACTTGTCACCAATTGTCATGATGACTTAGTCAGGACCTGCAGCTCTCTGGCGCCCCCTTAGCCTGCTGGCCAAATCTGGTATTGCCAGAGGATAAGAAAGGAGCCCAGCTGCCCTAATGTAGGTTGTCTACTGCGGCACGTGATGTTACAGGATGTATATATACCACCGGTTCCTGCTAGGAACGTATGCATACCTCGATCCAGTCACCCTCAGGCCCACAATATCACATAAATACCAAAATTAAGCTGCCACCACCGATCTTTTCAGGTAGATCGGTCACCTGTATGATAGATAAGGTAGACAGCAAGTTCCCAGACCTGGAGTAAGATAGAAATTCCCTGGATCTTGGTATACTGCCTTAGGCGGCCGTCACACGGAACGATTTCTTGCCCGATATCGTTTAAGCGATCTCCTTTTTGATCGCTTAAGCGATATCGGGCAAGATATCGTTGCATGTAATCAAGCGATTTACGATGTTAAATCGCTTGATCGTGACATCGCTGATCTGAGCTCCGGAGCTCAGATCTTGCGATGAACGATTTCACGATCTGCTTCATCGTAGTGTATGACACCACGATGATCCATCTCCCAGCGGCAGAGCCTATGCTGGGAGATGGTAACTATGATACACGTCGGGTAACTAAGCGACGCGCGGCGCCTAGTAACCCGATGTGTACCATAGTTACCAGCGAGATCGCGGCTCCACATCGCTGGTGAGTCTGTCTGTGTGACATCTCACCAGCGATGTGAGCGATATTGTAAGCGATCGCGCGTGCACGTGATCGCTTACAATATCACTAAAGATATCTGTGCGTGTGACGGCCGCCTTAGTGGGATTTCTATGAAAACAACTCGTTGTCCGTCCTTCTCCCTCCCTGCACCGTGTTAATATGTTACCGCAACAATAAAGTTCAAGTGCAACGTCAAAAGGGTGAGCGCACCTTTCCTCTCGATTTTTATTCACAAAATGTCCTTATCTGGGTAGCACCCCGTGACAGAAAAAGCACTTTATTCAAACAGCCATTTTTACAAGGTGATAACTCATAGACATAAAGTGCCCGGCATCTACTCCATTTACCCATCTATTGGCAGTAATCCCCAAGACCTTGCAGTAAAGTCAGATCCCTGTATAGGGGTTACAGGGTCTCTGGGTATCTCGGGGTTCTGCCTGACATTTCAATTTGCATTTCGCCTGTGAGGACCTCAAATCTATGGTTCGTCGTCCAATTAACGTCGTTAACGTTGTTCAGTGTGACACCTTTTTGAACGATGTCGTTCATATTTCTCCTATTCCTGCCGCTTTGTAAAATCGTTCAATCGTTCTTCTCCAAATAGCTGGCGCATTGGCAAATTTGGGATCGTTAACAATATCCTTGCGTGTGACAACGCAGTAACGATGTCGGAAGGTCACGTGACATAGCTAACGATCTCACCTATATCCTAGCGTGTGAAGCGGCCTTTATGTAATCCTGAAATTCTTTCTATTATCGCCATCTTGTGGTGATATACTGTTAATACAATCCTAAATGTTTCACGGTATTGTTCTGTCCTGCCGCTGTGTGGGTCAGCACCACACCTGATGTAAGTGCTTTGTATGCAATGATAATATCGCCATTCATGTGACCCATTGTAGTCATGCGTTTTGCCAGACATGTGATCACCTATGTGACCGCAATGACCATTTTCTGTTTTCAGTTTTTTCCTCCACTTCTTCCAAGAGCCATAACTTTTTTTCATTGTTCCATCAGATAGACATATGACGGCTTGTTTTTTGCGGGACAAGTTGTACTTTCGAACAACATCATTCATTTTACCATATAATGTACTGGAAAACCGGAAAGAGATCCAAATGTGGTGACATTGCAAAGAAAGTGTAATTCGACAATTATGTTTTTGGTTGCTATGTTCACTATGTGGGAAAACTCTCCTGGCCTTGTGATTCTCCAGATTAGAACATGTATGTAGATATCATGTATAGGTTAGTTACAGTATGTAGTGAAAATAAAATTCTTAAGTTTGTAAAAAGAAAAAACTAAATTAGTTGCCATTTGCTGACATTTTTATTTCTTGGGACCTTGGGCTGTGTGATGGCTTATATTTTACACCCTGAGCTGATATTATTGATGCCATTTTTGGGAAGATACAATGTTTTGATCACCTCCTATTGTATTTTTATTGCAATATTGGTGTCAGGAAAATATTAATTATTTTCATTGTTGTAAAAGACAGCCAGAGCTGGCTTCCATCTCTGCCCCTTTCTCGTTTGTAGGGAACTGTGTAGATCTCCTCCCCGCTCCCCCCAGTCAGGAATTGTTATGACCCGGCCAAGCCATAAACCTGAGCTAAGCTGAAAGCTTTTTCTTTTCCCTCCAAGAATCTTTTGTCTTCAACTACAAACCATGAACGTCAAATTTAATAATGCACGTTAACACCACAATTTCATAAATCGTATGATTGGAATATTTACATTTTTGCAGATCTAATAGTACCGCTTACATGTCTGGGAGTCTATCAGAAACCTGGGAAATGAAATCTGCCCACCAGCACATCACAGACATATCATATTTGGTCTCAAACACATGAGGTTAACAAAGTGGGAGTTTCTGGTTTGATGGCTTAACACAAAACCAAAGGGTCCATTTTTGGAGTCATTCTTGCCCGGGACCACGACACCGCATCATCACATACCGATGTGAGGCAGAATCATGCATCATTTGTGGGGTGCCGTCCCCCCCTAAATCTGCGTCTATCACTGCATGGCACCGGTTTAGTCTTTCTTCTCATTTATTCCTTTTATTTTAATAACTGTTTATGCATATATGTAAATTGTCTCTTTTGTAATTTTTTTATATCCTTTTGTAAACACTGCTAACTTTTTGGAGTAAAAACTTAAAATTTGCTTAGTTTCGTTCTTCATGTTCTATGACCGAGCTGACCACGTCCTCCCGCAAATTCACGTTACCAAACAGATTTCCGACCCACCTTTTAAGAGATTGGTGGTGGCAGCATACTTTTGTATTTATGGGATATTGTAGCTTGAGGGTAACCGAATTGAGGTATATATACGTTCCTGGCAGGAACTGGTGGTATATGTACATCCCGTCACATCACGTGCCACAATAGTCGATATAAATTAGAGCAGCTGCGCCCCATTGTTTATCCTTTGTCAATACCAGGTTTGGCCAGCAGGATAAGAGGGCGCCAGAGAGATGCAGGTCCTGACTAAGTTTGTGACAGTTGTGGCGGGCAAAAATACATAATCCTGGCAAAATAATATTTTTACACTGTTTACCGATGGGATTAATTTATTTCAGATTGTAATAGAGCGGATATTTATGAAAGCGGCGATATCAAATATGTCTTAATTTTCTTTTAATTGTTTTATATTCAATGGGACAAAGCGGAATGATTTGAAAGTTTTGAGTTTAATTTTTTTATATTTTTAAAAATCTTTTTTCCTTTTTTGTATTTACTAGTCCCTTTAGGGGACTTGAATCTGCTATTGTCTGATCACTTGTGCTGTACAGAGCAGAGCTTTAGCACAGCTCTGTACAGCAGAAATGATGATCTCCTGTGAATGCCGGCTCGCAGCATTCACAGGAAGTTTGTCATGACAGACTCAGGTTATCAGCTGACCCCCAGCTGTCATGACAAGCAGTAGACGCCCCGCGATTATATTAGCAACAGCGCAATCCTCGTTGGCGCGTGTTAAATCCCACTTTAAGTGATTGACAGGATGATTTAACTAGTTAACATCCACAGTTGGATCTCCGTTCCATCCTCACCTGTTAGAGCAGCGTTCCTCAACTCCAGTCCTCAGGACCCAACAACAGTTCATGTTTTCAGGATTTTCTTAGTATTGCATAGATGTTAGTTTAATCACCTGTCTAAAGATCTGAAGTTGTGGGTTGTATTAATCACCTAGGCAGGTTAATGAATCAACAAGATTTATTTGTATCTGCACAGGGTATTTTAGCAAATCCAGTTTGATGATCACAATGCAATGCTCCCAGTCCACAAAATCAGAAACAAGCCAGCAAAATAGTCCATAGGAGAATTCTTAAAATCCAGAAGGTGGATCTCATGACCGTAGCACGTGAATTAAGCTCTAAGCTATAGTCCATCCATGGGTTTCAGGATCGGCCTTAGCTCTGATCCTATGGCTTCCAAATCCCACAACGACTCTTTAGTCCATTCATAAACTCAGGTCCTGACCTTAGCACAGTTACTTCCACTCTCTTAAGGCTCCGTCACACTTGGCGACGTACCAGCGATCCCGACATCGATCCAACCTGGTAGGGATCGCTGGTGCGTCGCTACGTGATCGCTGGTGAGATGTCAAACAGTCAGAGCTCACCAGCGATGCAGCAACGATACAGCGGTCGTTGGGACCCTGTCACTCTCGGGTGTAGTTTTGATATCGTTGGTCGTTGTCCCTGTCAAACACAGCGATGCACGCTACCCAGCAGGAGCGCAACAACCAAAACATGGTCCAGAACAGTTTGTAACGATCAGCGATCTCACAGCGGGGGCCTGATCGCTGCTACGTGTCACACATAGCGAGATCACTGTTCAGGTCGCTGTTGCGTCGCAAAATTTGTGACTCGCTAGCGATCTCGCTTAGTGTGACGGGGGCTTTAGAAACAGCCCCCTAGTTTGGCAAAGATAAACACATCCAACCCCCTTAATCATATGTACATTTCAAATACAAACAGTGAAGTCTCCGGCCAGTCTGCAGACGTATGTATCCAGGAGCCCCCCTGCCGAGAGAAACAAAAGGCATAGATTCCCCCACCAGGTGCAAGACATTGGATGTAAATGGAGGACTGATTGAGTTATGGTCTATAAGCATAGGCTGGATGTAACTAGTCATCTGTGCTGGGAAGGTATGATAGCTCCTCATAACCTACACTGGTGATAATTCCAACACTTGTGCAATACCAAGGAAATCCTGAAAACTTCCACTGTTGGTAGGTCCTGAGGATTGGAGTTGAGGAACACTAAGAAGGACATGTTGGCTGATCAGATCAGATGAGAAAGATTCAGGCTCACTGTGTGAGCTCGCATCAAAGGCAGGGACATGTCCTAGGATGTACCAGTACGTTCTAGGTCATGTAGGGGATAAATGACGCTACCATCTGGGATGTTGCAACCCCCAGATGAAGGCTCCCTTGCCGAAACGTGCATCAGGGTTGGCACTATTCCAACAGGTGACCATATGGATATGTGTAGTCTGTATTGAAACCTATGTACATGACACATCACCTATGAACAACATATTGCACTGAATGGTAACCATATGGGAAGGTGTACTCCTTTTTGAGGCCTATTCACAAGTAACTTTATACATGCGGAATTGATTGCACTGTGTGGGTATGTGTACTTCTTCTTTTTTTAGATCTATGCACAAGAGACGATCTGTGTGTATTATATACTGCATTAAATGTCATGCACCTGATGTTTAGGGCAGGCTTTTCATATGTGTGGCTCAGGCTATGTTTGTACGTTCAGTTTTTGGTCAGTTTTTGTAGCCAAAACCAGGAGTGGATGGAAAATACAGAAGTGGTGACTTATTGCGTAGTAGTGCTGCCTCCCCCCTTACCTCACCAGTCCCACAGTAGTCACTCATTTATAACTATATTTATAATTATTTGACTATTTTGGGCTAATTCAATATGTGATTTTTTATTTATTTTATTTTTTTATTTAATCATATGATGTTTAAAAAATGAGCAAATCGCTTTGAGAATCAAATTCTCAGTGTATGATCCATTTATTCGTGGAGAGCAAGTATCCCCTCCCGATCCTAAATGTCTATCCACTGGATCAACGCTCAGAACAAGAATAAGACGAGTACCCAAGTTTTTTTTATATATTCTTCTAAATAATTTTTTTTTTTAAAGGGATACTGTCACCCTCAAATTGCCTCCTAAGCTACCAAAACATGTCCCTGCAGCATCCTATCACTAACCTCACACTCCTTTTGTCTCCTAAAAGCATGCTGTGAAAGTGCATAAAAACGTTTTATAACTTACTCATTAGTGATAATTAGCAGGGGCTATATTCTTTAGTCCCCAGGGCATGTTGTTTTGCAGGCTCCAGGATCCACCCTCTCTCTGTCTGTGTGCTCTGCTTGTGCAGGCTTTACCCTCCCCCCTCTCTATCACTCACAGAATGCAAATCATTGGTCCTGCCTTCAGCTCCACATCACAGCAGCACAGACAGAGAGAGGGTGGATCATTCAGGCTGCAAAACAACATGCCCTGGTGACTAAAGAATATGGCCCCTGCTAATTATAATCACTAATGAGTAAGTATTAAAACGTTTTTATGCACTTTCACAGGATGCTTTTAGCAGACAAAAGGAGTGTGAGATTAGTGATAGGATGCTGCAGGGACATGTTTTGGTAGCTTAGGAGGCAATTTGGAGGTGACCGGATCCCGTTAACCCTTTGATGATTTCCGCTGTGACAAGCTCCTGAGGTAGTAGACTAATACACAGAGTTATAGATCTTAAGGTAAAGAAGGCTGTGTCTCCTCTGGAGATTTAACCTCCAGATGGAGGGAGTACCCCTTGACGTTTGAGGGTTGTTTTTTTTTTACTTGGAACAGCTTTTGACCATATTTTGGGGGCTATTTATGTGCAGACTGACCTTTTACAGTATTGGACAGATTGGACTGGAGTATTAGCTCTGATGAAGCCCCCTTCAGTTTGTTTGGAAGAAAATGTAAGCACTACCATAAGGACTGTGTCATGTCAACAGCATCCTGAGACCATTCATGTGTGGGCGCTTTTTAATCCAAGGTAGGGGGGTTCACTTGCTATGAATGAAGTATAAATCCTCCAAAAGCAACTTCTCCTAATGATTTAGAAGCAATTTGGTGATGAACAATGTTTATTCCAGAATGATGGAGACCATGTCACAAGTCAAAAGTGAGAACTGATTGGCTTGATGAAGAAAATGGGCAGCACAGTAGTTCAGCGCTGGGATCTTGTGTTTTAAATCAGGGCTGTAGAGTCGGAGTCCATTTTGGCGGAGTTGGAGTCATGTTAAGGGAAATTGAGTCGGATGTTTGGCTTACTGACTTTACAGCCATGGTTGTGGAGTCGGAGTCATGGAGTCAGGTACAGAAAACAAGCAGAATCATACCCGAATGTTTAAGTGGTGAAGCCACCTGTATCAGGGAGGAGCCCCAAAAACGTGAGGGTAGACAAAGTAATCTCTGCGGCTGACTGCATCTACAACCATATAAAGGGCTCCTCCCTGACACAGGTGGCTTCACCACTTAAACATTCAGGTACAATTCTTGAATATAACCTGCTCATTTTCTGTATCTAATAAAATTGGTCCCCCAGACTTTGGGCAGAGCTTTCTTATGTATTAGCAGGGGCTATATTCTTTAGTCCCCAGGGCATGTTGTTTTGCAGGCTCCAGGATCCACCCTCTCTCTGTCTGTGTGCTCTGCTTGTGCAGGCTTTACCCTCCCCCTTCTCTATCACTCACAGAATGCAAATCATTAGTCCTGCCTTCAGCTCCACATCACAGCAGCAATTAACTGTTAATTAACTGAAGGCTGTTGTTCCTGGTTGTGGGTGAGCTTCCCCATCAATTGTATATAGGGGTTCTTTATATGGTTGTAGATGCAGTCAGCCGCAGAGATTACTTTGTCTACCCTCAAGTATATTTATCTAGCCACCTGTGTTATGTATCTCTCTCTCAACCATCACTTTGACCCTATGTTAACTATGTATGTCACACTATGTATGTCACATAGTATCCACATAGTGGATGTAGCTTGTTTGCATTTGTAAAAAAACCTTTTTCATCATTAAATACAGCAAAAATTGCTTTGCATATCAGGTTTTCATCCAGTTATTTTTGCTACATATGACGCAAATTCCTGGGTTGACAATGTAGGTAAGCAAATCCTCATAATTAACCCAAGGGTTTCGTAAGGTACCGTATTTCCCTGAAAATAAGACATTCCCCCCAAAAAATAAGACCTAGTGGGGGTTTTGTCAGGCTGCTAAATATAAGCCCTCCCCCGAAAATAAAGTCTAGCAAAAAAATGTTTTATCACAAGCATGCCTGCAAAACAGAGGAGTGGGGTATGCAGCTGAGATGTGACGTACCGCTACGGTATTGTCGGAGTCTGCCACCGCCACTTTATGCATTCCTTCACATACTCCTGTATGTGCAGTATTCTGGGCGCTGCTCTGCGTACATGTATGGTAGTTAGCCGCCGGACAATCAGACGTTACTTGCTGGCATCTGATTTGCTGGCATCTGGATTGCCAGCGGCTGCCGGCGTCTGATTGGCCGGTGGCTTAACATACATCTGCTTTGAGTGGCGCTTGGATACCGTACATACAGGAGGACACGGAGGATCGGTGAGAAATCGTGTGTGTGTTTTTTCATTAAAAATGAAGGTCTTTATTATTAAGGGAAAAAGAAATGCAAACCTACAAGTTCCATAGAAACATCTGACTGAAAGATCTAAATGCTGAAGCAGAAAACTAGGACAACCAAAATGTGTATCAGTATCAAAACGTTTGGCCACAACTGTACAAGTTTTCATCTTCTCCCCATTCAGGTCCCTACAATATCGGATCCTCTCAGTGGAGATCTTCTATAGAAGAGAATTCTCCTGATTGACCCATCAAGTATGGATAAGGACAAGATGGCGGAGAGGATCTTCCACCTCACCCTAGAGATCCTCTTCCTTGTTACTGGAGAGGTGAGAGATTGTGATGACAATGTCACATGACATCATTCTTATCTATGGACAGAATAACAGATGACAGAACTGGAGAGGTGAGGACTCTGGAAATGTCTGGAGACTGGAGATTTATTAATGTGTCTCTCCATAACCAGGATTACACAGTAGTGAAGAGCTCTAGTGATCTGTGCTGTCAGGACCCTGTGTCTGACGGAAGAGCCCTGAGCCCAATCACGGGGCCTCCACCTCACCCCCTGATACATGAGGACATCAATGACCAGAAGATCCTACAACTCACCTACAAGATGATTGAGCTGCTGACTGGAGAGGTGACACTGCTGGGAATGCTGCTGCTGGGACATTATACAGTAACGCTATGAAGGGATCGGGGGATGACAATGGTATCATTGTATGTGTCAGGTTCCTATAAGGTGTCAGGACGTCACCGTCTATTTCTCCATGGAGGAGTGGGAGTATTTAGAAGGACACAAAGATCTGTACAAGGACATAGTCATGATGGAGGATCCCCAGCCCCTCACATCACCAGGTAATAGACAGGACTAAATACACACGGCCTATAATGATCTGTATGTAAAGAATGAATTCAGTCCCTGTATGTGTCTCCTCCAGGTCTATCCAGCGAGAGGACAACACCAGAGAGATGTCCCCGTCCTCTTCTCCCACAGGACTGTAAACAAGAAGATCCCGATGTTCCTCCGGATCATCAGGTAGATGGAGATAGGTGTGATGAGATCTCCCTATGATGTGTAGACGGCTGTGAAGGTCTTGTGCTCAGTCTTGTTTTATCCTCCAGTATTACATGGTTTATACTTGTGTAATGAGAACGGTGGAGATGGCAGATTACAGCTGATCATAGATGGGACTTCTCCATCTGTCTGTGACTTTTACAATATTTGTTTCAGGGTGAATATCTGACCGATATTAATACTACAGAGACATATGTGAGGGGTGATGATGATCTGACCAATATTAATACTACAGAGACATATGTGAGGGGTGATGATGATCTGACCCATATTAATACTACAGAGACATATGTGAGGGGTGATGAGCGGTGTAAAGAGGAGATTCCTACAGATGACTACCCAGGTGAGTAGTGACCACTAAATGCGGAGAAGTCACAGATTCTTCCCAGTCATCAGCTGCTACCATTTTGCGTTACTTGTGAACTCTGTGATCTTTCAGGTTGTTCAGTTTTAGATTCAGCCTTTTTGCCATAATATTAAATAAATATGGATAAAATACGATGTTATAGATGTTATATATATTCTAGCTTCTATTTAATTAAAATGTTGCTATCTGCCCTGCAATTTGTACGTAAGGACAACATACTATTTAAACTTTATTATACCAAAATAAACTCTTATTCTCTGCAGGTGACTATATAAGTAGCTCAGAGGGACATGTGACATCTTTAGATTTTAAAGAAGAAGATCATGGCACCACACAAGATGCATATGAAGAGTTTGCCACTCTCCCAATTCTACCATCTGCCATTTTTAGAGAAGATCTATCATCTGATGTTTTTGAAGATGTCCTATTTTCTGATTCATTACAGACTAATGAGAACAATACCTATAACAGAAAGGGAAGCGAATCTGACACATCTCACAAAGGGGAGAATTCATTTTTGTGTCTGAAATGTGGAAAATGTTACGTAGATATATCAAATCTTGTTGAACACGTGAAAAGTCACACAGAAGAAAAGGAATTTTCAAGTTCAGAATGTGGGAAATATTTTTCACAGAAATCGAATCTATTCGAGCATCAAAAAACTCACATGTGGAAGAGGCAACATTCATGTTCTGAATGTGGGAAATGTTTTACGAAGAAGGCTCATCTGATTAGGCACAAGAGAAGTCACACTGGGGAGAAGCCGTTTTCATGTACCGAATGTGGTGCATGTTTTTCCTCTCAATCGTATCTTACTATACATGAGAGATGTCACAGTGGAGAAAAGCCATTTTCTTGCTCAGAATGTGCAAAATGTTTTTCTCAGAAATCATATCTTATTAACCATGAGAAAACTCACAAAGAGGAGAAGCCATTTTCATGTTCAGAATGTGGAAAAGGTTTTAAGCAGAAGTCCGTTCTTCTTAAACATCAGAGAATTCACACAGGGGAGAAGCCATTCTTGTGCCCAGAATGTGGGAAGTGTTTTGTTCAAAAATCTCATCTTATTGCACATCAGAAAACTCACACAGGAGTGAAACCATTTTCATGCTCAGAATGTGGGAAATGTTTTTCTAGTAAAAGATCTGTTGACTACCATGAAAAAACTCACACAGGGGAGAAGCCATTTTCATGCTTAGAATGCGGGAAATGTTTTACGTGGAAACCAAATCTTGTTGAGCATCAAAGAGTTCACACAGGGGAAAAGCCATTTGTATGTTTGGAATGTGGGAAATGTTTTAAATTTAAGTCATGTCTTGTTCCACATAGGAGAACTCACTTGGGAGTGAAGCCATGGTGATGCTCCAAGTATAGGAAATGATTTAATCATATCTCACAACTTTTTTTTTATTATGTGGTGTGTAGCACATAACATCACAATTTTAGTCCATACTCTAAAACACACCCATCTACCTAAGTCTACACTTGGGGTGTCTCAAAGTTCATGTCAGGACAAGGCACATTAAAATGTGCTCTGGGCCAAAGACAGAGGGGAGCATCCTTGTCCTGACTAAACTAGCATCAGTGCTCAGCTCACCTATTGGCTAATGCAAGCAAAGGAGATAAAAATATGACATGACCAAAGGTCAATTCACAACAATAGACAAGAAAAACGTGCAACACATTACAAACAAGAGTACAAAATTCCAAAACGCCATTCAAGTTTATTAATGGTTGGCACTGCAGTCTGGCGGCCCTGGGGTCCTGAGTTCAAATCCCACCAAGGACGACATCTGCGAGGAGTTTGTATGTTCTTTCCTTGTTTGCATTGGTTTCCTCCGGGCACTCCGGTTTCCTCCCACACTCCAAAGACATACTGATAGGATATTTAGATTGTGAGCCCCAATGGGGACAGTGTTGCAAATGTATGTAAAGCGTTACAGAATTAATAGCACTATATAAATGAATAAATAATATTATATTATAATATACAAAAACAATTATTAAAAATTAATGAATTACCCCCAAAACGGCAAGAGAATCAATAGAGGTATGTAAGATTACATGATCTAAGATTTAGGAATCTCTAGACACAGCTATACAGATCCACGTGACCAGAATCAAAAAATCCAAGTCAGCCGTTCAAATGAACAGCCCTTTCACAGCCTCATCATCACTATGTATCAATCATGCAGGGTATTCACAGTGCAGAATGCAGTGAATATTCACACTAAAGGTCATAACATCATATTTTAGTGAAATAGCAGCAGTTGAATCCCAGTGAAACTAAATAAAAAACAAACACAGTCTCTGGATTGAAAAAGTATCGCAATCCGAGACCTAGTGCCATATAATGTTCCAGACTCTTGCCTCCCAACCTAAAGTATGATCTAATAAATATGTGAACTTACCCATGAGTGTTATCATATGGGAACACCGATACCCAGACTTCGGCTGATGCACGTTTTGGTAATCTTTCTCAAAGGCTGGGAGTAGTGCGTTGTTAGACATACCTGCTATATATACCATGTTATAGACTGTGAGCCGGTTCACATTGAGCGCGCACTGCCATTGCGATCTGGAAGTATTGTCTATGACACAGCGGCACAGATGCACAGCACATATGGGGACACTGATACCCAGACTCAGCCCGACGCACATTTGGTAATCTTTCTCAATGCATAAGGGCATGAATAATATAACAATTGAAATATTCTTTTTCCCCTTTCAGAAACGTTAAAAAAATGTATACGTTTTTTAGCTTCATTGCATTTGTAAAACTCTAAAGGTACCGTCACACGCCACAATGTCACCTGGCGATCTGAAAGGCGATGTGTCGCCCCGGGGAAATTGTCTCACGGTGGCGGTGTGTGATACTGCGATTTTGCGGCGATAAATCGTCCGTCGCCTGATTGTTGAACAGTGCTCAGTAATCAGGCGGCATTGGCAAGGCGATTTTTTTCGTGTTGTGGCGTGTGACAGGGCGATAGTGATCGAAAGAGCGTTTTCTGTTATTTCCCGTAGGCGTGCCTCAGCGTGCTGTAGCCCGCGACCGTGTGAGATGATTGGTGTGGGCTACTAGGTTCCAATTGGCTGTCAGTTGACACGCGCCATATTTGAAGAGCTGTCTGTTCAGCACCACACACATCTTCTGCTACACAACCATCCGCAAACTCAGTGCAATTACGCGCGCCATTGAATAGCGCAAGCTATGTTGTTCGCGTGTATTAAGTTGTGCTGTGTGGAGTATAGTGCCACACATGACAGCTCAGATGTTGGCCTACACATTGTAGATGGGTGCCATGGGCCACGCACAACAATCACCCTACGTGTGTGAATTTGGTGACGCTGCTCGGTACATTCTACTGCTCCCACTCGGCGGACGTCTACTTTGTTAGCGCCCTGAACCTTGTTTGGCGCCTCGAAAGTGTGTTGCAGGAGCCACAATTGACGACAACGAGCGTGTATTTGTGACAAACTCCGATATACAATTGTGTCATGTATTAGCCAGCCTTCCAGAGCAGGCTGACCAATCGTAACGCACTTGTGGTACAATGAGCGTGTTTGGGGCACGGTGTAAAGCACTGTGGCACGCCTATGTCCTTGCCGCGCTGAACATGTACGCCCACATTGCCTTTGAGATTTCGGTGTGTGAAGCGGCGATGGAATGAGGCAAGATTGCTTCCGCAGTAGGTGAGGCCACTTCCGGAGCGACACATCGCCTTAGCTTCAGGGCGAGATTGCGGCGTGTGACGCTGCCATCGGCGATCTGAGGCGGGCACGAAAAACGTGAGCGTGCACATCATATCGCCACACATCTCCAGCCGAGATTGCAGCGCGTGACGCGGTACCTTTAACCTCTGATCTGTCAAAATATAAAATTAAGTAAATGCTGAAAAGGGACAAATAGCTAAAATGCCAGAATTGTGATTTTTCATGAACCACGTCTTTCTAACAAATGAAAAACTATTGACTCCCCACAAGAAAAACAAGCCTTCACATAGCTCTAATGATGCAAAAATAAAAACCTAATGGATCTCGGGAAAATGGTGACACAAGAAAAAAAATTTAGTAATTTTACTATCTCCATAGTTGTACCAACCTAAAGAATTATGTGTCTAAGGCCCCTTTCACATCAGCGGTTTTCGCTGATTGCGCAGATTTACCGCATCTGCCGCCTAACGGCCGCACTTGCGTCAAGCCCAGTGCATTGTCTATGGGGCTTGCGGCAGGTGCGGCAAGTGGTTCCGGCACTTGCTGCAGTTGCAGCCGCGAAAAAAAAATGCAGCTGACCACGTTTTTTTTTCGCGGCCGCAAGTGCCGGAACCGAGGCTATATGGCACTTGCCGCACCTGCTGCAAGCCCTATAACAATGCCGCTTTCCGCAAGTGTGACCGTTAGGCGGCACCTGCGGCAGGTGCGTTTTTTTGGTCCAAAATGCTAGTGTGAAGGGGGCCTTAGTCATTGCTACAATACAATGAATAGCGTAGAAACAAAGCCACCAAACAATGATGGAATTGCATTTTTTCCCTTTTTAATCCCACCTGGAATTTTTTTGCATCTTTCAGTACATCGTATGGAACAAATTATGGTGCTATTCAAAGCTACAACTTGCCCTGCAAAAATCAAACCTTTATACGGATATGTAAATGGAAAAACTTATGGCTCTGGTAAAAATGGAAATTGACTATTGCGACAAGAAGTTAATACACTGTGTGTAGAATTATTAGGCAACTGAGTATTTTGAGTATATCATAATTTTTATGCACATTTTCCAATGCTAAGACTACTTTCACATCAGCGGTTCTCAACATTTGCAGCCAATCAAGCCTGATCTGCCCGAAGCCAGATCACTTGCAACAAGGCTGCGTTTGGCCTAATACATTTCCTATGATATTTGCGGACACTTGCGGTTTTGCACTTGTGGCAATGGACAAAAACGCTGCTAGCAGCGGATTTTAAACGGCTGCAAGTGCAAAACCGCTAGTGCTTTACATGTCCGCAAGTCCCATAGGGAATGCATTAGGCCAAACGCAGCCTTGTCGCAAGTGATCCGGCTTCGGGCAGATCAGGTAAACTGCCTGATCAGCCGAAAATGCTGAGAACCGCTGATGAGAAAGCCGCCCAAGGTGTATAAACGTGAAGGCTTATTGGATGAAACAGATCAGGTGATCTGTATATGTGTAATGAGGCAAGATGCGGTTTAAGGATACAATGTCCTTTATTCGAGTATGCAGAATTATTAGCTTGTTTTCCTTAGCAAACAATTGTGAAAGAATAGATTTAAGCATTTAACTGACTCTGAAAAGTCAAAAATGTTTAACATTCTTTCAGATAATGCAGCACTCTTCACATTTCTAAGATATTGGGACGCAGTCACAGAACCATCAACATTTTTGTTGCGAATAATCAACAGGGTGTGTGAAGAAATAAACGTGATACGACCAAGAAGCTATTGTACTCCAGTGCTTTCATATTCCTGAACTGCAACCTCGACAGAGGCAGAGACAGTTTGCTCAAAAGAGGTGAGGAGTACCAAACGGGAGTGGTGAGTGCTCAGAGACACGGCAGGTGAGGAGGCTGAACCGAACCACCACTGAGAAACACAAGAAACAAGGTGTTCAGTGCTCAGAGACACGGCTGAGGTGAGGAGACTGAGCCCGATCACCACTGAAGAAGACACAGAAGAAGAAGGTGTTCAGTGCTCAGAGACATGGCTGAGTGAGGAGCTGAGCCCGACCCCAGAAATAACAAGGTGTTCACGTGCCTCAGGGACACTGGCTGATGTAGGAGGCTGAACCCGACCACACTGAGCAAGACACAGAGTAACAGGTGTTCGTCTAAGAGACATGGCTGAAGTGCGGAGGTTGAACCTCAATCACTGAGCAAGACACATAATACAAGGTGTGTAGTGTCAGAGACACGGGCTGAATTGAGGAGGCTGCACCTGACCATCACTGAGCAAGACATAGAAGTACAAGGTATTCAGTGTTCAGAGACACGGCCTGAGGTGAGGAGGCTGAGCCCGAACCACTGCTGAGCAAGATCACAAAAGTAAAAGGTGTTCGTGCCAATGACACGGCTGAGGGGAGTGCTAATCGACCATGAGCAAGACACAAAAGTACAAGGTGTTCAGTGCTCAGAGACATAGCTGAGGTAAGAGGTTAAACCTGACCACCACTAAGCAAGACACGAGAGAATGTGCTGTTCAGTCTCAGAGACAAGCCTGAGGTGAGGAGGTTGAAACCGACCACCACTGACCAAGATATAGAAGTGAAACATAAAGGACTGGGCAAGACCTGAAATATCTAAAATAACAGATTGTTCAAATGTTCTATAGACTGATAAGATGAGTGAGCATACACTCACTAAATCCTTATGAATCCCTTCCGGACATAGGACGTACCAATACGTATATTGTGTTTCCCGCAAACAGATGTACCAGTACAGTGTCGGACTGGGGTGCTTAGGGTCCACCAGAAGAACTGACTCTAGGGGCCCACTCTAAGTTTCAGTGCAGGGTGGTTGCACGGGTAGAGCGGGGGTCAAGGAGGCAGGTTTCACGAGTCCACAAAGGGTGGTGGCAAAGACCGGAGCTGCGGGGTGGTCAGTGTCAGGTGAGCGCAGCCATTATCAATGTTCCCAGCATGCATTGCTAAGCTGCAAAATCGTGCTCTAGGGTCCAGGACTTCCAGAAAATGGCCAAGGATCTTGATCTGCGCATGCACAGTCTCCGTGCCATTTTCTGGAAGTCCTGGACACTAGAGCACGAACTGCAGCTCGGCAATGCATGCGGGAACATGGATAATGGCGGCACTCACCGGACACTGACCACCTGCAGCTCCGGGCTTTGCTGCCACCCTCTTTGGACCTGTGAAACCTGCCTTCTGCACTCCAACTCCACAACATACCCACGGCAAGCCATAGTGGGGCCAGTATGGAGGGGGGGGGGCTGCTATGTACCACCAATATGGGGGGGCTGCTATGTACCATCAGTATGGGGGGGCTGCTATGTACCACAAGTATTGGGGGGGCTGCTATGCACCACCAGTATGGGGGGGGGGGTGCTGCTATGTACCACAAGTATTGGGGGGGCTGCTATGTTCACCAGAATGGGGAGCTGCCATGTACCACCAGGATGGGAGGCTGCCATGTACCACCAGGATGGGGGGGCTGCCATGTACCACCAGTATGGGGGGGGGCTGCTATGTACCCCCAGTAAGGAGAGCTGCTATGTGCCACTAGTATTGCTGGGCTGCTATGTACCACCAGTATGGGGGGGTTGCCATGTACCACCAGTATTGGGGGGCTACCATTACCACCAGATGGGGTCTGCCATGTACACCAGGATGGGGGGCTGCCATGTACCACCAGGATGGGGGACATACAGTTGTGGCCAAAAGTATTGACACCCCTGCAATTCTGTCAGATAATACTCAGTTTCTTCCTGAAAATGATTGCAATCACAAATTCATTGGTATTATTATCTTCATTTAATTTGTCTTCAATGAAAAAACACAAAAAGAATTGTCCTAAAATCAAATTGGATCTAATTCCACACCAAACATAAAAAAGGGGGTGGCCAAAAGTATTGCACTGTTAGAAAAATCATGTGATGCTCTCTAATTAGTGTAATTAACAGCACCTGTAACTTACCTGAGGCACCTAACAGGTGTTGGCAATAACTAAATCACACTTGCAGCCAGTTGACATGGATTAAAGTTGACTCAACTCTGTGTCCTGGTGTGTACCACATTGAGCATGGAGAAAAGAAAAAGACCAAAGAACTGTCTGAGGACTTGAGAAACCAAATTGTGAGGAAGCATGAGCAATCTCAAGGCTACAAGTCCATCTCCAAAGACCTGAATGTTCCTATGTCTACCGTACGCAGTGTCATCAGAAGTTTAAAGCCCATGGCACTGTGGCTAACCTCCCTAGATGTGGACGGAAAAGAAAAATTGACGATTTCAACGCAAGATTGTGGGATGGTGGAAAAAGAACCTCGACTAACATCCAAACAAGTTCAAGCTGCCCTGCAGTCCGATGGTACAATAGTGTCAACCCGTACTATCCGTCAGTGTCTGAATGAAAAGGGACTGTATGGTAGGAGACCCGGAAGACCCCACTTCTTAGCCCGAGACATAAAAAAAACCAGGCTGGAGTTTGCCAAAATTTACCTGAGAAAGCCTAAAACGTTTTTGAAGAATGTTCTCTGGTCAGATGAGACAAAGTAGAGCTTTTTGGGCAAAGGCATCAACATAGAGTTTGCAGGAGAAAAAAAGAGGCATTCAAAGAAAAGAACACGGTCCCTACAGTCAAACATGGCGGAGGTTCCCTGATGTTTTGGGGTTGCTTTGCTGCCTCTGGCACTGGACTGCTTGACCGTGTGCATGGCATTATGAAGTCTGAAGACTACCAACAAATTTTGCAGCATAATGTAGGGCCCAGAGTGAGAAAGCTGGGTCTCCCTCAGAGGTCATGGGTCTTCCAGCAGGACAATGACCCAAAACACACTTCAAAAAGCACTAGAAAATGGTTTGAGAGAAAGCACTGGAGACATTCTAAGGTGGCCAGCAATGAGTCCAGACCTGAATCCCATAGAACACCTGTGGAGAGATCTAAAAATGGCAGTTGGAGAAGGCACCCTTCAAATATCAGGGACCTGGAGCAGTTTGCCAAAGAAGAATGGTCTAAAATTCCAGCAGAGCATTGTAAGGAACTCATTGATGGTTACCGGAAGCGGTTGATCGCAGTTATTTTGGCTAAAGGTTGTGCAACCAAGTATTAGGCTGAGGGTGCCTATACTTTTGTCTGGCCCATTTTTGGAGTTTTGTGTGAAATGATCAATGTTTTGCTTTTGCTTCATTCTCTTTTGTGTTTTTTTCATTGAAGACAAATTAAATGAAGATAATAATAGCAAAGAATTTGTGATTGCAATCATTTTCAGGAAGAAACGGAGTATTGTCTGACAGAATTGCAGGGGTGTCAATACTTTTCGCCACAACTGTATAGTCATCTAACATATGACCATTTGGCAAAATGAACTTCAAAAGGGTTGCTCATGTCTACACAGCATGCCTTAATCACAGTGTCAACTGTTTCGATACTCAACTGGATGGCAGAGTAAAAGATGATTTCGAAGGTGGATTCCATATATCTGCATGCACAACTTAGCCAATAATTCAAAATCCTCTCCTGGGCATTTAGTCCCCTCTGTCAGTATGGGCTCAGCACGTTGGACATTAAAGAAAATGCCTCATCCGATACCATCAAAAAGGGAACTGGATAATGAAACCTGGCAAAGGTTGCAGGGTTGAAAGTGTTCCAGAATTTTGAAGAATTTCAGACCAATCTGTGATGTTCGCAACACCTGAGTGTCTCCAGTACTGCCATAAGCTTCAACATCAATGGCAACAAATTTGTAAATGCGTGTCAGCCACTGCCTTAAGGACCACAGAAAAATGTTTCTTAATGAAAGAAACATGATCCTGATCATGGTAGCTGCTGAACCCTTACCTGTTTGCCATCAACAGCATCTATGCATTTCGGGACGTTGGCCACAGTGTGAAAGCCTGCTGCAACCTGCAGCCATGTTTCCTTGGTTGGGGAAGGTAGGATATATATACTAAACTAGGATATATTAATAGAGAGAGCCTGAGGGCTCCGTTACACATAGCGATGTTCCAGCGATCCCACCAACGATCCGACCTGGCCGGGATCGCTGGAACATCGCTATCTGATTGCTGGTGAGATTCCAGACAGGCAGACTCACCAGTGATCACCCATCAATGCGCCGACACCTGACGGTCGTCAGAATCATTCAGGACCTCGGTCACAGACTGGGGATCGCTGGTCGTTGCCCTGTCACACACAGTGATGCAGCCTGGCCAGCGGGAGATCACCGATCGAAAAATGGTGCAGGCCATTGTTAGCGATCAGCGATCTCCCAGCAGGTGGCCGATCACTGTTGCGTGTCACACGCAGCGATATCGTTGGCGAGGTCGCCGCAACGTTACAAAACCTGTGACGTTGCGGCAATATTGTTAACGATGTCGCTACATGTAAAGGCGCCTTGAGAGAGAGAAACAGACCTATCATTAGTGCAGCATGTTCTGACGCACAGCTACTCAAAGGGTAAGGATGACAACTACCAACTCAAAATCAGAACAGAGCGACTGTCATAGACATAACTATTGTACGGCAAAGGGCCCATGCACAGTGCATGCACAGGGGTACTTTTAGGTCTGTGTCCACCTGTGCATATATATACAGGCGATCAAAATGAGAGAACAACAAACAATTTCCTTAATGTTAGGGTCATTGTGTTGTCCTATGTGAAAATGTCCTAACGTGAGTAAAATTTAGCAGTATTTTAAGCTTATTTCATGAATTGAATATATTCTAAAGCACAGAATAAAAATGTAAATGAAATAAATGAAAAAGACACTGATCAAAATTAGAGAACACTTTCAGATACCTGGAAGTTATTGGTGGTAATCTGGAGCCTGGTGTGAATTTTTTTAATTATTGGACAAGCCCTGTATAACTGGCAGCCTAACTTTCCAGTTTGCACCCATTTTGAAAAATGGTGTGCTGTTCCAAAGTGACTGAAACCCTCCAGCAGCAGGTTGACCAGATGAAGGTGAAATGGGTCACCCAGCCATAGCAACAGAAGTTGGCCGTTCCAAGTCTGTGATTTCTAGAATATTGCATCTTTACAACATCACACACTCTTTGAAGTCCCCCAAGAAGGCTGGTCACCCTCAAAAGACAAATGCAAGAGAGGACAGTATAATGCAGAGAATCTCCATGGGTTATCATTTCAACCCTGCAGTTGGAATAGCTCACCAGTTCAGCACTGAACAAGGTAAGGTTCATTCTTGTCATACAGTGTCACAATGTTTAAGAGCATTTGGACTGAAAGCCCGCTCTGCAGTGACCAAACTTCTCATTAGCAGAAACAATCAAAAGGCTAAACTCATCTTTGGTGAGGAGCATGTTGTGTTGACAGAGAAAAAGTGGTCCACAGTTCATTTTAGTGATGAAAGCAAGTTTAATTTTTTGGGCCTGAAGGGAAACATTATGTTCGTTGATAAACTGGGGAAAGACTGAACTCAAAGTGTGTAAAGAAGTCAGTGAAAGGTGGTGGAGTAAGTGTCATGGTTTGGAGAATGTTTTCTGCGGCAGGAGTTGGACCTCTCATACAGCTACATGGCAGAGTGAATGCAAGTGTGGATCAGAACCTTCTTCAACAACACGTGATTCCTTACTTACGTTCAGCACTCAGCCAGCAATTTTCATGCAGCACAATGACCCCTGTCACACAGCAACACAGGAAAAGCAGTTCTTTGAAACAGAAAACATTGAAGCAATGAAATGGCCGCCCAGAGTCCTGATCTAAACCCAATAGGAAACCTCTGGAAAATCCTGGGTGAGAAAGTTATGACCAAGAAACCCACGACAGTCACTAAACTGAGGAAGAGACTGGAAGAAGAGTGGACCAAAATCCCCCCAGAGCAGTGTGAGAGACTAGTGATCTCCTGTGGACACAGATGTGCTGAAGTCATTCAAAGCAAAGGCCTGTACAAAGCAAAGGCCTGCACACTTCCTACTGATTGGTGACTTGTAACCTTCACAATGTTTAGTTTTAATCTTTCTCTGTCTACAGTCATTGCTGTTCTCTAATTATGACCATCACATTTTATGTAAAATAAAGGTTTTAAGTTGCTGAAGTTTGGTTATTTTGAAAACCCTGTTCTAGTGGCATGTGCCCCCTTACACGAAAACTGCCAAATGTTGATCAATGATGATCTCCAAAGTAAAAGAAAGGGATTTTTTCGTGCGCTGCCTCCAGACAATAGGCGATCCAAATAGTATCCAAACTGTTCTTTATTACCTTCGCGTTTCGTGAGAAACTCTCACTTCCTTAGGAGTTATACAAAGTTACATGAGAAGAGGTTACATATAAACAAGTTATAAATACTGTGAACAAACTAACAGTGACAGTCAGTACAGAGGGGAGAGAGGACCCTGCCCTTCCGGGCTTACACTCTACAGGGCACTGGGGAGAAAGACAGTAGGTTGGGTCTACTCGGATGGTGGTGGAGCCCCGGGTCCGATGGTGGTGGAGCCCCGGGTCTGATGGTGGTGGAGCACCGGGTCCAGTGGTGGTGGAGCCCCCGGGTCCGTGGTGGTGAGGTGGGCAGGGCATGTGGTCATTGCAGGCTGCAGGCTCTTCTGAAGAGATGAGTTTTCAGATTCCGCTACATTGTTCTCTAATTTTGATTGCCAGTATTTATACATATATAGCACATTATGCTTCTTCTGCAACAACTCAATATATTTAGAGCAGGTTGCAATATGGCGTGCTCAGCCGCAGTTCAGGTTGTGTTGTGTTCAGTTCATGGTGGTATCTAGGGTTGTGGAGTCAGTAAGCCAAGCACATGACTCTTTAGTTTCCCTGAATCCGACTCCACCAAAATGGACACCAACACCAATTCCGACTCTGCAGCCCTGGTGGTAACGCACATACTGTCTTCCAAAATGGAGAATGTAGAAGAAGGGGATTGAACCAAGAAACCTTTTTTTTTCCTAACCTAGCTTTATTCACAGTCATTTCAGTGTACAATGCTTACAAAAACCCATGAGAAACCACACCAGATATGTGAGGCGTTTTGGGCGTGCTTTTCTGGCACAAGGTGCGGATTTTGGTGTATAAGCAAATACTCAGTGTGGCACATGGCCTAAACCCCTCCTGACCCCACCTCATAACCGTCACCCCATCCAGCGCCATGACAACCAGAGGAGCTGATCATGTGACCCCTGACTCCTCCCCTCCATGTGACATCATCACAGGTCCTGTAAGCACAGAGCAGCCATATATGTAGTGTGCGGCTCTGGAGGTGGAGGTATGTGACCATTCCCCATTTTAGAGATGGTGTCACCTTTTGTGTTCCACTTTAACAAACCCCACAATATATTGATGTATAGGGTGTATAGATAATGTGACGGTGGCGGTAGATGGGTTCCCTCAGTCAATTGTGGGTTCATCACCTGGAGACAGGGTGTATCTACAATAGGTGAGCCCTCGCGGACAGGGTCCTCTCTCCTGTACCTATGTTGACACATGTTGTCCATGTACCTTGTACTTGTCTTTGTATACCCTTACCACATGTAAAGCGCCATGGAATTAATGGTGCTCTATTAATAAATAATATAGTAATAATAATGGGTAATCGTACCTGGGCCCTGGAGCCTAGAGGGCCACAAAAGTCCCTTTGTCCTAGAATATAGATATCTGGAAAGAAAGCAAGCGCAAATAGAGTCTTATCCAGATAATGAAACAGTAGGACTAATTTAGGAAAGGCTCACCTTTGGTGGTTGTAACAGTCACAACCACTGTGAAAACATAAATAGACAGCTGCAGAGGACCCACATGGAGCAATATGAAATCGATCAAAGGATAAAACGGTATCATCCTGATTTGTCCTGAGGAAGAAGAACATGGTGGCTTTGAAATGCGTTGACAAATCGTTTATTATCCAAATGGACTCCTGGTGATTGATCCTTCATTGACAGCAGTGCGGGATTATACTCCTTCATCCTTTGATCAATTTCATTTGGTGTATCAAAAAAGACTAATGCTCTTACAGATTTGCAATACTGTATTTGGGGGCCCCATTGGAGCTTTCGCATTGAGGTTCATGAGTTTCAAGTTACACCACTGCCTGGAGATCAATAATAGATTTCTTTCTATAGCACCATCATATTCTGCAGCTCATGTAGAAGCAAAATAAGCCTTGATATCCAAAATAGAAAAGGAACTACAGAGATGGGAGGCCCATTGACGCTTCGGGTCGGTGCCACCTGATCAAAATGATCTGTTTTGCGAGACCCTGATTTTAAAACATGTCGCCATTGCCAGACTGAACGCATTATTCACTAAATTTGTCTGGAGAGGTAGGAAACCCAGGAGTACTTTAATGAAGACTAGAATGGGGAGGACTAAATTTCCAAAATGTGAGAGGATACAGTCTGGCATGTCTCTCTAGACATATCCTAGATTGGATCATAAGGACTAGCAGATTCTCCGATTTTGCTATGAAGTCGGAACTGAGCCACCCGTGGAGTTTAGCCTCGGTGCTCCATACACTGGGTCCGATGATACCCCAATTCTTTAAGACAGCGGAGGTGTTCAGGGACACTATAGCCTCATGGAAAGCTGTACGTAAAAAGATGGGACTGGTGTGGAGGCTTTCGAAACACTTGGATCTGTGGAGACATCCAGCGTTCCCCTTGGGTAGAGAAAACAAGCTCTTCCTAACATGGAGAGAGAGGGGCATAAAGAGTCCCCAGGACCTTTTCCATCTATCAGAAACCAGGTGGTCAACATGGTAGGGGCTCATGGATAGATATGGGCTTCCAGAGTCCCAGACACTCCAGTATGGTCAATTACGGAGCCACATAATGGCCTTATTGAATAATGTAGGAACAGAATATATCAGGAATGAGTAGGACTAAGGCTGCCTTCACATTAGCGTTTGGCGCCGCAGCGTATGCTGCGTTCCATACGCAGTCAAACGCATGCGCACTGCGTTCCTATTTTTACATAGGAACGCATAGTGCCTGCGTTGGCAGCGTTGCTGCGTGCGGGTGCGGATGCGGACCATATCTGCTCCTTCCGGTGTCCCGCGTCCGCACCCGGACGCAGCATGTCGCGTCTCTGGTGCGGGAGAGTGTGTGATATGTACGCAGGCATTCGCCTGCGCACAGATCACTAATGGCGGGCAATGAGAGCGCACGGCGATCTGCAAGCATCTGCAGACCGCCGTGCGCTCCATTATAAACATAGGGGCCGCGGTCTGCATGCAGATGCTTGCAGATGCATCTGCAAAACGCTGCAGATGCATCTGCAAGTCTGAAGGCAGCCTACGTGCTGACATTAGACGCATCGATAACTAGCATATTGACAGTATACCAGGTCCTGAGTCACACTTACTCCCGAGAAGAAGGATGAGTTGTTGAGGGTGGGAGAGGCGGCTTAACGACTTGGAGATAGGAGATACAATCCTGCAGGATTATTCCATTTCTGGATTGAATGACTGCAAATTGATGACATATTCATTGATTGGTTGTATTGTTGATAAAAAAATACCAATAAAAATTATATTTAAAAAAAAAAAAAAAGCAAAATAAGACATTATCGAGTAGCATCTAATTCAACAGATAGCAACAGGAGGGAGGGCCCTTCTCACAAGCTATAATCTATGATGAAATAGGGGAGGCACAAAAGGTAAAAATAAAATGCTCTTTATGTAAAGTCAAGCCATTAATATGAAAACTAGCGACATTCAAATAACGTTACATTAACTGGTCATCAGCCATTAGTACAGATACAAAATATTACTGGGTGCTTGAATCATGTGGAAACATTATTAAGAGGGACCAGATTCTGAAGGAAAGTTACGTAGAGAAAACAGAATATTTAGATTAGTTATGTCAGGTGATAGGCCAGTCTACAGAAATGTATTTTAGGATATGCTCGAAACTGTGGAAACTGAAAATTAAGCACAAGAGAAGTCAGGAGTGGGAGTTTCGGATCATTACGTTGTTTGTTTTAGGTCATAAGCAGAATGGAGAGGAAGCTCCGGGAAGCTGGTCAAGCCAGTATAGGAATCTGGACGGTTCCGTGCACTCCAGGAGAGGCTTGGCCAGTCTGGGGTGGAATCTGAAGCATTCAGAGAGATCCAGGGTATTAAACTGCCAGCAGAGGACTCTATATAGACAGAGGTGTTAATATAATGCAAAGCAACAGTCTTCCTAATGCAGAGAACTGCAGGAGTGTGACCTGGAAAGAGGCAACGTTCCAAAACAATGAACAAGTTGCTCAGGCACCTCCCTTAGGGGCGGATGTCTTTTATGCACAGAGCAGCTCTGCACTTAGGCTGAAAGCCCTAATAGGGAACAGATGCTCCTTTAAGTGTGTGCAGGATGCAGGGCACACATCCTATGAAAATTCCCAGGAGACCTGCAAAGAGGACACAAGAAGGAAGCAAACAGCCACATGTAACCATGGGCATGGTGAGCAGAACCATCAGAGCTGCGTGGTGGGCGTCGATCTCCCTAGTGTGGAGAGACTGACCCCGCAGCAGGGACAGAGCGGGTGAGACACATAGTGTCGCGGGATGAGCACCGGTCTCCCTGTCCATGAGAGACCGGCCCTGCAGGAGTATAATCACCAGTGTACCAAATTGAAAGAAGACTGAAGTCAAAACTGGGAAAGTGATTTAATTCAACACATTATGTAGTGGAAACTTCATCTTTAGGGAAATCACATTTAGAAATTTCAGGGAGGAAAACTGTGTTTTATGATCCGAAAAATACATTACTTATTTATTATCATAGAGCCATTTATTCCATGCCGTTTTATATGTGAAAAGGGGCACACACAGACAAGTACAATAATCATGAACAACACAAGGTACACACAGGTACAGGAGGAGAGAGAACCCTGCCCACGAGGGCCACAACCTACAAGTTTATTTAATTGTAGTTATCATTTGTCTTGTTTTTTCTTCCTTTCACTTGAAGCGATGGTCGGGGGACCACTGCGGTGCAGAGTGAATTACGGTACACAAGACAAGGTGCAAATAACAAAGGGTGCATTTATTAACAGGCAGAGAATGATGTTGATAAGGCAGGTTTAAACAGGGTATGCAGTGGCAAAGGATGATTTAACGAGGTTTTGTACTCTCTAGCTGTGCCGCTCCATAGCACAGCCTCCAACTATTACAGGATCAATATCACACAGATAAATCCAAAACAACGGCAAAGTATAATGCTACTCTACGTATAACCTCACTGGCCTCTGCTAGATGGGCTACACGGCTGCTGTGTTCTAACAAATGAAGCCTACACTATACCCTAAGGTGTGTACAATCAGAAACAAACTCATGGAGATGTTGGGGACACAGTTCCAGTCCTGGGGGCCCCAAACAATCTAATTCGGTGCTGGACTCTTCTCCTGGCTGGATCGATGAGACAATCTTCTTCTTGCTTCACGGTCCTTGCGGTCTGCTTTGGATCTGTAAGTCCCATTCGGGTCTTGGGCAGAGCCACTAAAGCTTAGTGACTCCTCAGGGAAGCACACAGCAGTCCCCTCTTAGGCCAGCTTCACACTGCGTTTTTGAGGCATCCGAGTGTATCCGTTTCAAAACGGATACACTCGGATCCAAAATCGGATTCCATGTATCCCTATGGGGCTCGGATGGGATCGGATGTGTGCCCTTTGCCATCCGATTTTAGCACCATCCGATCCTGTCTGATTTAAGCACGGACACAAATCGTAGCCTGCTGCGATTTTGTGTCCGAGAATGAAATCGGACAGCATCGGAACCGAGCCCCGATGACATGGGAGCCTATGGACATCGGATCCGAGTTGACCTCGGATCTGATGTCGGCTCCATGGTCCCTGACCTCCCTGCTCCTGCCTCCCTGCATCTTCCTCCCCTCCACTTCTCTATCCTGTCCCCGCTATTCTAACCTCTTCCCTGTCTTATTCCCTATCCTGTTCCCTATTCTATTCCCTCTGTTTGTTAAAAAAATTTTATTAAAAAAACCCTCCCTGAGGATACATTACCTTCCGGCGCCTCCAGGGACTATCACCATCTGTGCAGAAGGACCTCTGATGATGTCAGAGAGCCGATCAGCTGACATGTCAGGTGACCAGCTCTGTGACATCATCACAGGTGCTTCAGCCACCAGATGGAGACTGTAGCATGAAGCTGTCAGGAGGTAATGTATCCTCAGGTAGGATTTTTTTTTATTTTTTACATACTGGAGGGGGAGAGGGAGAGCAGAGATAGAAGAGGGATTTACCTCCGGATCGCTGTGTACGTCGCTATCGCTCTGTCACACGCCATGAAGCACTGAGATCGCCATGTGGTTATCGCCTGATTTCCCCAGCAGAGCAGGGCAATCAGGCGATGCACCACCGGCGATTTCTCGCCGTAAAATCGCCCTGTCACACGCCGCAACGCACAGGCGATGTGGTAGCGATATCGCCGCATTTGGAGATTGCTTAGCATATCTTCCGGCAATATCTCCACGTGTGACGGTACCTTAACTGTTTGATGTTTGATGCTCCATCCAGATGATCATCTTGTCTAACAGATAGTTGCCTCACGCCCTTTTTTGAATGAAATACCACACTGTATATACCATCCGTATTGTAAACTGTGTAAATGGAATTGTTATGAAGAAGTAGTTTCCACTTTACATACATAGTTTTTAAGGTTGAAGGAAGACTTTAAGTCCATCTAGTTCAACCCATAGCCTAACATGTTGATCCAGAGGAAGCAAAAAACCCCATGTGGCAACACTAAGCTCCACATTGGGGAAAAAAATTCCTTCCTGACTCTACATACGGCAATCAGACTAATTCCCTGGATCAACGCCCTATCAAAGGATCTAGTATATATAACTGGTAGTATTATAGTTTTCAAGAAAGGCATCCAGGCCCTTCTTAAATGTTAGTAGTGACTCACTCATTACAACATCATGTGGCAGAGAGTTCCATAGTCTCACTGCTCTTACAGTAAAGAATCCGCGTCTGTGATTATGATTAAACCTTCTTTCCTCCAGACGTAGAGGATGTCCCCTTGTCTCCGTCTCAGGCCTAAGAGCAAAGAGATCATTACAAAGTTCTCTGTACTGTCCCCTCATATATTTATACATTATTATAAGATCACCCCTAAGCCTTCGTTTTTCCAAGCTAAATAACCCCAAGTTTATTAACCTGTCTTGGTATTGCAGACCCCTCAGTCCTCTAATAACCTTGGTCGCTCTTCTCTGGACCCGCTCTAGTTCAGCTATGTCTTTCTTATACACCGGAGACCAGAATTGTACACAGTATTCTAAGTGTGGTCGCACTAGTGACTTGTATAGAGGTAAAATTATGTTCTCCTCATGAGCATCTATGTCTCTTTTAATGCATCCCATTATTTTATTTGCCTTTGCAGCAGCTGCCTGACACTGGCCACTAAATGTGAGTTTGTCATCTACCCATACACCCAGGTCTTTTTCAGTGACAGTTTTGCCCAGTGTTTTACAATTAAGCACATAATTATGCCTTTTGTTTCCTCTGCCCAAGTGCATGACCTTACATTTATCCCCATTAAAGCTCATTTGCCATTTATCAGCCCAAGCTTCTAGTTTACATAAATCCTTCTGTAATATAAAGTTGTCCTCTTCTGTATTGATTACCCTGCAGAATTTAGTCTCATCTGCAAATATTGAAATTCTACTCTGTATGCCCCCTACAAGGTCATTAATAAATATATTAAAAATATGCGGGCCCAACACTGACCCCTGTGGTACCCCACTGTTAACTGTGACCCATTCAGAGTTTGTTCCATTAATGACCACCCTTTGTTTCCTATCGCTAAGCCAGTTTTTAACCCACTTACAGATATTTTACCCTATCCCCATTGCTCTCATTTAATGTATCAACCTTTTGTGTGGCACCGTATCAAAAGCTTTTGAAAAGTCCATATACACCACATCCACTGCATTTCTTTGGTCCACTCCAGAACTTACTTCTTCATAGAAGCTTATCAGATTAGTTTGACAGGAACGGTCCCTCGTAAACCCATGTTGATATTGGGTCATGAGGTTATTTTTCTTCAGATACTCCAGTATAGCATCTCTTAGAAAACCCTCTAGGATTTTACCCACAGTAGAGGTTAAGCTTACTGGCCTATAATTTCCAAGTTCAGTTTTTGTCCCCTTTTTGAATATTGGCACCACATTTGCTATACGCCAGTCCTGTGGTACAGACCCTGTTATTATGGAATCTTTAAAGATTAAAAATAATGGTCTATCTATGACAGTACTTAATTCCTGCACTTGTCAAATTAAATCACTTTACAGGATTTGACTTCAGTTTTCTTTCAACAGCAGGGCATTTTATTTTAACCCGCACTTTCCATTGACAGCATTTCAACGTTTTTATTTTCTTTATGTCACTTCATTTGTTTCCCCTTATTATTTCCAGAAATTGTATGTTTTAATGTTTCTACAGTTTTTGATCTTCTTCTCATTCAGATTTTTATAATATCAGATCCTCTCAGTGGAGATCTTCTATATAAGATAATTTTCCTGTTTCACCCATCAAGGATGGATAAGGACAAGATGGCGGAAAGGATCTTACACCTCACCCTAGAGATCCTCTTCCTTGTTACTGGAGAGGTGAGAGATTGTGATGACAATGTCACATACATCATTCTTATCTATGGACAGAATAACAGATGACAGAACTGGAGAGGTGAGGACTCTGGAAATGTCTGGAGACTGGAGATTTATTAATGTGTCTCTCCATAACCAGGATTACACAGTAGTGAAGAGCTCTAGTGATCTGTGCTGTCAGGACCCTGTGTCTGAGGGAAGAGCCCTGAGCCCAATCACGGGGCCTCCACCTCACCCCCTGATACATGAGGACATCAATGACCAGAAGATCCTACAACTCACCTACAAGATGATTGAGCTGCTGACTGGAGAGGTGACACTGCTGGGAATGCTGCTGCTGGGACATTATACAGTAACGCTATGAAGGGATCGGGGGATGACAATGGTATCATTGTATGTGTCAGGTTCCTATAAGGTGTCAGGATGTCACCGTCTATTTCTCCATGGAGGAGTGGGAGTATTTAGAAGGACACAAAGATCTGTACAAGGACATAGTCATGATGGAGGATCCCCAGCCCCTCACATCACCAGGTAATAGACAGGACTAAATACACACGGCCTATAATGATCTGTATGTAAAGAATGAATTCAGTCCCTGTATGTGTCTCCTCCAGGTCTATCCAGTAAGAGGACAACACCAGAGAGATGTCCCCGTCCTCTTCTCCACAAGACTGTGAAGAAGAAGATCCCGATGTTCCTCAGGATGATCAGGTAGATGGAGAGAAGGTGTGATGAGATCTCCCTATGATGTGTATATGGCTGTGAAGGTCTTGTGCTCAGTCTTGTTTTATCCTCCAGTATTCTATGTTTTATCCTTGTGTAATGAGAACGGTGGAGATGGCAGATTACAGCTGATCATAGATGGGACTTCTCCGTCTGTCTGTGACTTTTACAATCTTTGTTTCAGGGTGAAGATCTGCCCATATTAATACTACAGAGACATATGTGAGTGACGATGAATGGATTAAAGTGGAGATTCCTACAGATGACTACCCAGGTGAGTAGTGACCACTAATGCACAGAAGTCACAGATTCTTCTCAGTCACTGGCTGGTACCATGTTGTGTTGCTTGATATCAGCTCTGTGATCCCAGGGTTTTCAGCTTTTGTTTCACCCCTTCTGACAAAATACTAGATAAATATTGCTGAAAATATTATATTGCTATGTATAAGAAAATTTAGATGTAAAAATACAGATAAAATATGCTCCTATAGAAGGAATAAGGTGATGGATAAGTCCACCTGAACTAGCTGTTTCTTTTTAATTATTGTCAATACAGCTCAATAACATAATGGTAGAGTTTGGATAATTTATAGCAGTTAATAGTCCTTTTGTATAGTATCTGACAGTATACTTAACTAATTGCAGACCACAAACTGCGGTTCTTCCTGAAGCAAAGCCTTTAATTATTATTATTATTATTTATTTATATAGTACCATTAGATTTCATGGCGCTTTACATATGGAAGGGGCAGACAAGGACAAGTACAATGTGTATGGACAATCAAGACGTACAGGTGTAGGAGTGGAGAGGACCCTGTCCGTGAGGGCTCACAGTCTACAAGGGAGGGGGGTGATACAGTAGAGGGGTAGTGCCTGTCATGAGACAGTATGGTGCATTGGATTGGGTCTTTTTGTAGGTGTAGGCTTATCGGAAGAGGTGGGTTTTCAGGTTTCTTTAGAAGGTTCTCAGGGTAGTCGAAGTCTGATGTGTTGGGGGAGAAAGTTCCAGAGTATAGCGGATGCACAGGAGAAATCTTGTATGCGGTTGTGAGAGGAGGAAATAAAAGGTGAGTACAGAAAGAGCTCTTAGGAGGATTGCAGGTTGCATGGGGGTAGGTATCGGGAGACCATGTCAGAGATGTATGGAGGGGACAGGTTGTGGATGCCTTTGTATGTCATGGTTAGGTATTTGAACCAGGATCTCTGTGAAGTGGGTATCCAGTGAAGGGCCTGGCAGAGGGGAAAGACATGGAGTAGCGGGGAGACAGGTAGATTAGTCAGGCAGCGGAGTTGAGGATAGATTGGAGTGGTGTGAGGGAGGTAGCGGGAGGCCGGTGAGCAGGAAGGTTGCAGTAGTCAAGACAGGAGATGATGAGAGCATGAACAAGTGTTTTAGCAGTGTCGTGGTCAAAGAAAGTGCGGATCCAGGAAATGTTTTTGAGCTGGAGTCGGCAGGAGGTGTCAAGGGCTTCGATGTGAGGTTTGAAGGAGAGGGAAGAGTCGAGGATTACCCTGAGACACTTGGCGTGGGGACTTGGGAGAGTGAGCAGTCGTTGACATTGATGGATAGGTCAGGTAGAGGGGGAGAGCGACTTGGGGTGAAGACGATGAATTCAGTTTTGTCCATGTTCAGTTTTAGAAAGCGAGCAGAGAAGAGGATGAGATGGCGGATAGGCATTGTGGGATTTTGGATAGTAGTAATTCTGCGTAAGGCTCCATGGTAATGCTTAAGAGATTAAGAGCTCCTGTTTTATGTCAGATAACCTTTTTTCATAGTATTTTTACATGGAGCTGATAAATGTGGATGCTTTAAAGGGATCCAATAAGCAGGTTTAGGGCTATAAAGTGAAGCCAGTGCCTTACAGGCACTGGGATGCTGAATGCAACCATAGCTTTACTTGAATTATTCCATATTTGATTGCAGAGAAAAGTGTCATAAAACTCCTGAAAAACAAGCCAGCAGATGACTGATGTGTGCAGCACTGTGACATTGTTTGGGGTTGGTTTTTTTTTTATTACCCCCCTGTGGGCATGCTGTTCGGCTGTAAGCCAAACCCTCCCCCCTCCCTCTCATCTGTACTTTTTGTTCCAGTACTTTCAGATGAGGGGGGAAGGGTTGCTTACAGCCGAATGACATGCCCACAGGAGAATAATAAAAAACAACAACCCCAAATAGTGACGCAGTCCTGCTCACATCAATCATCTACTGCCCTGTTTACCAGGAGTTTTATTACACTTTTCTTTGCAATCAAGCCTGGAATCATCTTAGTAAAGGTATGATTGCATTCAGCATCCCACAGTACCTGCAGGCAATGTCTTCCCTTTATAGGTCTAAATCCTGCTGGCTTTAATATTTCTAATAAAACTGTTGGTTATCAGTACCTAAAAAGGGGAATATTAATCAGCCTTATAATGACCAAAAAATGTCTCATCTTCCAATACCTCCAGTTATTTCTATGCACATACACATGAGGTATTATTTATAATTCTGTTTTTTTGGGATTTTTTTCTACCTTTTATTGAACTCACATTTTTTCTATATCGTCTGCAATTTGTATGAATTTATTTACATATAAACATTCATAAAATATCAGTATAACATTAACATACTATTATATAAAAATAATTAGTTTTATTTTCGGCAGGTGATTTTACCGGAAGCTATGAGGGACATGTGATTTCTTCAGATTTTAAAGAAGAGGATGATGGCATCACACAAGATGCATGTGAAGAGCAGGCAATCATCCCAAATTTTCTTTCAGAGCTTTACAATGAAGATCTATCATCTGATCCTCTACAACAGGTCCTATCTTCTGAGTCAGTACAGACTGATAAGAAAAATAAAAATAGTAGAAGTCATAGCGAATCTGACGGATATTGCAAAGGAGAGAATCCATTTGCATGTTTAAAATGTGGGAAATGTTTCAAAGATATGTCAAATCTTGTTGAACATGAGAAAAGTCACAAAATGGCAAGGAAATTTTCATGTTCAGAATGTGAGAAATCTTATACGAAGAAATCACATCTTATTATGCACAAGAGAAGTCACACTGGGGAGAAGCCATTCTCATGCTCAGAATGTGATGCCCGTTTTGACTGTAAAACAACTCTTATTGGACATGTTAGAAGACACACAGGGGAGAAGCCATTTTCCTGCTTAGAATGTGGGAAATGTTTTTCTCTGAAATCAGGTCTTGCTGGCCATCAAAAAACTCACACAAATGAGAAGCCATTTTCATGTTCAGAATGTGGGAAATGTTTTAAATATAAGTTCGTACTTGTAAAACACCAGAGAACTCACACAGGAGAGAAGCCATTCTCATGCACAGAATGTGGAAAAGCTTTTGGTCAAAAATCACATCTGAACGTGCATCAGATAATTCATACAAGAGAGAAGTCACATTCATGTTCAGAATGCGGGAAAGGTTTTAAGCAGAAGTCCGTTCTTCTTAAACATCAGAGAACTCACACAGGGGAGAAGCCATTCTTGTGTCCAGAATGTGGGAAGTGTTTCGCTCAAAAATCACATCTTGTTGCGCATCAGAAAACTCACACAGGAGAGAAGCCATATTCATGTTCAGAATGTGGGAAATGTTTTCCTAGCAAAAGAACTCTCGACTGCCATGAAAAAACTCACACAGGGGAGAAGCCATTTTCATGCTCAGAATGTGGGAAATGTTTTGCATGGAAATCAAATCTCGTTGAGCATCAAAGAGTTCACACAGGGGAAAAGACGTTTGTATGTTCGGATTGTGGGAAATGTTTTGCATGGAAATCAAATCTTGTTGAGCATCAAAGAGTTCACACAGGGGAGAAGCCATTTGTATGTTTGGAATGTGGGAAATGTTTTAAATTTAAGTCATGTCTTGGTCAACATAAGAGAACTCATTTAGGAGTGAGGCAATTCTTATACTCAGAATTTGGGGAATCTCTTAACCATACCTCCCAACTTTCAAACAAATAGATGGACAGATTATGTGGTATAAGTAGTAGACTATGTCTCGGTGCCCACCACAAATAGGCGTATACTGCCAAAAGTGATGCAACACTGAGCTCACTGTAACTCTGTTTGCATCATTATAGTCAATGGCCCTTTCACTGTATATGCCCAAATCCTGTTTTGTGGGTGGTTCGGATGCATGTCCCAACAAAGTCACTACCCGTAGTAGAAAATACTATGTGAACCCAGTCTAAAGTAAGAGATAGTCAGTATAGCAATCAAACTGTCTAGCGTTAATTGTGAAATATGTGTTTTGTTTATTTGAATTTACAGGGTTCAGTGAATTTATACAATTTGCCATTCATTTTTCTAGAAAAACAATTTACATTGTATAAGATTGCATCGGCCAGAGAAGGTTCACTTTACCTTGGGCACAAATGTACTGGCTTCCTCATATTGCAGCTGTAAGATTACATACCCAGCCAATCAGGAGGGACTATCATAACCTGTACAAAATCAGAAGCAGAGAATGCAGCAGCCATTTTGTAGTGAACTTGGATAGGGCAGGGATGTCAAACTTAGCTGTAGAGATAGGGAGAGAAAGCCATAAACCAGTAAGAAAATTCTACAGATGGGGTGTTATAGCACCACAGTAAAGATAATTAGTCCAACGTCTGTGAACAAAAGAGAATAATATAGTCAAATCATTTAAAGGGAACCTGTCACTCCAAATCACCTTTCTAACCTATTAGTCCCCTGTGCCGCGCTACCCCAGCCTCGCGGCTCTAATACGCCCTAATGGGCGTTATTATACAATGCAGAGATCGGGCACGATTTCAATATCGCACCCGCAACGTCACCACTACGACGCGGTCATGTGATGCCGGGATTGCGTCACTTCCGGTCGCACGTCTCTCACAGGCAGACTTCGCGCATGCGCAGATTGCATGCTGAAGTCTGCCTGTGTGCGACCGGAAGTGATGCGGTGATCCCGGCGTCACATGACCGCATCGCAGCAGTGACTTTGCGGGCGCGATATTGAAATTGTCCCCGAGCTCTGCATTGTATAATGACACCCATTAGAGCGATGAGGCAGGGGAAGCGCGGCACAGGGGACCCGCCTACCGGTCAAAATCGCTTGGAGAAACGCCCCTCTGACAGGAATTTTGTAAGTTTGCTAACTACATAATTGTACTCATAGATTAGTGAAAAAGGTGAGACAGGGATGTGTTAGAATGTATTGTAAGGCTGCAGGGACAGATATTAGTAGGTTAGAAAGGTGATTTGGGGTGACAGGTTCCTTTTAAGGAGAGATGGGAAAACTGGCAGTGCTGGATCACAGTGGTTACAGTGTTGTTCCTTCAATTCAACTTACTGAACTTCACAAATTACGGTACTGTTTTTTGCACAGCTATTTTGTCAGATTTGAGGTATGTCCACATCACACCAATTCTTCAGCTAGTTGCTGCAGTTGTTTTTGGGCATGCCATGTACTGAGATTTTCTTAGGGTGGCTTCACACTGGCGTTTGTGTCTGCATGCTGATGGCATGCAGACACAAACGCTGTCAAAAGCAGTGGGGAAATGATGTGTCCGCAGCGGATAATGTCCGCCTGCGGACACATCATTGTGCAGCCCGGCAGCCAATCGGCACTGTCCGGGGGCGGGCCGGAGGAGGAGTTCAGCGCCGGAGATCTCCTCCTCCCGGCCGCCGGTAAGCACCGGGACCTGTCGGCGGCCGGGGTACAGCTGATGTGACAGCTGTTTGAATCTTCCCGCGCCGACACCGAGAGGAGATGTCGGCGCGGGAAGATTCAAACAGCTATCACATCAGCTGTTCTCCCCGCCGACAGGTCCCGGTGCTTACCGGCGGCGGGGAGGAGGAGGACAGCAGTGGCTCAGCTGATCTCCCGGTGGCCGTCGGTGAGCTCCTGTGACATCACCGGCGGCCACCGGGAGATTTTTCAATGGGTCCGCAGCGTTCTCCAGCGCTGTCAAGCGCTGAACACTGCGGACCCATTGAAGACAATGCATGTTTTGTGCGCTTGGGGACGCTTGCCGATTTTCCAAGCTCCCTGAGCGCACAAAAAATGCAACATGCTGCGTCCCGGGCGCGGATGCTGGACACCGGAAGGAGCAGATATCGTCCGCATCCGCACCCGAACGCAGCAAACGCAGGCACTATGCGTTCCTATGTTAAACATAGGAACCGCAGTGCGCATGCGTTTGACTGCGTATGGGAACGCAGCATACGCTGCTTTCCCATACGCAAATGTGAAGGCACCCTTATTTGGTTCTTTTGATAAAGGAATGAAATTGTAGGTCAAAACAGTGACAAACATTAATAGTTGCTATGCGGTCTACTGACCATGTGTTTCAGTCTTCTCTACCCAGTACCTGACAATCACTCTGAGTTTTAATGTGCTGATTGTGTGTCATAGGAGGGCATGGCCAAACTGTGTAGGAACTTCTATCCACCCTGTCCTACAAAGATTTGCTTCTCCAGTCTATCACCTGCTAGGAGGCATCTCCATCCAAATCTTGGTTCCTGATTACTTGTCTGCTGGTGTGCTATTCACGTGCTCACTTGTATTGATTCGCCTTGTTTACCCATCCTGTCTGACAGTAACGTAACTTCAGACGCAGGGGCCCCAATTGGAAAGTTGCAACAGGGCCCCCAATTATTGCAAATCTTTCATAGTATTAGTCTTTTTCTATGGGCCAAAGGGCTTTTGGGGCCTCCTAGGCTGCAGGGCCCGGTTGCGACCCCTGCACCTATTGTAGTTATTCTGTCTGATTTCTCCACTCCTGACCTCGGCTTTGTTCTCTGAACATGTGCTGCCTGACCCGACCTTGTACCTTTGACTACACTTTTGTCCAGCCCTCTTTTACCTCATTCCCATGTATCTGACCATTCAGCTGCTGCTGTCCAGGGAGTGGTGCCTGGTGTCTAAAGACAGCCCAGCTTATCGTCACCAGCAGAGGGCCCTAGTGAAGACTCAGCAGACACTTAGCCATGTCCTTCCAGGGTAAGCCTGGCCTATGGCACAGTGGGTCCACACCTATCGGCATTACAATTGTACTGAATAATAGATTGGAAATACAAAGGGACAATGGATGGGATAATGTAGGAGAAAAACAAAAAACATACAACTTCTAGCAATAAGAATGTAACAAGTGGCATGTGATTATCTTATGTAGGATATCTAGCTGCTGTCTGCTCCCCTACTGATGAGTGAACACTTTTGAACTGGAACAGAATATGAGAAGGTCTGATGGCCAAATGTTAGTGAAGCTGCACTCTGCGTGAGCTAAACACCGGCTTATCTGTTGAAGGAATACCTCTTAATATTTATTTTCAGACACACTTGTCATTGTCTCTCCTCAGAATCAGCAAATTATATAGCCTAAAATGTTTACTTGTTTGTTTTTTGCTGACTGGAGAGGACTCCTTGTATACTCGCCCCGGCCATTTATCCCCGGCATCGTCTTTTTCTATCACTTTCTTTGGAAGCATTCTGGATTAAGATAGGGTCAGCAATCTGCAATCTGGATCATTCTTAAGGTATCGTTACACCCTGCAATGTTGAAACGATATCACTAACGATCTCATGGGGGTGCGGTCGTTAGGACATCGTTTTGACATCGTTGGTGAGCTTTCACAAGTGTAGATATTGTATTGTAATAAAGGTAGCAATCCTAATAGTCACAATTGACTCTTTAACAAGCCTTTTAATATGACTTAAGGTAACGTTACACGCTTCAATGTCGTTAAGATATCACCAACGATCTCACGGGAACGCGGTCGTTAGGGCATCGTTTTGACATCGTTAGTGAGCTTTCACACGCCTAGATATCATGGACGATGCACCAACGATGTGGCGAGCAGGTATCATTCGCACAACCCAGTGAACAATACTTGTTCACTGATGTGAATGGGCGAAGTCGTGAACGACATCGTTATCGCGGTGTCACACACAACGATGCAGCAGGTTGGCTGTTCGTGGATCGTTTGATTTGAGAACATGTTCTCAAATCTGCTATCTATGATCCAACAAATTATCGTAGTCGTATCTCGGTGTCACAGCATTGTGTTTCCCAAAATCCCCAAAACAGATTGGCATATGAGGGTGTGAATGCTACCCCCATAGCTGTGCCTTGCAGTTGGAGATAGAAAACCTCCTTAAAAAGGAATGCATTGCAGGTTAGTGCAAATTCCAATAGCTGCAATAGAAATTTTTTAAATCTTACTTCTAGCATATTTGTAGATAAGAAGAATGCAGTCGCTTCAATGCCGTCTTGAGTGTCTTATGGATGTATGCAATGCTTCAACATCAAGGGTCACCATCCACTTACAGTTGTATGTTCTCAATCCTATGTAAGCAGTCAGATGTATCTTTGAGGTATGAAGGCAGTAATTCAACCAAGGGTTTCAAAAGCCAATTCAGAAGCTTACACGCTCGTTGATAAAGGCTTTCATTGCTTGAAACTATGGGACGACCAGGTGGTTTATTTCTAGTTTTTTATATTTTAGGAAGGAAATATATAAACGCTATCCTGGGCTGTACAACCCAATGAAAGTCCCGTTGTTGTTTTGAAATAATACCTTCTTCTAACGCAACCTCAACGATGTCTTGAAAAGTAGATGAAAATGTTAGAGTAGGATTGTATGTTAACCTTTTATAACATTCATTGTTCCTTAATTGTCAATACGCTTCTGCGTCAAGAAGGCTCCTTGGCCATAGCACCACACTACCACCTATCAACATACAATGTACAATTACAACAAACAAAAAGGGACTTACATATAAGCATAATATAGTGAAATAATAACGTAGATATAGATATGATAAAAAGAAAAAGTTTACCAATAGAAAGGCATTATAAACAACTTGTTTAAACTTGTATACATTCCGGGCATTTTTACAAAAATCGTAATGTAAGGCAGTTAACTGTGTAGGCAGCATGAAAAGATGTGATGTATGTTGGCCTATTTCAGTAAGGAGGGGGAAAAGGTTGAGATCCATACACCCCAGTTCTCGAGGAGCTTGGAGAGTTTGTTGGTTCTAATTGCTAAATTATATTCATATATACTGTGGTGTGTTATTCTGTCAATCAAATCAGTTATGGTTGGGGGTTCGGGTTTATTCCAACGAGCAGTAATCAGTACCTTAGCAGTTAACAAGATGTGTGAGACCAAAAATCTTATGTGTTTGCGTAAGTTCTCTACTCCTATAGAGAGTAGAACTAGCTGTGGTGTGCAAGCTATATGGATTCCTGTGGTATCCTTAATTAAGGTTTTGATATCCGTCCAATATTTGGTCAAGATGGGACAGGACCACAATATATGCGATAGGTTTCCCAAACCGCCACATGTTCTCCAACATAGGGAGGAGTTAAGGGGATTGATGCGGTGTAGCTTAGTCGGGGTAAAGTACCACCTTGACAGGGTTTTATGAAAGGACTCATGAAGAGTGGCACAAGCACAGTTAGCATAAGTAATTTTGATAGATTTACCGTATATACTCGTGTATAAGCCGACCCGTGTATAAGCCGACCCCCCTACTTTTTCCCCCAAAACCTGGGAAAACCTATGCGTATAAGCCGAGGGTGGACCCCAGCACAGGTATACAGCCCCCAGCAGTGTGGTATACAGCAGCCACAGAGGTATATACAGCAGCCCCAGTGGTAGTATACAGCAGCCCCAGAGGTAGTATACAGCAGCCCCAGAGGTAGTATACAGCAGCCCCAGAGGTATATACAGCCCCAGTGGTAGTATACAGCAGCCCCAGTGGTAGTATACAGCAGCCCCAGAGGTAGTATACAGCAGCCCCAGAGGTATATACAGCCCCAGAGGTATATAACAGCAGCCCCAGTGGTAGTATACAGCAGCCTCAGAGGTATATACAGCCCCAGTGGTAGTATACAGCAGCCCCAGAGGTATATACAGCCCCAGAGGTATATACAGCAGCCCCAGTGGTAGTATACAGCAGCCTCAGAGGTATATACAGCCCCAGTGGTAGTATACAGCAGCCCCAGAGGTATATACAGCAGCCCCAGAGGTAGTATACAGCAGCCCCCTTGGTGTATACAGCAGCCTCAGAGGTGGTATACAGCAGCCCCAGAGGTGTATACAGCCCCCCCATCAGTATACAGGCCCCCCCTTGGTGCACAATCCTGTAAAGGAAGAGATTAGTATACTTATCACTGTCCCGCTGCCGCTGTCCCGCCGCCATCATCGCGCTCCTCCGTCTTCATCCAGCGTCTTCCGGCTTCCTCTGGCGCGCAGACAATGACGTCATTGCCTGCGCCGACCGGAGGAAGCCGGAAGAAGACGGATGAAGACGGAGGAGCGCGATGACGGCGGCGGGACAGCGGCAGCGGGACAGTGATAAGTATACTAATCTCTTCCTTTACAGGTTTGTGCAGCAAGGGGGGGGCCCTGTATACTGATGGGGGCGGGCCTGTATACTGTATACACTGTATACAGTGTATACAGTATACAGTGACTCGCGTATAAGCCGAGGGGGGGACTTTTCAGCCCAATTTTTGGGCTGAAAAACTCGGCTTATACGCGAGTATATACGGTAGTTTTAAAACCCTGGTGTTCTGTTCGGTCAATAATGACCGAATTTGAAGTTTTGGATTTCATTTTTCATTTGACAACCGTTATGTACACACAGTATAATAATGCAACAGCTAATCAAAGAAAATACTTAAATTAGCTAAAAATCAAGACTTTAATAGGGCCGGTCAAAAATAACTGGAACATTATAAATGTATAGTAGACCCGAACAGCACAGCCGGGTTAACTCCTTTATTGCTTGTGTTTTGATTTGTTGTCAGATTGTCTCTTTTGGAAATTTAGGAATTTTTATTTTTAAATTGACTCAGTGATGGAAATGTATTCGATTTCAGTTTAAAATTCCCTGTGTCCACACTTACCCCAGAAGCTCTTCCAGTGTTGTGGTTGCTTGTTGCCCTGAATCAAGTCCTTGAATTAATCTGGGTGTGTTTCTCTAACTTATTCATAACTGTACATATCTCAGTGCTCATCCCCCCCATATATATCATCTGTTTTTACTATGTGTAACTATTAATAAAGAACTATTTTGCATGATTAAAATGTGTTGAAAGTGGGCTCTCCTTTTGGCAAGGTGAATTGGGTATGCATATTGGTTATATTAAATGGGTTATATATACTTTACTATTCATATTGCCCCACAACTTATGTACCTATAAAGTGCCAAAGTATATTGGGTTTCAACTTAACGACCAGTACTAGGATATTGTCTGGTGAGTGTTGTCGCATCCGGCTAGGACCTTTGTGGTATTGTGGATCAGCAGGTCACAGTGATTAGCAGATTGGAGTCCACTCAGTGATGTACACGAGTAGAGCAGATTTTGGTACAGTAGGGATTAAGAATTTCTTTTTGACCCTGCGGAGATTCCTTTTGAGGCAATTTAGTCGCTTCTCCCTATTGCCACTCCCTTCTGTTATTTAAACTCACTCCTGGCTCTCCCATGTGCCAGTTAGTTCTTCTTTGCTGACCTCCCTCTAGAACAGGGTTCTCAAACACGCGGCCCGAGGGCCGCATGCGGCCCCTGGGGCCTCACTATGCAGCCCGCAGCACCTTGGACAACTTAATGATGCATCACCTCAGTGCAGGGGGCCGCTGCAGTCCCCGCTGTGTGATGACTTCCGTCCATGGCACTAACAAGCTCTGCCTCTCAGCAAGATCAATGCAAGCTGCCAGCAAATGAGAGGTCCGCACCTGATAGAATATGACGTCACATGCGGACCTCTGGCTGGCAGATTGCATTGATCTTGCTGAGCAACAGAGGTTGAGCAGCGACTGGAGGAAGTCATAGCACAGCAGTGGCCAGAAGTCAGCACAGCAGGGACCGCGGCGGCCCCCTGCACTGGAGCGGTGCATCATTAAAGTGAGAAAAGGGTGAGTGTGTGTAAGAGGGTGAGTGTGTGAGGGTGAGTGTGTGAGTATGTGAGTGAGGATATATGTATAAGAAAGTGTGTGTGAGATGTGTAAGAGTTTCAATGTGTGTATGAGTGTGTGTGTGGGGGTTTGTGTGTGAGTGTGAATGAGTGTGTATGTGAGTGTATATAAAGAAGGTAAAACAGGATGGGGGCATCACTATAAAAGTAGATCAGGATGGGGAACATCAGTACAAAAAGGGTCCAGGATGGGGGACATCACTACTAAAGGGGATCGGAATGGGGGACATCACTACTAAAGAGGATCTGGATGGGGGACCTCACTAAAAAAGGGGATCAGGATGGGGGATATCACTAGAAAAGGGTATCGGGATGGGGACATCACTACAAAAGGGAACCGGGATGAGGGACATCACTACTAAAGGGGATCGGGATGGGGGACATCACTACTAAAGGAGATCGGGATGGGGGACATCACTAAAAAAGGGGATCAGGATGGGGGACATCACTAGAAAAAGGGATCAGGATGGGGGACCATCACTAGAAAAAGGGATCAGGATGGGAAACATCACTAGAGAAAGGGATCAGGATGGGGGACATTGCTAGAGAAAGGGATCACGATGGGGTCATCACTAGAAAAAGGAATCGGGATGGGAGACATCACTAGAAAAGGGGATCAGGATGGGAACATCAGTAGAAAAGGACATTACTACAGGATGAGGACATTACTACAAGAAGGGGATCAGGATTTGTACTTTACTACATTGAGTAAAAAAATCTGGTATTACTAAAAATATCACTTAGTCCTGCAAGAGATACGGCCCCTCCGCTATAAATGTTTTTCTATGTGCGGCCCACCAACCCAGTCGAGTTTGAGACCCCTGCTCTAGAAGTTGCTCACAGCCATGGAATTGCTTTTACTGTTTTATACCCGGTTATTTTCACGTTCTGTATTTTGCCTTCTTTTAATAGTAAAGCTAGTGACTTGCTACCCAACTTATGAGCCAGGGCTAGCCCAGGGACAGCCAGTGCTTAGGCACATGATCGTGAACAGGGGGCAGAACCTGTCTTTGGATGCCAAGGAATGCAGGGTTTAGGCACAGGTGAGTGTCAGGAGGTCACTCCTTCCCCATCTTCCTATCATCTTGTTTGTGGAATAAAATCTGCACAAAGAGAAGAGTGCCATCGTTTTTTCTAAATATTGGATAATTAAAATTGGTCTTTCTAAGATAAGAAAACAGATTGCCTCAGTGGAAGGAAGTGTATTGAATATTGAATAAACTGTGGGGGAGATGTACAAACCATAATCATATTTGCAATAAACTTAACGATAAAAAAAAAAGAGCAATAATGGCCAACTTGAGATACAATTGAATCCTAGATGTTACCAAAGCCAAAATTATGCTGAATTCATGAATTACAGAGAACTGTGGTCTAAAAGTATTCTCTAAATTATTTCTGGTTGAACATGGTCTACAGCGTCCCAACTCGACCTAGACAAGTAGGAGGAGTACAACCAATATTGGTCAAATTGATTGTGTCGTAATATTGTAATACCATCCTAAAAGAAGTAAGGGACTCTTCTAAATTCGATATTGGTGCAAAAAATAGCCTTTGTCTTTCCTGACTATTCTGTGTCAACTAGCAATAAAAGACAGTAGTTCATGGCATCAGGTTGAACAGCTCGGGCTTCCCCATAATACCCCACAGCAATTCAATCACATGGCGTATCACAGCCAAACAGTGGAGTCTATTGCAGGCAGTATAAAACATGGAATCCAGCCACGGAACATAATATTTTAAGTTGGACTGTGTAAAGATAGTAGGTCAAAGCAACACAGCATATGACTGAAAATGGCTAATGTAATTGTGGTGTACTACTTTAGTGTTGATGTTCCAGATTTAAAATGGAAGCGATAGTCTCGATGTGCTAAGAATCAAGTGATATACAATGATCTGTTGTAGCGTCTCATCATCACCACTCAGGGTTTAACTATGAATTAATACATCTTGTTGCATATCTTGCAACTAAATCTAAATTCTGAAATCAAGGCTTGTTTCTGCTTGAAATAAAAGAGTGATCCCTGTGTTTGGAGATGCTCCATTATTTTTAAAAGTATAAATCTTCCTAATACTGAATCTTAAATACAAATGTTTACCTACAAAAATGTGCACATTGTTTTAAACAATGGTTTACATCTGCTTCATTGCTCCAATTAGTCTCATATTAGATGCTTACACACACCACCTGAATACCGAATGCACATGCTGGCTTGAGGGACATGATTCTATCCATATTTTCTAGTCCCATCCAATTTCGCAAAAGCATAAGGCCAACATTAATATAAGAGGTCTCATGGTATTTTTGGAATCTATTACAATAAACCCCTAAACCAGCTTCCGTCAGGATGTAACGGTATGGTACGTCACATCCTGCTGAAGCTGGCTGTACACCCACCATTAGCGGGATCGGGGCTAAACAAGCCCCACACCCGCCATCGGTACCCCCTCCTGCGCCCCACACATTCCCGTCTCCCACCCCCCCCACCTTACCGGAGCGCATCAATCACCCCCCACCACACGCCACGTCCACACATGTAGCCCCCTGCCACCACACTATCGCACCTCCCCCCCTCCACTCACACACACACACACACCACTCATACTCCCATGCACACTTACAGCTTCCGGTATACCGCCATCGGACCCCGTCTTCTTGGAGCCCGCCGCAGCCGCCATCCATCCGATCGTCTTCACGACACCACCATCTTCCTTCCTTCGCTCCACATCGGCGACACCCTGCCTGCAATATGGTGCCCAGCTTCACACTCCCTTATGTTCTGCCTCCTCCAAGGCCTCAACCAAATCTTGCGAGATTCCTCACATCTTCTGAGATTAAGATTGTGATCTGGAAAGGCGCGCAATTTGAAAGCCTGCCCCACCGCCACCATAAAATACCACCATATACTATAGTGCACCTGTACATATACTGTAATATACTGCCATATACTATAGTGCTGCTATACATGTACTGTAATGTACCGCCATATACTATAGTGTTACTTTACATGTACTGTAATGTACCGCCATATACCATAGTGCTGCTATACATGTGCTGTAATGTATCGCCATATACCATAGTGCTGCTATACATGTGCTGTACTGTACCGCCATATACTAAAGCACTGCTATACATGTAATGTAATATACCACCATATACCATAGCGCTGCTATACATGTACTGTAATGTACCACCATATACCATAGCGCTGCTATACATGTACTGTAATGTACCGCCATATACTATAGTGCTGCTATACATGTACTGTAATGTACCGCCATATACTATAGTGCTGCTATACATGTACTGTAATGTACCGCCATATACCATAGCGCTGCTATATATATATATATATATATGTAGTTCACTCACGTTGACTTAACAAGTTCTGTCAGTCACAGTATGTCAACTACATACATATTCTAGAATACCCGATGCGTTAGAATTGGGCCACCATCTAGTACTTGTTATAATTGTCTATTCTGGATACTGTACAACCCACAACTAAACTGCCCTTGTTTACACATTCGTTACCGGTCGTGAACCTATTTGAAACAACTTCACAACCTAGCATCTTAGGTTTCATTAAATTACTTTTCATCTTTATTAGAGGGGAGACTTTTATTGTTTAAAAAAAAAAGTGGCTTTGCAACTGTTTAAGGGCCCTTTCACATCAGCGGTATTTTCAAATCGCGGCAGATGCTGTGAAAAAAACGCATCTGCCGCGATTACCGCATAACCGCGACACTTGCGGCACACTTGCGGCAAGCCCCATGCAATGTCTATGGGGCTTGCGGTAAGGGTGCGGCAGGTGCGGCAAGTGCGGTTTCGGCACTTGCGGCAGGTGCGGCCGCGAAAAAACCCGCTGCTTGCAGCGGTTTTTTTCGCGGCCGCAAGTGCCGAAACCGCACTTGCCGCACCGTTACCGCAAGCCCCATAGACATTGCATGGGGCTTGCCGCAAGTGTACCGCAAGTGTCGCGGTTATGCGGTAATCGCGGCAGATGCGGTTTTTTCACCGCATCTGCCGCGATTTGAAAATACCGCTGATGTGAAAGGGCCCCTACTTTGTTGTATTTAAATCGTAGTCACCACAACAATAGTGCTGACTGTTACCGCCAATGACTTTCCTTGCACGAAGCTAAGTAGCGACCTCATTTTATTTAGGGTTGAGATTATTTTTGTCAAGGGTTGGACACTCTTAAACCAAAATTTGGTTGTTTACATTTTTAAGACAATTAAACGCTATACTTTTGTCCAAAATGTATGCTAAACCCAAACATGGCTCAGGTGACGGACATGGACTGTTCTATAAAATGAAAAAAACCTAACATCATGGATGTGGTTGCCATTAGCAGCATCTCTTATAAAACTGGTATTGCTGGCAGAAACTGTATCGGCAGTAGTAGTATCAAACGCAAGTCACATTTGGCCTCCTGTGCTTCTGCAAGTGCATTAGCAGGAAGGAAGTGTGAGGAGTAGTTGAGTATATGCATCATCCTTCATTTCAATCACAGCTGGATGATGTAGCCTCTGCTGGTGACACCATCAGCTGGTGTCAGGATTCTGTTTAGCCTACCTCATTCACCATAATAAGTTAATGTTGTAACTAGCAGAATTTCTAATCCGTCACATCTGTTTCTATTCTGCCTCAATTTTCTCCCCCAAAATACATCACATTGGAAATTAATGAATATACAACAATAGAAAAACCTTGAGTTGATATTTTGAATACATGAACAGTCAAGTCAGCCTCTGTCTGTAGAAAACATAGTTCTAATGCCTATCCATGTGGCAGGCTCTCGTAAGGACATTGTGCACGGTAGTGATACTCTAAATTAGGGCAAACCTCAGGGTGGTAATAATTACAATGGGTGGGCAAGGCATGTTGACCATTTCACGCACACAGTTGAATTTTGATGAAGAGGATGAGGATTCCATGTTAAACAAAACCTAGGAACCACATAGTGGTGACAAGGAATTGAGGTCATCAGAGGAAGAGGCTGCTGGCCTTGGTGATGCACTGTGCAGACATGAGTCAAAATATCCTTTGGGGTAGAATAAGCTTTGCTTGCAGTCAGTTCTGGAGTAGATAATGTTGTTGCTGGAGGAGGCTCTACAGTGCCTAAAAAGTCTGGTCATGGCTGTGGTGAGTTGTATGTTGGACTTTTCGTGTGTGAATTTTTTACCTTGTGCTGTTGGAAAAATAAAGCTATCTGTTTCCTAGAACACATCAAATAAAAACAGTAACACTTTGTCAGTACATGAAACTGCATTATCTACTCATAAGCAGGGGCGGAACTACACTGGTGCAGCTGGTGCAGCTGCACCAGGGCCCCGACCGGCTGGGGGCCTCTTCAAGCCTGGAGGGGGGCCCCCAGCCGACCCCTGCAAGCCGCCGCCAGAGGAGAGGAGGGTCAGGCAAGGGAAGCAGAGAGCTTCCTGCTTCCCCTGCCTGATCCGCCCCTCCTCGCCTCTGCTCCTCCGGCTCCCAGAATGCTTCCGCGCGGTCCCAGGTAGGAGACCATCGCGCCTGCGGCTCAGTGCGGCTCCCAGCGGTACCCTCCCCCCCCTTTCCGGGCCGCGCCGACGGCCAGCGGAACACCTCCCCACCGGGCCGCGCCGACGGCCAGTAGCCCCGCCCCCCCGGTCCTCTCCTGCACCAGGGCCCCCGGGGGTGACGGTCCGCCCCTGCTCATAAGGTGAAGGCAAACTGACCAGCAAGCTTTTCCCCTTCCTCTAGTCGAGATCATCTTTCTGACCAAACTGCACCCACAACTTGTCGTTATCATCTGCCTTATCATCACTCTCACCTACCGTTTTCTATACATCTTCCTCTACTTCCATTGTAGCATCCAGGGGCGAGCTGGTGCTTCTTATTCCGGGAGGCAACATGTTCCTGCCAGCCCTAGGTGAGGGGCGGGGGGGTAGGTGCTATCGGGTGAAGTGTGGCAAACTTTTTTGTGAATGGTGAAATTAACAAACCAAACCACCGCTATTGGTCTGCCACCCACCCTCCAAGACTGATGGCACACAAACTTGATGGTATGGTGTGATATATGGTGTACAAAGATAGTGGGGCCATTCATCAATGGAAACCTCAATGTCACTGGATATCTGAAATTGTTACATGAATCAGATATCCAGTGGCATTGTGGTTTCCATTAATGAAGAATGGCCCACTAACTTTGTACCCCATATACCCCATATATCCATTGTGGGTTAGTGTCAAGCCAATAGCTGTGATTTTGTTTGGATCCAAAATGGCCAACTTCAAAATGGCCGCCATAGTCACCACTCATCTGAAAAAGTTTTCTCCCTCCCATATACTAATGTGCCACAAACAGGAAGTTGATATCAACAACCATTCCCATTTTATTTAGGTGCATCCATATAAATGCCCCACCCTGTATAATATAGACAGCTGCTGGTGGTATACACAGTTGAAACCAGACGTTTACATACACTATATAAAATGATGCATATGCATGTTTTACTCACTATCTGACATGAAATCAGAATAAACCTCTCCTGTTTTAGGTCAATTAGGATTACCATAATTATTAAGTAATATTTGCCAAATGCCACAATAATGAGAGAGAGAATGTTTTAAAGCATTTTATTACTTTCTGCAGTCACGAGTCACAAGTTTGGTACCATTGCCCTTAAACTGTATGACTTGGGTCAAACGTTTTGGATCCTTTCACAAGCTTCTCAAAAAAGTTGGTAGCAATTTGGGCCCATTCCTCCTGACAGAACTGGTGTAACTGAGCCATGTTTGTAGCTCGCAGCCTCTTCAGCTTTTCCCATACATTTTCAATAGGATTGAGATCAGGGCTTTGTGATGGCCGCTCCAAAACATTGACTTTGTTATCCTTAAGCCACTTTGTAACCAGTTTGGCAGTATGCTTTGGGTCATTGTCCATTTGGAAGACCCATTTCTGACCAAGCTTTAATTTCCTTGCTGATGTCTTGAGATGTTACTTCAGTTTTGCCACATAATCTTCTTTCCTCTGATGGCATCTATTTTGTGACGTGCACCAGTCCATCCGGCAGCAAATCAACCCCACAAAATGATGTTGCCACCCCTTTGTTTACTAGTTGGGATGATCTTCATAGGTATTCAAGCTTCTCACTTTTTCCTCCAAATGTAATGATGGTCATTATGGCTAAACAGTTCAGGTTTAGCTTTTGTCAGACTACAGGACATCTCCAAAAACGTAGGTCTTTGATCCTGTGAGCATTTGCAAAACTTTATCTGGCTTTTTTTGTTTCTTTTGGAGTAATGGCTTCTTCCTGGTGAGTGGCCTTTCAGCATATGTTAATACAGTACTTGTCTCACTGTGGATAATCTTTCCAGCTACAATCTTACCAGCTTCTGTCATCATCTTCACAAGGCCTTTTGCTTTTGTTGTTGGGTTGATATGCACGTCAGACCAAAGCACATTCATCTCTGGGACACAGATCTTGTCTCCTTTCTAAGCGCTATGATGGCTGGACCTTCCCAGCTTGTTTGTACTTGCGTATAATTGTTTGTACAGATGAACGAGGCACATTCAGGTATCTGGAAACTGCACCCAAGGATGAGCCAGACTTGTGCAAGTCCACACTTCTGTTCCTGATATCCTGGCTGATTTATTATAACTTCCCCATGATCCTACAAAGAAGCAGTGTGTTTCAGGTGTGAATTAAAATACATCCACAGGTGTGTCTCCAACTCAGATGTTGCCAATAAACCTATTAGAAGCTTCCAAACACATGACATCATCATATGGGCTGTCCCAAATTGTTTGAAGGCATTGTAATTAGGGTATGTAAACTTGTGACTTTGCAGAAAGAATTTAAATACCTTAAAACATTCTCTATCATTATTATGCCATTTTACAAATATAAATAATTAAGGACCTTAAACGAGAAAGGTTTAGTCTGATATCATGTGGGATAGTGAGAAAAACATGCATATGTGTCTTTTTCTTTTTATGTAGTGTACATGAACTTCTGGTTTAAACTGCATGCATAATATCGAGGCTGCTGGCAGTATTATATATGTGTGTATATATATATATATATATATATATATATATATATATATATACACACAAATGTCGCAGCACTCCGATGGTGATGTTCAATGGTTGTTTATTCCAGCCTCAATAAGTACAAATGGCAACGTTTCAGGCTACAGCGCCCTTAGTTATGCGTTAATGTTCCTTCTGCAGCCACATCCAGGGAGGTTGGCTACAGTCCCATGGATCTTAAATCTCTGAATAATATGTGCAACTGTAGTCAAAGGAACATCAAGCTGCTTGGAGATGGTCTTATAACCTTTACCTTTAATATGCTTGTCTATAATTTTCTTTCTAATCTAAGACAACTCTTTCCTTCGCTTCCTCTGTTCCTTGTACCATGTAACCAAACAGCACAGTGAGTATCTGTAGCCCTATATACAGGCCCACTGACTGATTACAAGATTGTAGACACCTGTGATGCTAATTAGTGGACATACCATCATTTAACATGTCTGTTTTGTCACATTATTTTCAAGGTTACCATCATTTCTTTCCAGGCCTATTAAGAAACTCTGTGGAAGCAGGGTTGAAAAGCAATGTCTGACTTTCATTTGTTCATTTTCATAGATTTTTTATTTATTATTACTTTTGTCAGATTCAAGTTATTTCTGCGACCATTGTAAGTTTTTCTTTCATTAAACAAGGGGTGCCAACAATTTTGACCACATGTGTGTATATATACAGCTATGGCAAAAATTAAGAGACCTCTGCACAGTTTTCTAAAAATCCCCATCTCTACATGTCTGACAGCCATTCCCTTCCAGTGTCAGTTGAATTCCAATCAGAGTCCACCTCATTCTACTTAATATGCTTCTGATTAGGTGATCACATGAACCAAATCTTATTTAATGAGGGAAAGTATAAAAAAACACTGCTGTGGTGTTCACAATCCTCTTGCAATAGGACAAGCTGGATGGCAAAACAAGTGCTAGGAATAGCCCAAAAGTAATTTGAATGAAAAAATTAACTTTTAACCATGGAGACATTGGGGACAACAAAGCTACAGACTGGCAGAGGGCGAAAGCGACTCTCCACTGACCGGGATGACCATCAGCTTATTTGAATATCACTCAGCAACTGCAGGATGACATCAAGTGACCTACAAAAGGAATGGCAAATGGCAGCTGGGGTGAAGTGCACAGCAAGAAACGTTTGTAGCAGGCTCTAAGGAGCAGGCCTCAAATCATGTAAAGTATTAAAAAAAAACTTTTATCAATGAGAAGCAAAGGAGAGCTAGACTGGTTTGCCAAAGACCATAAGGATTGTATCAAAGAGGACTGGAGTAAGGCAATCTGCTCTGATGAGTCTAATTTTCAGCTTTGCCCAACACCTGGTCTTTTAATGGTTAGAGTGAGTCCTGGAGAGGCGTACAAGCCACAATGTCTTGTACCCACTGTGAAATTTGGTGGAGGATCAGTGATGATCTGGGGATGCTTCAGCGAGGCTGGAATTGGGCAGGTTAATCTTTATGAAGACGTATGAATAAAGCCGCATACAAGGTTATCCTTGAAAACCACTTGCTTCCTTCTGCTCAGGCAATGTTCCCCAACTCTGGGGACTGTTTTTCCAGCAGGACAATGCCCCATGCCACACAGACAGGTCAATGAATGTGTGGATGAAGGAGCACCACATCAAGATCCTGTCATGGCAGGCCCAATCTCCAGACCTGAACCCTATTGAAAACCTCTGGAATGTAATCAAGAGGAAGATGAACAGTCACAAGCCATCAAAGAAAAGCTACTTATATTTTTGTGCCAGGAGTGGCATAAGGTCACCCAAAAGTAGTGTGAAAGACTGGTGGAAAGCGGCCAAGACGCATGAAAGCTGTGATTAAAAATCATGGTTATTCCACCAAATATTGATTTCTGAACTCTTTCTGCGTTAAAACATTAGTATTGTTGTTTCTAAATGTATATGAACTTGTTTTCTTTGCATTATTTGAGGTCTGATGTTTCTTTTTTATTATTTTGACGATTTCTCATTTGCCGCAAATAAATACAAAATTGTTAACTTTCAATTTCGGAGAGATGTTTTCAGGAGTTTATAGAATAAAAGAACAATGTACATTTTATTAAGAAATATAACTACAAAGAGAAAAATCATAGAAACTGAAATTTTTTGGAATGGTCTCTTCATTTTTGCCAGAGCTGTGTATATATATATATTATATATCACACACACTGTTATGCAGTGATTTGCTGAATTGTAAATATGTATGCTACCACCTGTACTTCAGCAAGTTTCAGTAATGCATTATGCTGGGACTTGAGGTTCCACAGGTCCAAGTAATGAATTACTAGTGCTTGACTGCGCTGAGCTAAAAGACAGGGAATGTCTGGTTTAAGCTGATTTCTCTCACTCCTGGTGTCTGAGGGAATATAATTTCTGTGTTAATGGGATTAGTTTGTTAGTTTGTGCGTTTGGGGACCAGGAGCTGCCCTGGAAGACATATGGCCTGCTCATGCTTAGGAGCAGGCGTCTTCTTGGAAGGCATGGGGTTCAGGGACCATTGAACCCCTCTCTTGCTTGGGACCAGCTGGAAGGAACCTGTGAGGGCTCACTCTTGGTGCTTGGAGCGACTATTGTCCTGGAACGCACCTAGTATGGAAGCGTGGAAACAGGGATATTCAGGAAGCCACAGTCCTGCTGATCTGAAGATCTGGAACTGACAAGCTGTTGGTGATCCCAGACAGACAGTTTCCTGAATGATGGACAGACAGGAGTTAGTGAATGGAGCTGGGAGTAGCTCCTGTAAGTAACCATGTTTAAAAGGGACTATGTAAATACTGCCAGATGGGCGTATCCGCCATTGGAACAAACTGGTGTGTTACTAATGTTCCATTGATGTAAATGAACTGTGCACTGTATGCGGTGTATGATGTGTAATAAACCGCTGAAGTTAATTTTATGGAAAAACGTACCTGTCTGCCTGAATCTCACTACCATTGGAGTGACACCCAGTACACTCAGTGAGCAAATCACCACAATACATGCTGCTGTTTCCGGCCAGGGCGGACTGGCCCAGGTGGCAGGGAGGCAAGTGCCCCTCAGGCTGGTGGTTTTGCCCTAATTTAGGGCCGCCCCTTTAGTGACAAGGGCCGGCGGCAGTTGTTGCTTTGCGGCCGCTGCTGCCGCAATGACACAGCGGGACTGTGCGGAGGGCAGTGCGCGGTGAGTGTCAGTAAAACTCTTCCCCCCCCCCCCCCGGTCCTCACCCGGCCGGGTTTAATAGCAGGAGGTGGAATAGAGACAGACAGATTATACTCAGCAGCTGCGTGAATACAAAAGATTAATCTGCAGTCCTGGCACGCTTGGTGGTGATGGGAGGATTTTCTCTCCTCGTGCCGATGTCATTCTTCTTCCTGTAATTTCCTGTTTGTACTGTGCATACGCAGTGCAAACTTTGTCTGATGTCACTGCAGACGTCATAAGCAGCCAGCTTTAGGAATATATGTCCCAATGTTTCAAAATCTTGTTAGACACTAATACGGATTTACTACATGGGATGTGGGAATGTACTAAAATCCGCCCTCTATGGGAATACATGAGTGCATGGCTAGGATGGTGACGGGCACGGGGACGACTTTGGGGAGGGAGGGGTGGCTGTTCCATTGCATTTCAGGATCTCATGGTTCCAGAGAAGTTCAGAAGTTACTGCACACCATAGCGATTCTCACTAAAAGGGCGATACTCAGGGCATGGCTGGAGGCTACTCCGCCGTCACGATGGGAAGTAATCTCAGACATCAAGAAGGCAATGACATTAGAAAGAATAGAGGCGGAGTCAAACAAGGATACGTTGTCGACAAAGTTCTTCAAACAGTGGAGGAATTTTATTACGCATTGTTTAACGGATGCTGAGATAGAATCAGTGGTCACACCTTTCAAAAATTCAGAGTGGTACTTGATAGAACAGCTACGGGGTTCATTGGGTCGTGTGGAATTGCAGAGAGGTTGTTCGCCGCAGAGTCAAGGTAGACGGAATGCTATAGGTCTGTAGGGGTATCTGATGGAGAGGGGTGCAGCGGTGCTAAGAGGGGGGGAGGGATGGGTTATATCGGTTTAGAGGGTCTACTGTTGTGACCCTTTTCTCTTTGGTTGGAGTTTGATGGTTGCAACAGTTACATTTACTGTGCTTAACGTGATTTATGTGATAATTAAGAATTCCTAATAAAGATATTTGGAAAAAAAAAAAATCTTGTTAGACACTGAATGTTCCCAAACTGTCTACATATTGCAGATCAAAATATTCAAAATCCATCCTCAGGATCCTCTCCAACCAAACCTTTGGGATTGCAACTTGAGATGCATTATACATTTAAAAATTGCAGCTAATCTGCAATTATAAGCCTTTGAGATAGAGTCCACATACCCAGGTCATCACCTGAACTACAGTAGTGTTCAAAATAATAGCAGTCCAATACAACTAATCAGATTATTCACTGTTTTTGGTATAAATAATATTACCAAATGTCAAACAAGTTACCAGTTGGTGCAGTAGATTTGTTGAAAACCAACAATCTCAGCATTCATGACCTGCATGTTTGTGAGTCTATGTATTTGAATAATTGAAAGGGTGGTGTTCAAAATAATAGCAGTGTGGAGTTCAATTAGTGAGGTCAATCATTCTGTGAAGAAAGGCGTGAATCAGGTGGCCCTTATTCAAGGGTGAAGCCAACATATGTTGTACATGCATTTCTCCTTGAAAGCCTGAGAAATATGGGTCATTCGAGCCATTGTCAGGAGAACAACGTACTTCGATTAAAACGTTGATTGGAGAGAGAAAAACGTATAAAGAAATGCAGACAATGATCGGCTATTCAGCTAAATAGATCTCCAATGCTTTAAAATGGAAAGCAAAACCAGAGGCGTGGAAGTAAACGGAAGACTAACATTCGAATGGACTGAAGTATAGCCAGAATTATTATTATGGTTATTATTTATTATATATAATCGCCATTTATCCCATGGCGATTCACATGTACAAAGAGGCATACATAAACAAGTACAATAAACATGAGCAATACAAGGCACAGACAGGTACAGGAGGAGAGAGGGCTCACAATCTACAAGGGATACACTAGGAGAGAGTAGAGCTGGTTGTACAGTAGTTTACTAAACTGAGGATCACTGCAGGTTGTAGACTTGTTGGAAGAGTTGGTTTTCCGGTTCCTTTTGAAGATTTTCACAGTGGATGAGAGTCTGATATGTTGAGGCAGAGAGTTCCAGAGTATAGGGGAAGAATGGAAGAAATATTGTATACGGTCGTCTGAAGAAAAGATAAGAGGGGAGTAGGGGAGATCTTGAGAGGATCGCAGGTGGTGTGTAGGTAAGTACTGGGAGATCATGTCACAGATATATGGAGGGGATAGGTTGTGGATGGCTTTGTAGGTCACATAGTAAGGCTGCCTTCACATTAGCGTTTGTGTCTGCATGCTGATGGCATGCAGACACAAACGCAGTCAAAAGCAGGGTCTAATGATGTGTCCGCAGCGGAGAATGTCCGCCTGCGGACACATCACTGTGCAGCCCGGCAGCCAATCAGCGGTGTCCGGGGGCGGAGATCAGCGCCGGAGATCTCCTCCTCCCCGCCGCCGGTAAGCTCCGGGACATGTCGGCGGGGAGAAACAGCTGATTTGACAGCTGTTTGAATCTCCCGCGCCGACACTGAGAGGAGATGTCGGCGCGGGAAGATTCAAACAGCTGTCAAATCAGCTGTTTCTCCCCGCCGACACCGCTAGCAGATTACCGGCGGCGGGGAGGAGGAGATCAGCAGAGGCTGAGCTGATCTCCCGGTGGCCGTCGGTGAGCTCCTGTGACATCACCGCCGGCCACCGGGAGATTTTTCAATGGGTCCGCAGCATTCTCCTGCGCTGTCAAGTGCAGAACACTGCGGACCCATTGAAGCCAATGCATTCTTTTGCGCGCTTGGGGAAGCTTGCTGATTTTCCAAGGTCCCCGAGCGCTCAAAAAATGCAACATGCTGAGTCCCGGGTGCGGACGCTGGACACCGGAAGGAGCAGATATCGTCCGCATCCGCACCCGAACTCAGCAAACGCTGACAAACGCAGGCACTATGCGTTCCTATGTTAAACTGCGTATGCATAAGCTGCGTTCACATACGCTAATGCGAAGGCAGCCTTAGTGTTTTGAACTGGAGCCCCTTGACAATAGGAAGCCGGTGAGGGTCTTGGCAAAGAGGAGAGGCTGGGGAATAACGGGGAGACAAGTGGATTAGTCGGGCAGAAGAGTTTAGGATAGATTGGAAAAGACTCTAAAAATGAGTATTCTAGTGATCAAAGACAGTCTCAAGTTACCTCTGAGTACTGTGACAGTGAGGAAACAATAAAGGGACAATGGGGGCAACATATAGTATTTGGAAGAATGGATGTGGCCTCAAACTGTATGGGTGTAATGGCGGCACCCTCATACTGTGTTGAATAGCTCTGAGGGAGACATTATTGTGTGTGAGGGGAACTGTTGGGTTCTTTAGAGGCAAAATTGGTGTGGACATCGTATATGTTGCAGACATCTTTGGAGGAGTTGTACTGAGAGAACACCATAAAAAGGGGTATTACAGTGGGTGAGAACACTAAGTACATCATTACGGACACTATTTGTGTGTGAAAGCTACAATACTATTGGCTCTTATCTCTTTTAAAGTTGAGATGTATACTCTTGTGACTGCATTTATGTTCTGTTACCCAGACTATATAGATTCCAACAACAAGAAAGAGATGGTACGCACCACTGACGTGACCAGGAAGGTTTATTTGGTCATGGATGTTACAGAGACATTAAATTGTGGGAGGTGTGTGTTTCATCTAACAGGTCATGCTATTGGTGAGAGAAGACCAATAGCAATACAGGGATTTTTGTGTACTCACCGTAAAATCCTTTTCTCCTAGCTCATCATGCAGGAAGGAGGGCTTAACTTTTAGTTCTACTTAGTGTCGCCTCCTAGTGGCAGAAAAGCATACACCCATGGTCCTGTGTCCCCCAATGATGCAACGGAGAAATCACTCTATGGCGGAAATCAAATCAGACAGAAAAAGACTGCCGCCGGATAATCATCTTAAACTCTAATTATGTAGTGCCATTGAACTTTACATATTTTATATACATGGTTCATACTTTGATACTAATTACTTTTCAATAAGAGATGGTTATTGGTAATTGTATTTATGTCTTGCTAATCAGTGCTTTTAGCAGTTTGACAAGAAAATATTACAATAAATAAATAAATAAAGGTCTACTACCCTGTGTGAGTTTTCTCATGTCTAACAAGATTTCTTTTCTGACTGAAACATTTCCCACATTCTGAACATGAAAATGGCTTCTCCCCTGTATGAATTATTTGATGTCTAACAAGATCTGACTTCAGTATAAAACATTTATCACAATTTGAACATGAAAAAGGTTTCTCCCCTGTGTGACTTCTCTGATGTGCAAATAAACCTGATTTATGTTTAAAAAGTGTGCCGCATTCTGAACATGAAAACGGCTTTTCCCCTGTGTGAATTCTTATATGTGTAACAAGACTTGCTTTCCATTTAAAACATTTCCCACATTCTGAACATGAATATGGCTTCTCACTTATGTGAATTCTCTCATGTTTAACAAGATAGGATTTCTGCGTAAAACATTTCCCACATTCAGAACAAGAAAATGGCCTCTCCTCTGTGTGGGTTATCTGATGAGTAACAAGATGTGTTTTCTGACTAAAACATTTCCCACATTCTGAACATGAATATGGCTTCTCGCCCGTGTGAATTCTCTGATGTGTAACAAGACAAGTTTTCCGAAAAAAACATTTCCCGCATTCGGAACATGAAAATAGCTTCTCCCCTTTGTGACTTTTCTGAGGTGTAACAAGATGTGAATTCTCAGTAAGATACGTCCCATATTCTGAAATTGAAAGTGGTTCCTCCATTATGTGAGCTATCTGAGGTTGTGCATTACTTCTGTTTTGAGTAACTGTCTTTGAAGAAGGAGAATAGACCTGTGGAAGAGGACCAGATAACATATTTTTCCTGTCAAGGGCTTGAGGTGTATCTGGGATAAAATCATGTTCTTCAAATATATCGGGTTTGATGCCATAATCAGCTGCTGAAAAATCTGAAAATACCACTTGTCCCTCTGAGCTCCTGGTACAGTCATCTGCCAAGAATAAAACAGATTTGATTACATAGTAATAACGTTGCCTGCAAATTAAACACAGTTATATTACAAACTGTATGTTATAATATGTCCATACAAGTTGTAACACAATTGAATTATCAAAGGACTTAAGGCCGCTTTACACGTCGCAATATCGTTACGATATTGTATACAACGGCACGGGAGCGCGCAATTTTTTGGCACTTGTCCAAGATTGCTTAGGAGCTTTCACACAGGTAGATATCGGCAGGTAACGCAACTGCGATGTCTACGCCCCCTCCTTCATGCTGTGTACGAGCGACCCAGGGAATCACCATTTAACATGGGAGTGAATAGGGGAAGTTGTGCTCCAAATCGTAGTTGCGCTGTCACACAGCACGATCCTGCCACATCGCCTATACCAGTGATGGCGAACTCCAGGCCTCGAGTGCCACACACAGTCCAGGTTTTCAGGATTTCCATTGCATTTGACAGTTGGCAATCAAATTACCAACTGTCAAACTCTAAGGAAATCCTGAAAACCTGGACTGTGTGCGGCACTCGAGGCCTGGAGTTCGCCATCACTGGCCTATACAATATCGTACGGTTGGAGAGCCTGCACAATTCAAAAACGATATCGTAGTTACATCGTTTTTGAGTTGCGTTGCCCATTTACACGACACAACGCACAAACAATATCGGCGGCAACGCCCGAATCACGAGACTTTTTATCGTAGTTGGGTTACGATATCGTGCTGTGTACAGCGGCCTTAAGGCCTCAACAGATGTCCCTTTTTTCACCAACGAGAAAAAACAAGTAAGTTTTATTAGGGTTTTTGATCAGCCTTTCAGCATTTCACCAGGGTCAAGTTTCAACAGTATTTCTTGCATAAAAAAAAGTTTCTCCAGTTTCTATCTATCAGACCATGAAAGAGGAATAGGATTCGGATAGGAGCTGAGAGTTATCCATTTTTTTCACGGACTCATAGACTTGCGTTGCCGATTTTGATCCATCACTCAAATCAGTCTAGAAGGCATTTCCGAGATTTTGGGAGGACCACTCAATCCGAAAAAATAATGGACATGGAACAGCCCCATAGACTCTCCTACGTACGAGTGCTATCCGTGAAATACATGGAAAGCACTATTACGAGAAAATCTGATGTCTTACTGAAGCCTAAAGGCCGCTTTACACGTCACGATATTGTAACGCAACTACGATAAAAAGTCACGTGGTACGGGCATAGCAGTCGATATCGTTGGTGCGTTGTGTCGTGTAAATGAGCAATGCGACGCAAGAACAATGCAAAAACGATATCGTTTGTGAATTGTGCAGGCTCTCCAACTGTGCAATATTGGCTTGACGATCTGGCAGGATCGTGCTGTGTGACAGCGCAACTACGATTTGGAGCGCAACTTCCCCTATTCACTCCCATGTTAAATGGTCGTTCCCTGGGTCGCTCGTACACAGCGCGAAGGAGGGTCGTAGACATCGCAGTTGCGTTACCTGCCGATATCTCCCTGTGGAACATCTCCTATGTGATTTTGGACAAGTGCCAAAAAAGACGCCTTTGACTGGTGTTGCACGTCTTTAAGATACAGACATAATGCTTTGATTTAAATAGAATAGACGGCACTCACCAGATTCTTTTCTGTGCAATCTTTAGTTTCAATTCCAAGGGTTACATCAGTGCAGGGAGGAGAAGTGGGGCAGCGGACAACAGCTCACTTTTTCGCGCTTCAACAGGTCCTGTGCTTTGGGACCCATTGAAGCGCATAACAGTGCGAAATAGTGAGCCGTTGTCCGCTGCCTCCATTATCCCCCCTCCTTGTACCTATATAACCTTTGGAATTGAAAATAAAAACTGCACAAACAAATTATCCGGGGAGTGCCGTCTATTCTACTTCAATCGATAGATCTATCTGTACACACCAGTATGTTTGTTAAGAAAAATGCCATTGAGATTTTTAGGCCGCAGCTGCAAGAGCCTCGCTCGAGTCTGGCATTGCATCACCCGGCACGACCACCCGCTCTCCAGACAGGGGTGTGTCAGCTTTCTATGCAGCTGCACATTCCTTGTTAGGAAAGCGGGCAGCTGTTTCGGGTGATGCAATTCCAGACTCGAGCGAGGCTCTCGCAAATGTAACTCCAGTTTTAGGCTCAGAAAGTTCTCTTCTGAATAACTGTTATTAATAAAGTGGTAATATCTCTTTCTATAGCAAGTGCCTGTGAATACAGAAGTATTTCCTCTATAGCAGCTCAGAAGGGTTCTATTGCTGTGTAGGGGAAACTGAAAAAAATAGTGTAAAAATTAATTTCACAACTCAATTTTAAGGAATAAAAATCAAATCATAAAGCTCTGTGTGAACAAAGCCTAAAATGTCAACTTATAATTATACAGTAAAAGCCATTCCTTCTCTGCATTTAGGGGTTACTGTGTTTCCCAGAACATATTGGGCTTTGGATTATTTTTCGCTCTGAAAGATGAGTTAGGCTACCTTTACATTTGCGTTCCCCTCCGCAGCGTTCTGCGGAGGGGAACCGCAATGTGACCGCAGCACCGCAAGCCCCTATCTTTATGATGGGAGCGCACGGTGCTGCACATGACTGTGCGCACCCAGTCACTGCCATATGTGATCTGTGCGCAGGCGTCCGCCTGCGCACAAATCACCCGGTCTCGTCCGCACCAGAAATGCAACATATCGCGTTCGTGGTGCGGATAGATCACATATGGGAGTGAATGGGTGCGCACGGTCATACGCAGCACCGTGCGCTCCCTTTATAAAGATAGGGGCTTGTGGTGCTGCCGTCACATTGCGGATCCCCTCCGCAGCGTTTCAAATGTGAAGGTAGCCTTAGTGCTTATATTCAGGGGATGTCTTATTTTTTTCCACTTATTTTTGAACAAAAACAAATATCAACATTTTTTCAAACAAAATCCATCTGGTGCATGTCGAAGCTGACAAATGAGTTATAAAAGGACAAGATTAGCCGTCCTATATGGCAAAAAAAAAGCAGCTCTACACAAAAAAACTGAAGTTTTTGGTGCTTTACAAAGTATAAGATTTTATTCATACAAAAAAATAGCAAATTCCTGAGATATTAGTTAAAAGATGATTACTGCAATAAAGGACTGGCCTGACAAAATGCACACCTCGATGTATAAATGCCCACGTGTAGATATCTAGGGACAAATATAACAGACATAGTGGCCACAATTCTAAGCTGCTGGCATTTTGGAAATAATATACAGTCAATAATGTATAACACCATATTATACCAATGAAAGTTTTTTCTAGATTTATTCTAGAACATCGTCAAAACACTCCAAACCCGAATTTCTTGAGATCCTATTTCCTTCTTCCATGTACAACAATCTACATTAAACTAACATGTCCGCCTCCCCAGGGAAGGTGTGAAGGTGGCTCTTATCTGCCTACTCCCCTGGGACAACAAGATAAACACTTTGTAAGAAATACGTTTAGGTCCAGGAGGTATACTCCCATGCTAAGATCTAAACGCCTCGCTGCTGTTACCCCTCCTCCTCTGTTGTCGGGGAACTCCTCTGCTCTTTCTTCGGAGCGGCTTCGGCGCCTGCGCAGTTCCCTCAGCTCTCGGGCATGCTCCATGGGCTCTGTCTGAGAGCTCAGGTCACATGGTATAGCGCAGGCAGTGCAGTGTTGGTTTTTTGTTTTTGGCTGCTGATGGCAAGTTTCACATGATATAGCGCAGGCACCAGATCCCGTCCTGTGGTGTGTTATGCCATATGCACACTGCGGGGCTGGGAATCTGGTGAGGAGGGAACAGGCGCAGGCATGCTGTTTGCATTGGTATTCATGAACAAAAATCAACATTTAGTCAAACACGGTCATGTCATCATCTTCTGGGACGTCATCCTAACTTTCCAAACACTGAATTCCATCCTGAGATTGTTGTGATTCTATGGTCTTTAGAATCATTGGCCCCAATTTCTCATGTCTTGCAATAGCGCTTTCGCTAAACGAGCACCTCTTGTCCATGTAGCCCGCTTGCAGAGCGTTGGAAATGCAACTCTCAGGAATTTTCTCCCATGAATTCCTCACCCAAGTCACAACCTCTTGCAGTCTAGGCTTCACAAAGTTGTCACGCCGACTTCCCTCCATTCTGTTTTCAATGTGGTCATTAATTTCTATTCGTAAATTGTCCTTAAATGACTTGTTTACTGCAAAATCAAGAGTCTGGAGATAGGTAGTCATTCCTGCGGGAATCATTATTTGATCTATTTTCCTCTCATGAAGGAAGCTCTTCATGTCTTTAGCGCGGTGTGTACTGGCTGAATCCCAGACTAGGAGGCCTCTTTGGCCTCCTCGCACAATAAGCGGCAGCATTAAATCGACCCACTTTCTTATAACCGCTTGTGTGCACCAGGCGTTTTCGGTTTCAAGAATATAAATACCTGAAACACATTCAATCTTTTCTTTCTTGCCCTTAGTAATGATTAGAGGTGGGACGAATTGCCAAAATACATGTAATACGGTCACTTTCCTTACCAGTGGAGGGGAAATAGACTGAGGAGGCACCCCACTGATCAATTGTTATTTGTGATCCTTGGTCCATAAACACTGCAGTTTCATCCATAGCAATCATGTTGGAAAGTTGGCATTTAGAAAAGTCAATGTCATCAACCAAGGACTTGAATGCAATAAGTTCAGCATCTTCCAGCTTACAGGGAACCTGTCACCCTCTTTGTAACCCCTCTATGTGCCCAGACGAACCCCTCATACCTGAGATATGAACTTTTTTTGTCTCCCGCGCTGCATCTTAAAAGGTCCAGGAGGTCTGCTCTTTGGTTTGGTGTAGTTGGGTCCTCGCCGCCCCCTGCCTGCAAAACCCGTCCTGCTGTTTCAAAATTGCCGCCCCTCCTGTAGACGGCTGCTGATTGACAGGCATACTCGCGCCTGCGCAGTGGAGCGGGTCACTGTGCTCTATTGAAGATACACAGTGCCCGAAGTCTCGCAAGACTTCGGGCACTGTGTATCTTCAATGGAGGAGCATGGTGACCCGCTCCATTGCGCAGGCGCAAGTGTGCCTGTCAATCAGCAGCTGTCCACAGTAGGGGTGGCAATTTTGAAAAAGCAGGGTGGGTTTTGCAGGAGGGGGCAGCGAGGTTGTAGTCCTGATCTGTGCGGGGAATCTTCATCTTGTACATTGTCATTGAAAATTACTATTCTGGTAGCAGGGAAGTGTTCCTGTTGATTTTGGAGGACACTGAGATTCAGGGGATGTCTAAAATACAGAGGTCCGGGGAGTCCTGAAATATAGATTTTAGTGGAGCATCTTTTTGTAGTAGTGTTTGTAGTTTCCGTGCGGCTCCTCTTAAACCTCCAGATTATAGTTGACTACGAGAGGCACTCTGTTGTTTTCTTCTCTAGTTTTGTAATGTAGGAGATGATTCCTTGATATTCCGGTGGCTCTTGTAATCTGGTTCTCGATTGTTCTTGGATGGTAGCCCTGATTCAAAAAGGTCTTTCTGAGGTCATCAAGGTGATTGTCTCTATCTGTAGGGTTGGAACATATCCGATTGTATCTGATGGCCTGACTGTACACAATAGAGTTTTTTTATGTGTTTTGGATGAAAACTGTCCCACTGAAGATATGTTGGACGGTCAAATGGCTTCTGGCACAGGGGTGTCTCTACTTCATTGTTCCGTAGCCTTGTGATGGTGTCCAGAAAGCTGATTTCAGTGCAGGAGTAGTTGATTGTTAAATTGATGGTGGGATGAGATTGATTAAAGTGTTCATGGAACGTCTTCAGCTGTTGATCAGACTCCGTCCAGATGATTAAGATGTCATCAATATAACAGTAGTAGGCCAGAGGCCTGATAAGCCAAGAGGATAAAAAGTCACCTTCAAGCTTGGCCATGAAAAGATTTGCATATTGTGGTGCCATTTTGCTCCCCATTGCTGTGCCAGTCTCCTGTAAATATATGTTGTCGTCAAATCTAAAGTAATTGTGCGTGAGGATGAATTTTGTGAGTTCTACCACAGAGTCAGCATCAATCCCTGTGCTTTCCAGGAAGACTTTGCAGGCATTAAATCTATCCTCATGTGGGATATTGCTGTACAGAGATTCCACATCCATGGTGGCGAGGATGGTTCCTTCTGGTAGAGGACCTATTACTGACAGTTTATTCAATAGGTCAGTTGTGTCCTGAATGTAGATGGGTGTCTCTTTTATCAAGGATTTGAGAACATCCTCTACCCATCCAAAAATGTGTTCGGTTGGAGTGCCCACACATGAAATTATGGTTCTTCCTGGATTTCCAAATTTGTGGATTTTGGGAAGCATGTAGAATGTGCCTGTTCTTGGACTTACTGGTAGAAGGTCATCAGCTCCTACGAATTTGTCAGGTAGACAAGAGACGAGCTTGCTTAATTCCTTGTAGTGATCCTGTGTAGGGTCCGACTCCTATATTTTATAGTAGCGTGTGTCCATCAGTTGTTTGTTTCCTTCATCAGGTAGTCCGATTTGTTCATCATGACTATTGCACCACCCTTGTTTGCAGGTTTAATGATTTCTTTAAACAATTTCAAAGACTGTATTGCCCTACTCTCCTGGGCATTGATGTTGGATGGTTGCCTCTTGTGTGTATCTAAAATAGTGGATTTTTCCAAATTTCTGAAAGTGTCTATAGAGTTATCAAACTGGGGGTTGTGTCCAGGTGCAGGTGTCCAGTTTGACCTTTTCTTGGGTGTCAGGATCCCTCTTCTTTCAGTCCAAGTGGGTTCTGAATCTTCTCTGTCGCTAGAAAAATTCCCTCAGGCGTAGTCTCCTTACGTAATCTTCCACGTCGCTGTAAAGTTCAGTTTTATCCAGAGCTTTAATAAGACACAATGAGAGTCCCATAGAAAGCACAGCAAATTCCACTTTGTTGGGTTTGTAATCTGGGAGATTGATGACACTGTTAGATATTTTTGTGACTTGACAGGAGTGGTTGTCCAAGTTGTTTTATTGTTGTTTTTTAACTGTTTGTATTAAGTCCTGAATTGAGGCGCAACCAATGTAGTTTATTTTCCTTGTTATGGATAAGAAGGGTTCGTAGTTTGTAGCACTATTGTTGTCATTTTTGTTCCATGCTTTCTGTAAGTGTGTAACTCCCCCTGGATATTACTCTTGATTAGGTTATGCAGATGAAGTCCATGGAGCCTCGGTTAAGAGTCTACAACATGGACACCAGCCAGTTATCCCACCAGGGAAGGACCTAGCCCAGGGTATTAGTAGCCCTTAAAGGGAACCAACCACCCCCAATGACCCCCCGGACTCTTAATATCAGTCCCTACACACAGCACATAGATGTGCTGCAATGATTTTTGCTAAAAAAACTGTTTTTTCAAACTAAAGATAATGATTTAGAAAGTTTAAACTGAATGGACGGCTGGGCGGTACTTATCTCTGGCAAAAGCCGATATCTGATGTCAATCATCCTCCCGTCTCCCCTTGTAGCAGTAACGTCCAGCCCTTTATTCAGCGTCACAGCCCTGTGCACGGGCTCGCATGCCCGTGCACACGTCATCATCTGCAGCCGGGAAGCGAGCGCGCGCTCTGTCTTCCATAGCCGAGCGCAGGAAGTCAGAGCGCGCGCTCGCTTCCCGGCTGCAGATGATGACGTGTGCACGGGCATGCGAGCCCGTGCACAGGGCTGTGACGCTGAATAAAGGGCTGGACGTTACTGCTACAAGGGGAGACGGGAGGATGATTGACATCAGATATCGGCTTTTGCCAGAGATAAGTACCGCCCAGCCGTCCATTCAGTTTAAACTTTCTAAATCATTATCTTTAGTTTGAAAAAACAGTTTTTTTAGCAAAAATCATTGCAGCACATCTATGTGCTGTGTGTAGGGACTGATATTAATAGTCCGGGGGGGTCATTGGGGGTGGTTGGTTCCCTTTAAGTCACTATCCAGCCCTTGCGAGCTTGAAGATATGGCCAGGGGTTTACCATGGACTAGGTATCCAACCACAGACAGCTGTTTCGGGGTTGTTGCCCCTCATCAGTGTGGCGCAGGATTCTGGCTCTTGATTAGGTAAAAGACATGCAATAAGTGGTTCCTTTCAGAGGTCATGTGACAAAGGTTTTGTGCATTTGTCCTTTGGGAATCAGATTCTCCTTCTTGCATTTAGATAACTAAAATATGTCACTGTCCAATTGTGCACATTGTACCGTGTTAGCCAGTAGACAGAAAAATATTAAAATCTGAGAGTCCTCAGTGATTGATAATGCCAAACTGAGAGGATGGTAAAAAATAGCAAGTGTTTGAGACTCTATAGCCTCTTCATCAGGCTTATAATGACACAACGTCTGAACACACACATATATACATATACAGAGTAGGATGATGCAGTAAATAAAACAGGTGATGTGAAGCAGAATACAGTGGTCAGTCTTTTGGGGGGGGGGGAAGAGCAGCTGGGTCAGTAAAATCAGAGTTACGAGATAAGAGGCACGGTTACTTTTATTTTTCTTTGATTAGTGGTTGGTCTGAGACTTGAAGATTCTTCAATTGATGTAGAAAGACATACTGTATTTTTCAGACTATAAGACGCACCGGACTATAAGACGCACACTGATTTTAGAGGAGGAAAATAGAGGAAACAAAATTAAGCAAAAATGCGATTATAATGAACTATTATGGGGTGATGTCCTGCTGACAGTTATGGGGGTAATGTCCCTATCTTGGGCCCCTTCCAAGTAATATTTGGCCCCCCAATCCTGGTATATAATTTTCATCCTGGATATGGACCCTAATCCTCGTATATAGCCCTTCCTCCTGGAATATAGCCCCCCCATCTTGAATATGGCCCCCATCCTGGATATAGCCCCCCATCCTGGATATGGCTCCCCATCCTGGATACAGCCCTCCATCCTGGGATACAGCCCTCCATCCTGGGATACAGCCCCCCCATCTTGGATATGGACCCCCATTCTGGTATTCAGCCCCCATACAGTCAAAGGTCTACATAACTTTATATTCCCAAATACTCCTGATTCTTCGTGATCTGAAGTTAGCTTTCAGAACTAGTATTTTCATATCCATTATGGTGTGGTCAGGGCTACATAAGTGATTAGGTATAGCTAGGTCTGTCCTTCTTTCTCACACACAGATCTGTGTCACTCCTGTTAAAGGTGCATCACTGTCAGGTCCCTTGCCGCTCCAGTAGCTAGAGTTAGCTGTTGACTCCACTTGGTGCAGCAGGCACAACACTTGGAATCGGGAGTGCATTAATACCAGCGGGACTTGGAGATTATGTGATCTGTGTGTGATAGCACGCCACTAGTTTACCGTTATTGTTGTTGGATCCTTTAAGTGCAATTCTTTTTTAAGTGTCTGCTTTCTTTTGGGGGGTGTCTGATTAATGAAGAATCTACTGTATTTGTTCTGTTGCATTCTATTTACTTGTAGCAAGAGTTTATATTTGGAGTAGGACATATATTTCAATCCTACCCCAAATACCCTGTAAAATCATGTAGTGCTTATTTTCAAGGAAACACAATATTACTCACCTGGGAAGCCATATGTAGGAATCTCCTTTTTACACCGCTCATCAACCCTCACATACGTCTCTGTAGTATTAATATGGGGCAGATCTTCACCCTGAAACAAAGATTGTAAAAGTCACAGACAGATGGAGAAGTCCCATCTATGATCAGCTGTAATCTGCCATCTCCACCGTTCTCATTACACAAGTATAAAACATATAATACTGGAGGATAAAACAAGACTGAGCACAAGACCTTCACAGCCGTCTACACATCATAGGGAGATCTCATCACACCTTTTCTCCATCTACCTGATCATCCGGAGGAACATCGGGATCTTCTTGTTTACAGTCCTGTGGGAGAAGAGGACGGGGACATCTCTCTGGTGTTGTCCTCTTACTGGATAGACCTGGAGGAGACACATACAGGGACTGAATTCATTCTTTACATACAGATTATTATAGGCCGTGTGTATTTAGTCCTGTCTTGTTTAATTTAGAAAAAAATACGCCTCAGAGATCTTATTTAAATGTATAAATGCATGTGTGGTCAATAGAAAGGACTGCACGTGACTTATTCCTTTCAAAGACAATACTAAGGACCAGGGGACATTCATTACGGACCATTTTCAGATATTCAACATCTTCTCCTTGCAAAACGTACTAAGGTTTCTACCCAGGGAATCCTCCACGATTCTTTTCTTGTTCTCGACGGAATAGCTCTTTCTTTCTGAACTCATGTTGTCTAGGGGTGAAAAAGTACAACATATTTCTTGTTCCTCTGTTTACTGGTACATACTGTACTGCAGAAAATGGTTATGCCTATTCACCAAGAAAAGCAGGCACCCCAAAAGAAATTCATCAGACCCCCACAGACCTAAAGCAATTAGAGCTGGCAAGTGCCAGTGGTGCTTGGATTCTCACACACAGACCTGTGTCACTCTTGTTACAGGCGCATCACTGTCAGGTCCCTTGCCGCTCCAATAGTTTAGGTTTAGCAGTTGGCTCCACTTGGTTGCTGGCAGCAAGCACAACACTTGGAATCAGGAGTGAATTGATACCAGTGGGACTGAGGCTGCCTTCACATTACAATTTTGAGACATCCGAGTGTATCCATGTCAAATCGGATACACTCGGATGCGATTTGGCCTTCCATGTATTCGTATGGTTCACGGATCGGATCGGATGTTATCCCTATTGGCATCCCAGTTTTGCTCCATGCGTAGCTGTCCCATTTCATCATGGAGGCAAAATCGCAACCTGCTGCGATTTTGGTGTCCGTGACTAAAATGAGACACCACGGATCTGTGTCGGATCTGTGATGGTCCGTAAGACTACACAATGGGAGCCTATGAACATCGGATCCCATGTCGGCTCCGTGTTTTTGTACTGAGCATGGCCAGAGGCAGTGCCCAGTACATAACCCTGCCTGTCCCTGTCTGTCCCTCCTCCATCTCTGCTCCCCCCTGTCCTCTATCCTTCCCCCCCTGTCCTCGCCCCTGTCCTGTCCCCTCCGGTATGTTAAAAATAATAAAAGTCCTCACAGAGGATACTTTACCTTTCCAGCGCCTCCGGGAATGATGCGACAGTCTCCTTCAGGCTGAAAGACCTCTCGTGATGTCACAGAGCCGGTCAGCTGACGTGTCACCTGATCGGCTCTGTGACATCACGAGAGGTCCTTGCAGTTAGATGAACACTGTCACATCATCCCCGAAGCCGCCGGAAAAGTAAAGTATCCTCTGTGAGGACTTTTATTATTTTTAACATACCGGAGGGGACAGGACAGGGGACAGAATAGGAAACAGGATAGGAGACATGATAGGGAATAGGATAGGGGACAGGATAGACGAGCGGGGGGGGGGGGGGGGTGAGGAGATAGAGGAGGGAAAGACAGGGAGAACAGGGAGACACAGGGAAGATGCAGGGAGAGATAGGGACCACAGGATCCACACAGATCCTGCATAACATGGATACGGATGGCTATTTGCCATCCGATTGCAGGGCTATTTGCCATCCGATTGCTGTTCGGGGGATCTGACCTAAACATGGATCCCCATGGATAGCCACAAATCGTGATGTGAAGGCAGCCTTAGAGATTATGAGATCTGTGTGAGAGCACGGCACTAGTTTACCGTTATTTTAATTGGATCTTTTGAGTGTGATTCTTTTTTAAATGTCTGCTTTCTTTGGGGGTGTCTGCTTAAAGAAGAGTCTACTGTGTCTGTCCTATTGCATTGTATTTAGTTGTCACAAGAGCTTATTCTTGGAGGCGCATATTTCAAGCATACTCCAAAATGTCTGTAAAATCATGCTAGGGCTTATTTTCAGGGAAACACAATATTAGTACAAAAACTACTAAGAAAAAGCAGCATCAGAAAAACTACCATCGATGCCAAAAAACAAAACCAACACTGCACTTGCAGGATGCAGGTAGACCCCACTATGTGAAGCAAGCCCAGGTGCAGGCTGATAAATCACCTCAACCTACAACAATGTGTGGGAGGCGACTTGCCATGCACATAATGGGCTTGCATAGGACACCATTCACACTGATACATATGATGCATAGTGTCTGAAAGCTACCCAACCGCTCTGCTGCCTGAGCAAATGGGCCGCACAGTACAATACCTCTGCACCACTAGATGAACGGCGCCCCATGGGGCCCAACTGCACCCTGAATTGATAAAAAAGTGCAAAAAGCTTTTTTATATGATAAACAAAAAACTTTTATAAATGGGATATTGGTTCATGCATTGGCCAAGACACTTAAGCTCATGATCCCCGTCACGGATTCCTATGCTCATGAGTCCATAGTGGGGTCTTACTGCATCCTGCAAGTGCAGTGTTGGTTTTTGTTTTTGGCATCGATGGTAAGTTTTTTCTGATGCTGCTTTTTCTTAATAGTTTTTGTACAAATTTGTTAGGACTCATGAGCATGGGAATCTTTGACGGGGATCATGAGCTTAAGTGTCTTGGCCAATGCATGAACCATGCCTCCCACACCTTGTTGTAGGTTGAGGTGATTTATTAGCCTGCACCTGAGCTTGCTTTACATAGTAGGGTCTGACTGCATCCTGCAAGTGCAATGTAGGTTTTTGTTTTTGGCATCGATGGTAAACACAATACTACTCACCTGGGAAGCCATATATAGGAATCTCCTCTTTACACCGATCCTCATCCATAATGTATGTCTCTGTAGTATTAATATGGGTCAGATCTTCACCCTGAAACAAAGATTGTAAAAGTCACAGACAGATGGAGAAGTCCCATCTATGATCAGCTGTAATCTGTCATCTCCACCGTTCTCATTACACAAGTATAAAACATAGAATACTGGAGGATAAAACAAGACTGAGCACAAGACCTTCACAGCTGTCTACACATCATAGGGAGATCTCATCACACCTTCTCTCCATCTACCTGATCATCCGGAGGAATATCGGGATCTTCTTGTTTACAGTCCTGTGGGAGAAGAGGACGGGGACATCTCTCTGGTTTTGTCCTCTTACTGGATAGACCTGGAGGAGACACATACAGGGACTGAATTCATTCTTTGCATACAGATAATTATAGGCCGTGTGCATTTAGTCCTGTCTATTACCTGGTGATGTGAGGGGTTGGGGATCCTCCATCATGACTATGTCCTTGTACAGATCTTTGTGTCCTTCTAAATACTCCCACTCCTCCATGGAGAAATAGACGGTGACATCCTGACACCTTATAGGAACCTGACACATACAATGATACCATTGTCATCCCCCGATCCCTTCATAGCGTTACTGTATAATGTCCCAGCAGCAGCAGCATTCCCAGCAGTGTCACCTCTCCAGTCAGCAGCTCAATCATCTTGTAGGTGAGTTCTAGGATCTTCTGGTCATTGATGTCCTCATGTATCAGGGGGTGAGGTGGAGGCCCCGTGATTGGGCTCAGGGCTCTTCCCTCAGACACAGGGTCCTGACAGCACAGATCACTAGAGCTCTTCACTACTGTGTAATCCTGGTTATGGAGAGACACATTAATAAATCTCCAGTCTCCAGACATTTCCAGAGTCCTCACCTCTCCAGTTCTGTCATCTGTTATTCTGTCCATAGATAAGAATGATGTCATGTGACATTGTCATCACAATCTCTCACCTCTCCAGTAACAAGGAAGAGGATCTCTAGGGTGAGGTGGAAGATCCTCTCCGCCATCTTGTCCTTATCCATCCTTGATGGTCAATCAGGAGAATTCTCTTATATAGAAGATCTGAGAGGATCCGATATTGTAGGGACCTGAATGGGGAGAAGATGAGTCAATCTAACATCATGAAGATTCTGTGTAATAATTAGTAATGAGCAATCTGCTCGTCACTATTCCATACTCACATGGATATTGCAGTATTCTGGCTACTTGCTGAAAATTTGTGTGCTTGCCTAGCGAGATTTGAGTGTCCAGCTTAGCATGTTCGGGGCCTGATTTTCAGCCACTAAACATGCTGGGCTTGCTTACCAAACACCATGTTGGTTGTGACATTACTGTGATTGGCTGGCCATCCAATCTATATAAACCCTGCTGTCACTATCTTGCATCCAGAAACAGTGTATTAGTTACAGAGTGAGCAGCGTGTAGGGAGAGTGTTTCTACCATCTATTATATAATTGCGAATGGGTTTTTTGCCCCCGGCGTGGTCATGTGGATACGCGCGAAGCATTGACCGCGAAGCGGCCATTGCGAGTCGCCGTGGTCATGTGGATACGCTCGAAGCATTGGCCGCGCAGCGGCCATTGCGAGCAGTTCTAAGGCGACTCGCTATGCCAGCGCAGCGGGCATGGCGAGTCGACTTAGCAGCGCGAAGCATTGGCCGCGAAGCGGCCATTGCGAGTCAGAGACTCGCCGTTCTAGAATCCCGATGCATGTGCATCGGGCTCCCAGCTAGTCTAGATATAACACAACAGCTCTTTTAAGCACTACATCGAGCCTAAACTAGGTCATAATTGAAGAAAAAAGCAAGAAGCCTGTATGTCCGATTGGAATCAAGGATAGACAAGTTATTATAAGAAAATGTTATAATAGGGTGTCAGGGCTATCGGTCCACGGCGGTGCTTGTCCACTATGGTCTTATTGCATAGGTGATATGAAGTCCTTCTCCTAATACTTAATGCATTATTTCATGCTCCCTCTTTTGAACCTGAGAACCATTATTTTTCACCTTTTTCAGCAGACTATACCTCCCTTCCTATATGTTGTGGTTTATCTTCCCACCTGTATCTTATCAGGAAATGGGTCATCAGCAATAGCTTATGGCTGTTCTCTATTATATTAACCCTTTGTCTCCTGCCTTAAGAACTCCACCGTGATTTGGAACATGTTGATGCCATTTTTCACAGGAATATGCCTGTATTCAGGGAATAGAGTCTTATTATCCATTTAAGCTTTTCCTAAGATATTGAACTTTGAACCTGTCGGTAACATTCCCTTTATTGTATTATTTTGCACAAGTTGAGGTATATTGGAGTTTATGCGGAAAGAACCCATATAATCCAGCAAATATTTCTCCATCCGGCAACTGTTTTTATTACATTTTGTGTAGTTAAATATAAGCAATATAAACAATAAATTCTTTATTGGATATAATACGCTACTTTATAGGAAGAATACTTTGTTCACAGAGTTCAGGAATTGTTCTGTTATTAATATTTAGGACCATTATCACTTGACTACTTTAATCTAAACAGCCGTTGGTAGTGACAATATGTGTATTTTGTACTTTTAAATGGTTTTAAATGTTTGTCCCTTTTGTGTGCTTTTTTGATGGCTTAATAAAATATATTTTCTTATAATAACTTGTCTATCCTTGCTCCCAATCGGACATAAACACTTCTTCCTTCTGTCTTCAATTGTCCTTTAAGCGTGTGATTGGTAGATCGCGTCATAGTGCTGCTCAGAAACCACTTCTAAACTAAGTCATATTGTGTCGGGAGAGTTTGTGGAGCAGGGAATGAAAAAACATTAGTGTTCCAGTATCTCTATATTAGAACAACAGCTCTTTTTAGAGCTACATTTTCTGTCTATCACCCCAGCCGTTCTCTTCGCTCTTTAAGTGACTTTAGACTCACTTCTGCATTAATCTGAACCTCCCACTCCCGGCTCAAAGACTTCTCCCGAGACGCACCAATTCTTTGGAACGCTCTACCCAAAAAAATTAGAGGTATCCACAACTTAAATAGTTTTAGGCGATCCCTAAAAACACATCTCTTTAGGACGGCCTATCATGATCTCTAGTCAGTCATCTAGACATAGCCTATCCGCTCTGCCTCAAGTGGATCACATATAACGGGTTGCGGCCGCTTATTCTGCTCCTATCTGTTCCCCATCTCCTCAAGTTGACTATACTTTCATTGCAAATGAGCACCTATACCTTGTCACCCCCACCTCATTGTTAGATTGTAAGCTCTTATGAGCAGGGTTGCCATTTTTTGCTCCAATTACTGTATTATGTTATGCTTTGTATTGTATTGTTTTTGGCATTGTATTGTATTTTCTAACTGTTTCTCATGATTGTTTAAATGTGAACTTTGTATTGTGAATGTGAAGCGCTGCGGAATATGTTGGCGCTATATAAATAAAAATTATTATTATTATTATTATTATTATTCCAGCACACATTGCATACTATCTCAGAGTATTTTCCTCTTCGGGTGTCCTCTATAAAGCACAGGTCCTTCTGCCTCGTGGAGTTTTTGGAGTCACAGCTTGCTAGGCCTGTGCCATAAAAGTACCAAATATTAATACGGTCTTAGTGAGCTCCTAAAATCCTGTGAAATAGAGTAGTTGACTTTTCTAGTTGTCTTTTAAAAAGCACTGGTCCTTCTGTCCCTTATAACGTTTGGGGTCACATCTTGCTTGGCCTATGGCAAAAAGTCCCAAATACTAATAGGGTTCTAATGAGCTATTCAAATATTGTCAAATACAGTACTACCATTTTTTGATTGTTGTGTAAAAATGATCACTTCTGCACCCTAAGTTTGGGGTTACATTTTTCATACCACCTGAAGTATATACAATATTTGTCACAAAAACAGTCACATCACATACATGCTGGCAACCAATAACATCATTGCTATAATGTAAACAGAGACTGAAGGAAACAATGGGAGCTTCAGTGCTGGAGTGGAAATGTGCGGTAAGTATGGAGCGCGGCCTGGACGCCAGGTGCTTTATGTCCATCCCCCAGAAACCGCCGTCTACACGGACAACGGTGGAGATTGTCACTTAAGGGTGCTTTCACACTACGATTGTTAGGGAGCCGATGCTGTCCGATATAAATCGGACAGCATCGGCTCCCTTCTGATGCCTGGAATCGGATGCCAAATAGGCATCCGATTCCGGCATTAAATCGTAGCCTCCGGGCTGAAAAAAAGGAAAAAAAAAAAAGTTCATGCTCACCTCCCCCCGAGCCCCCGCCGTCTTCCTGGAGGTTCCCGGTGGCTCCCGCAGGCTCCCGGTATCTGCAGAGGTCTTCTTCTGCTGTACACAGGACCTGCGGTGATGTCACAGTCATGTGACCGCGGGTTACCATGGTGAACCCGCGGTCACGTGACTGTGACATCACTGCAGGTCCTGAACTGCAGAAGAAGACCTCTGCAGACATCGGGAGCCTGCGGGAGCCACCGGGAACCTCCAGGAAGACGGCGGGAGACGGCGGGGGCTCGGGGGGAGGTGAGCATGAACTTTTTTTTTTTTTTTTTAACCCCTGCGCTCCTAGTTGAGCATTTTTACTGTACTGAGCATGCTCAGTACAGTAAAATCGGGTCCGAGGAGACATCAGATGTTTCCTCGGACCCTTCTCCATAGGGCCCCATGCATAGGGATCGGGTCAGATTGGATGTGCACTAAATGCCATCCGATTTGGTCCGATCCGATTCTGTCAGATTTTGTAATCGGATGAAAAAATCGTTGCAGGCAACGATTTTTTCACCGAAAAAAAATTGGCAAAAATCGGACAGAATCGGGTCGGACACAAATCGGCTGGCATTTAGTGCACAGCCGATTCTGTCCGATGCCCATAGGGATGCATGGGGACCGAAAATCGGTCCGATGCTGTCCAATTTTTATCGGACAGCATCGGAAATGAAGAAATCGTAGTGTGAAAGCAGCCTTAAGGGACTGCTCAGGCCACAGGGACTCCAGAGATATTAGAGGAGACCGGCAGGAACACAAAGAGATGAGACAGGGAGGGGCCACGAGGAGGAGGTACAGGAGCCATCAAATATAACTGACACAATTAGAAATGTCGCCTGAAGAAACCAAGACGGAATCAAGTCCGGTATATACAACCGTGGAGAGGTTTCATAATACAGTAATTGGACATAACATAATACAGTAATTGGACCGTGCGCGGCTCTAATTGGTGCTGGTTCACATAGATGGACCCCAGAATGACAAATATGCTGTGCAATACTTAAAGGGTTAATGTCACCTGCACCCAGTAATGGGGAATGGTCACATACCTCCACCTGCAGAGCCGCACACTACATATATGGCTGCTCTGTGCTTACAGGACCTGTGATGATGTCACATGGAGGGGAGGGGTCAGGGGTCACATGATCAGACTATGCTGCGCTGGTTGTACAATACCATCGCACCCGGGCCCTGCAACCTAGGGGGGCCCAAAAGTCCCTTTGGCCTATAAAAAAAAATATTGCTACTAAAGATTTGCAATAATTAGGGCCTTATTGGAGCTTTCACATCGGGGCCCATGAGCTTCAAATAACGCCACTGGTGGTCACAGTGCTGGATAAGGTGAATTGAGTCGAGGACGCAGGTTCCTCTTGCTCTGGAGACTTCAGAACATTTACAAAGAAAGATACCCGCGCTCCACAATCACCAGGTTTTTCTCATATGCAAATTGTCACTTCAGTGAGGAAGTAGACAAGCTCTAATGCCACCTAATAAGGGTAGCAATCCCAAAAGTCATAATCGACTATAACAAGCCTTTTAATATGACTCAGGATTTGTGCCAGATCAGAACCCCAAACTGCAGACGCTGCGTTTCGGGGTGATTGCCCCTCATCAGTGCAGTGTGTGGGAATTCTGATCTGGCGGTAGGAGAGGCTGAGATGAGGTCTGGTGGAACAGCTATTCTCCTTGTGGAGAGGATTCTGCCAGCTGGCAGTGAGGAGACTTAAAGTTGCAATGCTCCTCTGGGAAATTGCATATGCGAATTATTACTTCAGTGAGGAAGTGGACAAACTCCAATGCCACCTAATAAAGGTAGCAATCCTAAAAGTCACAATTGACTCTTTAACAAGCCTTTTAATATGACTTAAGGTACCGTTACACGCTTCAATGTCGTTAAGATATCACCAACAAACTCACGGGCACGCGGTCGTTAGGACATCTTTTTGATATCGTTGGTGAGATGTCACACGTCTAGATATCGTGGACGATGCACCAACGATGTAGCGAGCAGCTATCATTCGCACAACCCAGCTAATGCTACTTCTTCACTGTTGTGAATAGGTGAAGTCATTAACGACATCATTATCACGGTGTCACACACAACGATGCAGCAGGTTGGCTGATCGAGGATTGTCTGATTTGAGAACATGTTCTCTAATCTGCAATCAATGATCCAATGATTTATCGTAGTCGTTTCTTGGTGTAACACGCAACGATGTCCTAAGGATGTCATTTGAACGACCCCAAACCCGTGACTTTTGAGCAATATCGTTCACGATCTTGTACCGTGTAACGGGGCCTATAGGATTGTGCCAGATCAGAACCCAAAACTACAAAAACATGTCCCTGCAGCATCCTATGACCATTCTTACACTCCTTTAGTCTCCTAAATGCTTCCTGTCAGAGTACATAAAAACGTTTTTATACTCGCTCATTAGCCATGATAATGAGTAGGGACCATATTCGTTAGCCCTTAGGGCGTGTCTGTTTGGTGCCTTGGTCATAATAATAATAATAATAATTTTTATTTATATAGAGCCAACATATTCCGCAGCGCTTCACAATACAAAGTTCACATTTAAACAATCATAAGAAACAATTAGAAAATACAATACAATGCCAAAAACAATACAATACAAAGCATAATATAATACAATAATTAGAGCAAAAAATGGCAACCCTGCTCATAAGAGCTTACAATCTAACAATGAGGTGGGGGTGACACAAAGTATAGGTGCTTATTTACAATGATGGTATAGTCAACTTGAGGAGATGGGGAACAGATAGGAGCAGAATAAGTGTCCATAACCCATTATTTGTGATCCACTTGAGACGGAGCGGATAGGCTATGTCTAGATGACTGACTAGGGATCATGATAGGCCGCCCTAGAAAGATGTGTTTTTAGGGATCGCCTAAAACTATCTAAGTTGTGGATACACCTAATTTCTTGAGGTAGAGCATTCCAAAGAATTGGTGCAGCTCGGGAGAAGTCTTGGAGTCGGGAGTGGGAGGTTCGGATTAATGCAGAAGCGAGTCTAAAGTCACTTCCAGAGTGAAGAGAATGGGTGGGGTGATAGACAGAGATGAGGGAGGAGATGTATGGGGGTGCTGCACTGTGAAGAGCTTTCTGGGTGAGAACAAGCAGTTTTAAATGGCTCCTATAGTGTATAGGCAGCCAGTGTAATGACTGGCATAGAGCAGAAGCGTCTGAGTAACAATTAGCTAGATAGGTAATCCTGGCTGCTACATTAAGGATGGACTGGAGAGGGGACAGTCTAGTGCGGGGGAGGCCAACTAAGAGAGAATTACAATAGTCAAGGTGGGAGTGAATCAGGGCCACAGTGAGGGTTTTTGTGGTTTCCAAGGTGAGAAAGGGGCAAATTCTGGAGATGTTCTTCAGGTGCAAGCGGCAAGAGCGGGCAAGAGATTGTATATATGGGGTGAAGAAAAGATCAGAGTCAAACATAACACCCAGACAGCGAGCCTGCTGACTAGGGACAGATATTTATAGGTTAGATAGGGATTTTTAGGTGGTTGGTTCCCTTTAAATGTGCTGATGGTTTGTCTAATAGTGGCTGTGTAGAGTGAAAAGAGAAGATGTCCAAGGACTGAACCCTGAGGGACTCCAATAGTGAGAGGAAGAGGGGAGGAAGTGGAGCCAGCAAATGATACACTGAAAGAGCGGTCAGAAAGATAGGAAGAGAACCAGGAGAGAGCAGTGTCCTTGATGCCGATGGAGTGCAGCATGGAGAGTAGGAGATGGTGGTCAACAGAGCCAAAGGCTGCAGAGAGATCAAGAAGGATTAGCAGAGAGTGGTGACCATTATGTTTTGCCGTCAGAAGGTCATTGGTCACTTTGGTGAGAGTAGTTTCTGTAGAACGTAGGGGGCGGAAACCAAACTGTAATGGGTCTAGAAGAAAGTGAGTGGAGAGGTAATGAGTGAGGCGGGAGTAGACCAGACGCTCAAGGAGTTTAGAGATGAAGGGGAGATTGGAAACTGGTCTGTAGTTGTTTGTGCAGGAAGGGTCGAGAGAAGATTTCTTTAATAAAGGAGTGATGATAGAGTGTTTGAAGGAGAAGGGGAAGACGCCAGAAGAGAGGGAGAGATTGTATACTGGGGGCTGTATGCAGCCACCTGCTGTATACTGGGGGCTGTGTGTGGCCTTCTGCTGTATACTGGGGGCTGTGTGCAGCCTCCTGCTGTATACTGGGGGCTGTGTGCGGCCTCCTGCTGTATACTGGGGGCTGTATGCAGCCTCCTGCTGTATACTAGGGGCTGTGTGTGGCCTTCTGCTGTATACTGGGGGCGGTGTGCGGCCTCCTGCTGTATACTGTGGGGGCTGTGTGCAGCCTCTTGCTGTATACTGGGGGCTGTGTGCAGCCTCCTGCTGTATACTGTGGGGGCTGTGTGCAGCCTCCTGTTGTATACTGAGAGCTGTGTGGCCTCCTTCTGTATTTTGGGGCTAGGTGCAATGGCTACACACGCTACCATTATTCTTCTTTTGCCTCTACGGATCTGTCACTGTGTAATAATTCCATGACCTAACACATGATCTTTCAAAGGATGATCATGTGACTTGTCAAATAACACTTTGGTTTGGGGGAGCCCTCATTTTCTAAACAGCCCGGGGCCTGGCTACTCTTAATCTGCCCCTGATCCTCACTGAGTTCAGTTTTGTACTTTGTCCAAATCTCCAGGGGATTTGAAATGTTACATGTTGTTAGAATAGCAAAGAGGTGTCTTAGTGGGTTTGGTGTTTGTGTGGCTCCTGCTTCACTGACAGTCTTGTCCCAGTGTGCACTATTTTCCAGACGTCCTTGCCTTTGGCAGCTTCCCTGAATGTTTCACATGCATAAACTGTGTTATACTATGAATGTCTTTCGTTGCCTACAGCAACCAATCAGAAGCTGAGCTGAGATTGGTTGTTATAGGCCATATGATAAATATCCAGGCCAACTGTCAAAACAGCTAATGCAGCTCACACACAAACAGTACATTTTTGATGAATTACCATAAAGCATGGGGTTAAAATTTCTTCTCAAAACAAAGTCTACAATGTTCCCTGAGTCAAATGAGGTTGCTGTGCAAAATTTTGTTATTGTAAATGCGATGGTATGGATTCCTTTAGTGGACACACATACACACATACATACAATCCGCTTTATATATTAGAATGTATGCAGTAGTTCAATTCAATGTGTGCTGAATATTATTATTATGAATTATCATCATGTTCTATCTAAATATCTTAATTATTGTATTATAATTACAAATAAAAGCCTAATGTTCACATTGTACTACAATAAATATATTGCTTAAACATGAGCCATGTATGAGGGAGTCACAGTTGTGGAGTCGGAATCAGGGAAAATGAGGAGTCAGAAGTGTGGCTTACCAACTCCACAGTCCTGTATAAGAGTCTGACTTGCTCGTTTTGAGGACCCAGCACTCAAGCATGGTAGTGATTGCCCATTACTAGTGTCAAGCTTTCATTTATAGCTTTTCTCAAAGTTCCACTCCTGGCTTTGGAATACAAATACTGTTGCAAAGATACTGACATGTGAGTGATGTGTGGCGCCCCTGCGACCAGGAGGCCACAGGGTGAACTGCAGCGGGACAGGTAAGATGGTCAGCTCACACAAACACACACTCCGGCCCTGAGCCCAAGTCGCTTCATGCCAGGCGAGGGGTGGCGGTAGTAGCTACGTGTGGGTGGGAAGTAGAGAGAACCCGGACAAGTGGGTGGAGGAACTAGGCTCCAGAAAGGACCTAGGAACACTATGTTGGGCGAGACGACCGATAGCTTCCCATGGGAGAGGAGTAGACGGAGAGATTCCCTGGAGGGTGGAGGAGAAGGGAAAGCATCCCCAAGCCGCGACATCCTTCAGCTGAGTACTGACTAAGGGCCCTTTCACATCAGCGTTTTTTGAAATTCGCGGCAGATGCGGTGAAAAAACCGCATCTGCCGCGATTGCCGCATAACCGCTGCACTTGCGGCGCGGTTGCGGTAATCCCCATAGAAAGTATAGGGGGACTTGCGGCAGGTGCGGCAAGTGCGGTTTTGCACCTGCGGCAGGTGCGGCCGCGAAAAAACCCGCGGCTAACTGCGGTTTTTTTCGCGGCCGCACTTGCCGCAAGTGCAAAACCGCACTTGCCGCACCTGCCGCAAGTCCCCCTATACTTTCTATGGGGATTACCGCAACCGCGCCGCAAGTGCAGCGGTTTATGCGGCAATCGCGGCAGATGCGGTTTTTTCACCGCATCTGCCGCGAATTTCAAAAAACGCTGATGTGAAAGGGCCCTAACACAGACTGAGGACAATGAGGTCCGACGGCCTGCACCACTAATGGCAGGCCGAGAGCCCAAAAAGCTGAGAACCGTGGACAGTAGAAGGAGCCAGGTGAGCCCGACTAACCCAAGTCACTGGTGGCTGGGCCAGAGAACCAGAGAGCCAGCTCTGTACATGTGGCCCGGGGAACGCTTTATGCCCCTAACCATGAGACACTTGGTGGGGTGCTGAAACTCCAAGTCCCTGAGACCTAACAACCGGTACGGAGTAGGACAAAGCCATCGGACTAGGGCTAGTGACCCAAAGTGTGGGATGACTCACTATAGAGCCCGTGACGGCCGGACTGAACCCATCAAGGGTGAGAGCGGAGAGAACAGAAGGGCCCGAGAGGTACACTGAGGGGAGTGACGCAGAGGAATCGTCCACGCTGCAATAAGAGCCCCAGCCGGTGACTGTTGCGTGGACCCGGTCCACAGATTGTGTACAAAGAACTGTGCTTGTGAACCTCTGTGAACCGTGTGTTGAGTAACGAGGAAAGTAAAGTACCCAGTGAATGTAAGGTCTGTGTCTGAGACTTATTGGCACAGAGACTGCAGCAGCTCGCCTGCGGAGCCGCACACTTGTTTTCTACACTGCAACTAAATCCACCTCTTCTCCATCTGCCCTGGGGAACCAAGCCCTAACCCTGGAGGGCTCAACATCCCGGCTGCCACCTCCACTATCATCCCCAGCAGTCTGACCGGCAGCTGTGGCCCATATTGGCCAAAACCCACGGGTAGCATCACAAAATATCCCCATAAACTTTATTTATTTTTTTCCATTTCTTTTTTGCAGTGCCGCACCTGGGACCACGGAGCCGGGCCACGCCACCGTGGCACCCCAGAGACAGAGTACCCCGGCCCCTGGGGGTGCGACAAATTGGCATCACGAAGAGGATTACCGGTCGTATGTGCCTAAAAGACTGTTTTCTGGACTTTGTTTAACAGGCATGAGTAATGGCAGCCCAAAAGGACTAGTGCCATGTGCTGGCTACGGGCGTGCCAGAGTCCTTCATCGGGGGCCTGGCTGGCACAGAGCGGGAAAAGAAAACCCTGCCCCTGCCATCCTTTGCTCCAGAGGGGGCAGCTTCAGCAGGGATGAAACTCCGCCTATGGGGAGTCGGCCTACAACGGAGAGGATCGGCTATGCCCACGAAGGGATGGGAGAAAAGAAGACAACTGCGCCACGAGGAAGGTGTTGCATAATGGGCACCTGGATGGCGCTGGAGAAGGCCTGATTATGGCAGAAGTAAGAACGCCGAGGATCGAGCCAGTGTGGCGCTGAAGGGAGAGTGAAGAGGAAGAGAGCTGCTCTGGTCCCACACCAAGATGGCAGACGTTTGAAGACAATCCCTCGTACAGAAGGAGGGAAATTGAGGATTGACTAGACCCATATGGCCCTATCGGAGGATGCTGGGTACCAGCAATGGACTTCTTTCTGCATGAGGTATCCCCAGACCCGGTAGAGGAAGGGCACCCATGACCCAGCAAGGGGAGCAAGAGGGTGCCTCTGCAGGTGACCCCCAGCCCCGGGGGTCGAGGCAACTGTCCAAGCTCCAGCTGAATATCGTGCGGTGCAGGGACCATGGGGAGAACACTGGATCCCAGTGTGCCGCGTTATCCCGACTCGACGACAGCGTCTTCCTTCCAGGACCCAGGATCCAAGGTGATCAGCCTCCGCGCTTCAATGCCCCTTCGGAGGTGGCAGGCACTTCGGCTCCTCAGCTGGCGCGCTTTGAATGCACAGCCTGAAGTGGCTGAGATGAAGTGGCTGAGAGCCTGGACTCAAGGAACCAATTTGCTCCAGAGGATTCGCCAGAATCGACAGAGGCGGAACCAGTTGGACGGTAATCCCTCCGGAATAAGAAGGAAAAAAAAGAAGATGGAGTAAGCCCGGACTGCTGAACCGTGAGTGTGAGTGATATCTTTCCTTGTTGTCCCCATCTCTTTCCTGTATGAATGTATTCTATTCCCTCTTGTTATTCATGAACATTTGATCCCGGACTATGTGTGAGATCAGAACTTTCTTGTGAATAGTCACTATACCCCGTGTACACCCTATTGGTTTTAATACTGCTTTTATACAGTAACTTACAATGTAAGTAAATTTGAGTACTGCGTGAACGTGTGGCACTTGAACTGTGAGCACTTAAGACCGCACTGCGTAAAAACCCACTGGCGCAGCCGAAGAACCGGTGAGTGTGAGCCCCTGTCGCTGCGCCCAGGGTAATTAAAAAGTGTTTTTCTTGTAGTCTGTTCCCGAGGACTATCGATTGCCAAGTGCGCTGGACTCTTTTACTAATTTTTCATATAGCCGTTAGGAGGTTTTTGTTAAGCAACGTTTAAACTACGTACCTCCCGGAAGGGAAGCAAAAACAAACTTGTACTGTTACTGTTTGGTTTAATGCATAAAAATTATTTGAGTTTGTCATTGGACGTGCCAGGCTTTGCTCTGGGAGAGTGTGGCGTCCCAGTGACCAGGAGGCCACAGGGTGAACTGCAGCGGGACAAGTAAGACGGTCAGCTCACACAAACACCCACACCCACACACTCCGACCCTGAGCCCAAGTCGCTTCATGTCAGGTGAGGGGTGGTGAGAGTAGCTACGTGTGGATGTCGAGAGAACTGGGACAAGTAGGTGGAGAAACTAGACTCCAGAAAGGACCCAGGAGCACTAAGTTGGGTGAGACAACCGATAGCTTCCCATGGGAGAGGAGAGATTTCCTGGAGGGTGGAGGAGAAGGGAAAGCATCCCCAAGCGGAGACACCCTTCAGCTGAGTACTGATTAACAGAGACTGAGGACAACGGGACCTGGAGGCCTGCACCACTAATGGCCGGCTGAGAGCCCAAAAAGCTGAGAACTGACTCACCCCAGGACCGTGGCGTTGATTCACTGGGGGATGTTACGGGCGGCCTGTGCCCGGACCCGTGGCCCTGGCGGTCACTGAAAAATGGGTTAAAAATAGAAATAAAAGATAAAGAAAGTTTGTGACGCCACCTACTGTATCCGGTAGTGATATCGGCGCTGCTGCAGACCTCCGGGGATGATGATGAAGCAGCTAGTTGGTAATGATCCCCATAGGTGGAGCGGGATCCCTCAGGTAGTGATGGGATGAATAGAGAACTCACACAGGGAGGCGGCTCGTCAGGTGGAGTTGCAGGCAGGCTGACACTCTGTGGGAACAAGAGTATGGCTAATAAACACACCACACAGTCTCTGTCTCTGAACCAGGTTTTCCTGGTGACCCAGGCAGCAAAACAGTCTTTACACACAGTCAACGGGTACCGCTGGCCTGGGTAGTCACCAGAGGATTAGGATATCTCACTGAGGCCCTCTGTAATGTGCCTGCCTGGTTCTTTCATCTCTCCTTACTACCCTCTCCCACTGTTCCTTCCTTGCGTTCCCACACACATAGTCCACCGCCGGTTCCCACGGATCCTTGTGGATGACTCCTGACTTTGAGGGCCTCCGGACCCTATATGGGGCCTTAGGGGATTTATGCCAGGGTGTGAAGAGGCTCGTGCCATCTGGTTTCTGCGGCTTGGGGGTAAACGCCTGCACCACCTTGGAGCCGGTCCTCTCGTTTTGGACTGGATCTTTCCGTCCGGGAGACGTACTGGCACGGATTCAGGTGCACCTCAACACCCTAGGATCCCCTTCTTTCTCCGGGCCACCTGTAATGAGGTGCCTTCCACTGTGCTTCTCGTAGGGTCCTCTTCCAACCGACTTCACTCTCTGCCTGACTTTCCCGCTCTCCACAGCTCACCTGAGCTCCTCCCACCAGGACTAGTTTCCTAGCAACGGATTAACCTATCGGTCCCTGACCTAAGGTGTGTGGATGCGTGTGGTGAGGGTCCCGCATTGACATCCCTGTCCCCTGGTCACAGGGATACTACACACTCTGGTCTGGGTGCAGTACCCCTCCGTAGCATCCCGACCAATCGGGCGCCACATTCCCCCTTGGTTAAACTCACTCATCTGCGAGTGACCCAACCCATACCCGGCACAGAGAATTAATTTTTATATGTATGGTAAACAAACAATAAAATAACATTTTTATTCACACAAAACATTATGAAGCATTTTTCATCCCTTCTGGGAGGCACTTTTCTTATAACGTTGCCGGGTCAACAGGACCCAAACCATTTTACACTGGCCAACAGGGCCAGGTTTACTCACAGTTCAGGTGGTCATTGTCCTGCACTGGTTCAATAGTGTCTGTGTCACTCTCGACTACAACGGACTGTTTAAAGGCACATTATCACATTTTACTGAGTCCTTGGGCTTAACAGGTTATTAGTCCAGCAAGTCGCAAACTGACATAATAATTCACACAGTGTTCACATTACACAATCAAAACTATGTCATACCGGGTTTTACGTGTTTAGTCCTTACTCTTGATAGACGCGCAGGGGGTACCAGCCTTTACGTCCTACATGATTCTCACTAAATAATGCTAATTCCCTTTTATGTTAGCATCATAGTGATTCAGCGGGTCCAAGCCTATGTTTACCAAATGTAGAACCGCATATACTTCATGCATAACCACCCTGTGTTTCAGAATGTCAGAACTCTTTACTTCATGGCTAATGCCTCCAATTTGTATGGGATTGCTTGTATATGATTTTTACAATATGTCAATTTCAACATTGTAGTTACCTATGGGGCGTTTCAAGCGAACCATGTTTTTGCAGGTTTTTCAGGTTGTAATCTGTTTTTGACCAACAAATCATTCAGATTGTTGCACCTTTTAATGATATCAAAGGAGGACCCAAACCAAGGTGTTTAACTCCCTATTGCCTCTAACACGTGCCAGTGTTTCCAGATCGCTGTTTTGATCTTATTAAACATGGGGCCAAATCTAAATGTAAATGCAAAACGTTTTAAAAATGTTTCACACCTCCTCTTTCTGTTCTTTTAAGGTCTTTATTATTGACAGTTTTTTCTTTTAAAGCTCTTTCTTTGGCTTCTTTTATTAAGGGATCTGGATATCCTCCACTTAAAAAATCATTCTCTAAAAGTGAGCACTCTTTTTACAGTATTTCAGTGCTATTACTAATTCTTTTCATTCTCAAAAATTGACTATGTGGCGCCCCGCAAATGCAGGCGTCACAGAGGGGTACTACACCCGTAAAAGAGGTGTAAATACTTCAGCTGCAGGTGGACCCTAGGATGGTGAGTGGGACCCATTCCCAGCACTCCCAATTAGATGAGCGGTGGGAGGTTACCCAGGAGGGGATAAATTCACCTCTATGAGGATCAAGGAGGTCTTTGCCCTTTGGTCTTTGACCAAGAGTTGGAGGAGAATGGAGGAAGAGGAAAGGTTTTAGAAAGATCAGCTAAGTGGAACGAGGCGGAAGGTCACACCGGATCGGTTACAAGCCGCACTGGAGGAAAGAAGAAGGGACCTTGAGGAGGTTCTGAAAGGGGGTGCCCGATGAGGGAGTCCGGGCCCTAGAAAGAAAGGGAGATCCTCAGAGTGGAGCCCCATACTCCAGGGATTCTCCAGTCCACCAGGGGAACGCCGGGCCCTGGGATCCGGCCAAAGTCGAGCTTTGCAGTCGGCAACCGGCTGCTGTGGCTTGTTCATCAGCCGCAGCACCCTGCCATCAGAGAGGTCTGCCTGCTTCCTCACCAACGAAGGAGGGGACTCCCGGTACTACCTACACGAAGCTACTGGGTATAGATCGATCCAAAGCAGGGAAGAACAGACATGGGTTAGTTAACGAAGGTACACCAAGGGTTCCACCATACCACCTGGGATCCACTCGCAGCCACCCGTTAAGCTACCTGTCTTTGTAACATCTAAAGTGCTGAACTGTGAACTGTAACTGATGCTGCTACAAGTTAACAGTAAAGTACCCAGGAGAAAGTGACTTTGCCTCTGCCTGTGTTTCTTCTGCTTCAACCTGTTCTCTTTGCAGGAACGCTGCCCCCGAGGTCCATCCCTACCTGTAGGGGGCTTAGTCATCCTAGCCGCATTACCAGCAACCTCCGGCGGACTGAGGCGGCGCTGGTGACCCATCACCAGAAACTACAGGTGGTGTCACGAGAACTGTATATAGAATCCCCTGTAAATATAACCCCTTTTTGAAGTGTCACCCAGGACACGGGATCAGGCGCGGCCACCACTCCCCGTGACACAGCACCACTATCCCTGGAGCCTGATACCCGAGTACCCCAAAGCCTGAGGCTCGACAACTATATGGTAGAGACTGTTTTGTATGTAGAGGGTGAGCACTTGAGAAGTGTAATAGGGGGTTAGTTGAAGTTGTTTTTTGTGAACCCATCTTATAATTTTTCCTTCAATTACCTGCAGTTTTATGTCTAAAAATTCCAGGCTCTGGTCTCCGTAACATGAAGTGAAACTCATATTGTAATCATTTTTTTCATTAAGATTTGTGATGAAACAATTAAACTCATCCTCTGACCCTTCCCATACAAGAAACACATCGTCCACATAACGTGTGTTTTTAAGAATTTCAGAAAAGGGTTAGAAGAGGAATAGATCATTTTGTCCTCAAAGCGGGCAAGGAAGAAATGAGCAAGGGTACAAGCTACGGCCGTACCCATAGCTGTACCCTCGTTTTGTTGGTACCAGTTATCTAGGAAAGAGAATACATTATGACCTAAAATTAATTTCAGGGATTCACACACAAAATCCACCAGGAGAGTATCTTGCTTTTTATCTGTTAATATCTCTGTGATGATTTTTATAGCAAGATCCGGGGGGATCCGCGTATAGAGACTCGCCACGTCAATAGATGTTAATTTATATCCATCCCTCCACTGAATCTCGTCAATGTGTCTCACAAAATCGCTGTTGTCCTTTGCTGGGATTTTCACTAACAAGGGTCTTAAAAGGCAGTCAATGAACTGGCTTAATGGCTGTCAGTGAACCTGTTGAGGAGAGCCATAGGATCAAATACTTAAATTAACCTTTAAGACATAAGGGCATGGGAGAAATGATATATAGAGTATATTATTTTACATTGTATAAGTTGTGATTTAAACATGGCTGCCATTTCCTGCCACATCACACCATGTGCTGAGAGCAAGATGGAGTCCAAAGAAGACTGACCAATCACCGAAGTTGGAGGTCAGGAAAGACTGACCAATCACAGAATAACATACTCGATCAAGACCACACCCCTTGATGACCTCATGGATCCGCCCATGGACTAACCCACTGACCAATGAATACATCTGAGTAGGGCTGACCGAGCCCCTTTTTGAATAAAAACCTAATGTCTTATAATAAACAGGCACTTGGAGTTTGGGTCTGACCAAGGAAGGGTGTACATCTGACTCACTGTGTCTGGTGTCATACTTTTCAATGCCGGTGCTTGGTCTATATAAATTAGGACAGGAGCAGCAACTTGTTATTAATATTATTAGGAAATATTACCTTTACAAACCCACTCCTGACACTATAGGGCATCCAGGAGTCTTATTAATGCTCTTGTGCACTTTTGGTAAATGGTACCAGTGAGATCTTATGGGGTGTTCAGGAAATAGCTTATCAGCTTGTTTTTTTCCCAAGATACCATTTTCCACAAATTTTGCAAACTAGTTCTTCAAACAGGTCTATATTATTCTCTGGGAATACGGGTGAGAGGAAGGTGGATTTTAACCCCCCCATGAATGGGGAACCTTTTCTTTCTTCTTAGTATGGGTCAGAAAAATTATCTGACTTCACCTAGTGAGGTGTCACGTCTAAAAAAGCCCAAAGACCCAATGTTAATTTGTTTATTTGTGGTTGTGCCTGATTTTTTTGATTTTTCTCATTTGCAAAGTGCTTATGTAGATGGATTTTTCTGATTGATTTAAATAAATCCACCCTGAAGTCCGTAAAGTTAAATTTAACCCTTTCTTCAAGACTGTCTCCATGTCCGTGGTGAGGATCTTGTCTGTAAGATTGAAGATTTGCACTGTATCCGTGTCATTGCTGGACTTTTGTGCGTACAAGCTGGCCCCACTTGACATTTTATTCATGTAGTGCCATTTCAGACACTTGTGGCCACTTTACACACACCAACTTATCTGTCCAACTTCTGAACAACTTACTGGTTGCAGTGAAATCATGGAGACATTGTCACATTGTACACAGTCACAAAATGGAGCAATGTGTCCATGATTTCACTGCAACCAGTAAGTTGTTCAGAAGTTGGACAGATAAGTTGGTGTGTGTAAAGTGGCCCTTACTGTGAGCCAATGGGGTTTTACAGGCTGTGAGAGATATTATATAGACCCTACCCTAATTATGCCCGAGAAGGCATTATAGAGATCTAACACACTGCTGTACTATTTATGTTTCCAGCAGCAACTCCACGAGATGCAGCGGCGGTGCCGCATCTGTTAGCAGTTAGCTTGCAGCAATTGTCAGGCGAGACACGGGGACCTGTGGCCTCGCCTGGTTAGCTTACCTACACCATGAATCTCTACTTGATCCTACTAGATCCTAGAGTATGGGACAAACTCTAATTTATAACAGGGAACCCGAGCGACTAATAAGGAAGCGAATGCTTCAAGCTGAAAAGAACGAGTTAGATCTTTCGCACTCATCACAGATGTTCTCTAATTTACTAAGATGAGTTGCAATTTCTTCTTCTGTCCTTTGTATTTTTCACTAGTTTGTGATATGATGTGCTGAATAATTACTATTTTAGCTTTTAAGTGTAATTTGACATTGCAAATTTTTCAATGTTTGTGTTTTTAATATGCACCTGTGTTATTAAGGCAGTGACGTACAGGGAGCCTCCCCTTTAAGTAGGACATCAAGTGCCAGGAACTGGACCCGTTGAAGCGGCAACCTACCGCGAAACAGCAGCCGTCATCCGCCGACTCCCCCTCCCTCTCCCCGAACAGACCATCCTGTATCGTTAATGGGGAAATAAAAAGATCTGCAGCAACCTTGGTGAGTGCCACTCTCCTTTTTTCTACTTCACATTATAAAGTTTATGCTCATAGAGCGAGCAACACTGTGCACCAAAGGGCTGTGTAGAAGCAAGGCAGATTTGGACTGCTATAGCCACCCCTGTCTCCTGTAAGTGCCCAGTTAACTCTTTCATGTATGAATAATATATATATATTCTCAGAAAAGAAAAGGAAAACTGGGCACTATCCGTGGTGTGCAACTGGTGAGATCCAGAGAGATCCTCTCTGACCGAAGGTATAGATCGAATGGAGGTGCACACTATATGTAAGTGACCAAGTTTAAATAGCAGAAAAATAGACAGTGGCACTCACCATGATGATCTTTATCACTTTATTGCGGTATCCAAGAACACATTCCGGAAAAACAAACGGTGGGGGAGGGAGGTGCGGGATGTTCTTGGATACCGCAATAAAGTGATAAAGATGTGGCACCCTGGCACCTGTTGGGCACCACAGAAATCCTTAGGTACAAATGGAGTAAGTAACAGCACAGCAAAACCCACAACACAAACAACATTAGAACACCTGGTTTCACTCCGAGCCTCTAGGGGGAGCTACACTGGTGACTTCTAACCAGTTCCCCCTATAAAAAGAGTCTTGGAGAGAGAAACTTCAGAGTGTGGTAGACGCTACAAGAGCTGCCAGCCTGTGTGAAACCTCCACCCTATGAGGAACACACTAGGCCCTGCTAGCCTGTTAGCCAGTGGAGATCCCTGCAATTGGGATAATAGGAAGAAGGAGATCACCTCTCAGGAACACAGAGTTAATCCGACTCTTTCCAAATTAACCGGTTACTGGAACCGAAGCTGTGGAAGCTACAAAGCCCTCACAGAGAACCAGCTACATCCAACAGGAGGTTTAGCCACCTGTTACACCTGATGCACCCATCCACGAGAGCCCAGGGAAGAGTACTGATCCTGCTCAGACCCTTTTACAGTGCCCTCAGTGCTGATAACCAGGTGAAGCAAGTTCCATCGAACACACTGCCCGGTCCGGCTGGATTCCACATCCACCCGACCTTAGCACCAGAAGTAGAGAAAGGAAGCCTAACACTGCTTGCTGTGAAACTCCATAAGTGCCAACTTCACTATCCCGGTCCGAGTGTACCTGACTACCATCCAGTAAAGGTACCTAAAAGAGACTTTGTGTGGTTGTGCATTACTCCTGGATTCAGTGCAGCGTCCCGCAGCTGCCTCACAACATCTTGCGCAGCTCCCGGCTCCGGGGATTCCCGCTCATCCTGTGGGGAGCGTTCCATCTCGCTGTATACCATCCCCCGGAGACCCGAACAGCGCTGGTAAAGTTACCAGAACACCCGCAGGTGGCGTCACGAAGACAAATCACCCCCACTGTTCCGCCATTCCCCTATTGATCTGGACCAACGGGCCTACACCACCGCAGGCGCGGTTCCGTGACTGGAGGAGAAACAACGCCCGCTACGTGTACCCCCGGCTACGGTGAGTCAGAATTTGGCGTCACGAACAGGATACGAGCAGGCCCATTATCACGGGTATTGTGTGCTATTTATTGACTGTAAATATCGAACTGTACATTTGCTCCGCCATTGCTGCGCGAAAAGGCGGGAAAAGAAGGGGCGTGACTGTGCAGAGGGCGCGAAGATTGGCCCCACCCCCACGCTCTGACGACTTCCCCTGTACGCAGCAGGAACCGGAAACTCCCGTGGTGTCTGACTCCTCACCGCGAGGCCGACTCTTCCGTTTGCAACCGAGGGAAAGGCTACGCTTAACTAAGGGGGAGCGACCATGAGTAACCCGGCTCCCGGTCACGCGGTGCCTCCGCTAGACCAAGCGGTACCTCAAAACATACCTCTTGATGGACAGCAACAAGTCGGCGGTATGCTACCACAACCCGCTCCGATTATGCCGATGTCTCTACCCTACGTTCCTAGTGCGACCTGGTTACCCAAGTACAGCGGTGTACCCAGCACCTTGGAGAACTTCCAGAGGAAGATATGCCAAGCCCTGGACATGTACCCGATGACCGGTAAGCAAAGAGCTTCAGTTATTATGGGACAGTTAACCGGTGCAGCCGAACTGCAGAGCCGCAGCTGGCCTGTAGAAGTTCAGGAATCTGTGGAGCAGATATTCGCTAGATTAACCCGGGTCTTTGAGTGCCATACCGAAGCTGGATTAAGACTGTCATTCTATCGTTGTAACCAAGGGGCACAAGAAACTGTCCTTGATTATTCACTGCGCTTGCAAGAAGCATACAGACTGTTAAAACAAGTCGATCCTGACAGTGCTCGAGATGAGAACAAAGCGTTAATTGGACAATTTATTGTGGGCCTTAAACTGTCTGAGGATAGAAAGCAAGCAAGCTGGTGGTCCATACAAAACCCAGGCGCAGAGTTTGATACCTTGAGAGACTTAACAGTTTGGGGACAACGACTCGCTGAAGTACCTGATCCCGCTTCACCGCAGCAGCAGCAGTACACTGACACCCCTTCCGTGCCGGCAGCAGCATCTCCAATTCCCGCGATTCAGTCCAGTGCACAGACTGTAACACCTGACCGGTTTGATCAACTGTGTGCTAATGTCGAGCAGCTGATGAAGGACGTGGCCAAGCTACAAGCTGGGAGAAGACCCAAGACAGATGCAAGGCCCTCGGACAAGATTCAACTCGCCGACAGCCCTGACGACGTCCCGTGGATGAGGAGAAAGACACAGCCGTCGCGAGGAAAACCTGCAGACCGCCGCAGTCCTGACAGACGCCGCAACAGTCAGCAGAACGACTTAGGAGGACGCAATCTGCAATCCCGTCCTTTAAACGAGCGACCCCTGGGCGAGAAGGGCCAACCCCAGGAGTAGACTGTCCAGGCCCTACGTCCAGCTGGGAACACAAGTATGTGGGAGACTGTCCATACTTACCAATCGTCATCGATGGCATCGCTATCTCCGCCTTGATAGACACTGGATCCCAGGTGACATCCATCCCCAGTACCCTTTACAAGCAATTCTGGCCAGATGTTAAGCTAGAACCCCCTAACCCTGAGATGAACCTTGAAGCCACTAATGGTATTCCGGTTACCATAGAGGGACAGTGGGAAGCTACAGTGAAGGTGGGGAGGGTGCAGTTGAAAAACCAGGGTATCTTAGTGGTCCAGGATAAGCCTAACCACAAGGATCCATATGTCATATTGGGTACCAATGTAATGATCAAATGCCTCGATGAAGTGTTGTTTTTACTCCAACAGAGTGCTGAAGCCGGTAAACCCAGAGAAAAGAGGGCTATCCAAAAGCAGATCAGAGCTCTGGTGTATCAACAACAGGTAACATTGTCAAATGGTGAGATTGGCAGAGTAAGGGTCACAGATCCCATTCCAATTGTGGTACCACCCAGAAGTGAAATGATGATCTGGTGTCGAGCAGCCATAGGCCTCAGAGGGCAGGACTACCAAGCTGTAGTAGAACCTGTAATGTCCGACAGTAGTCCTACGCTCTTGACAGCCAGAGGGTTGGTCGATGTAAGAAAGGGGAGAGTCCCCGTACGCATATTGAATTATGGTGATGACGAAGTCAGACTACCTAGATATGCAACTGTAGCAAAATTGTACCAAGTAAAAGATGATGCTGTGATTGATGTAAAATCCTCAAACCAAATAGTCACTGATGAACCCCCTCACTCCAAAGATCAGTTAGAGAAATGGTGTCAAGACCTCAGTTTGGGAACTGACAATACACCCTCTCACCAGAAACATGGAGTATACCGGGTGGTTCGGGAGTATGAGCAAGTGTTCAGCAAACACCCACTTGACTTTGGGAGGATTAGAGGGGTACAACATCATATCCCCACAAACAACCATGCACCCATCAAAGAAAGGTACAGGCCTATACCACCCACTCACTACCAGAAAGCAAAAGAGATGCTTCAGGACATGAAGAATGCAGGAGTCATTAGGGATAGCTGTAGTCCCTGGGCCGCACCACTAGTCCTGGTCAAAAAGAAAGATGGTAGTATGAGGATGTGCGTAGACTATAGGCAAATCAACAAAGTCACACACAAAGATGCATACCCGTTACCACGCATAGAAGAGTCACTAGCTGCACTCAAATCTGCCAACTACTTTTCCACATTAGATCTTACTAGTGGGTACTGGCAGGTTGCCGTTGCAGAGGAGGATCGTGAGAAGACAGCCTTCACTACTCCCATGGGCTTATGCGAGTTCAACAGTATGCCATTCGGTTTGTGCAATGCCCCAGGCACATTTCAGAGACTTATGGAGTGTTGTTTGGGCCACAAGAACTTTGAGACTGTCTTGTTATACCTTGATGATGTCATTGTCTACTCTCAGACCTATGAAGATCACCTCCAACACCTGAGTGAAGTGTTTGAGTCACTGTCCAAGTACGGGATGAAATTGAAACCGTCCAAGTGCCACCTGCTGAAACCCAAGGTCCAATACCTGGGACATGTGGTCAGCGCCGAATGCGTAGCACCGGATCCGGATAAGGTCACCGTCATCAAGGACTGGCCAGCACCAATCAACCACAAGGAGGTACGTCAATTTCTAGGACTGGTCGGGTACTACCGACGATTCATCAAAGGCTATACCAAGATAGCCGCACCTATGCAAGATCTCTTAGTAGGTCAATCCAAAAACGGCAAGATCAGGGGACCCCCGTTCCACTGGGGCCCAGAGCAGGACAAGTCCTTCCAAACGTTAAAAGATGCTTTAACTGGAGAAGAAATCCTGGCCTACCCTGACTACAATCTACCGTTTTTACTGTACACCGATGCAAGCAATGAAGGTTTAGGAGCAGTCCTTTCTCAACGTCAGCAGGGCAAGGAGAAGGTGATAGCCTACGCCAGCAGAAAGCTCCGTCCCACAGAAAGGAACCCGGAAAACTACAGCTCCTTCAAGCTGGAGTTCCTGGCCCTGGTCTGGGCAATCACAGAGCGTTTCAAGCATTACCTGGCCTCCGCCCCGTTCACAGCTTTCACAGATAACAATCCTCTAACACACTTAGAGACTGCAAAGCTGGGAGCCCTAGAACAGCGTTGGGTAGCAAGACTCGCTAACTACGACTTCACTGTAAAGTACCGGGCAGGTCACAAGAACGGCAATGCTGATGCCCTGTCCCGAATGCCTCACCTTCCTGAAGAGGGAGAAGACATAGATGACCTAGAAGAGATTGAACTACCTGCTTTCCACCGCTCCGGTACAGCAACATGTCACCAGAGAAACCAGACACGTGTAGAGAGGACCGTGAACCCGTTACCTCACCATGACTGGAAGGAGGCTCAAGCCAACGACCCAGATGTCAGCCTGGTAAAGGATCTCATCACTCAAGAACACGCCAACATGGACTCTGATGCCTCACCAAATGCTAAACGCCTGTGGAAGGAGAAAGGAAGGTTGTTCGTCTACCAAGGTAAACTATGCAGAAGATACCTCAATCCAAGAACCCATGAACTCATCTGGCAGATTGTAGTTCCCAAGACGGAAGTCCAAATGATCCTTGAAGCATACCATGATGATGCCGGACACTTTGGATGGAAGAAACTGGAGAGACTCCTGAAGGATCGGTTCTACTGGGTCGGTATGAGAGGTTCCATTGACAAATGGTGTAAAAACTGTGGACCATGTCACCTTCGAAGAAAAGACCACTTAACTCAGAAAGCTCCGTTGCAACCAATTGTTACCACCAAACCTCTTGAAATAGTTGCTCTCGACCATGTGAAGCTTACCCCAAGTCGAACCGGGTACACTTACGCTCTCACCATCGTTGATCACTACTCAAGATTCCTGGTAGTCGTTCCAGTTAAGGATTTAACTGCTGAGGTAGCAGCCAAAGCGTTCCAGAGTTACTTCTGTCGCCCTCATGGGTATCCAGACCAAGTCTTAACTGACCAAGGGCCAGCCTTCGAATCAGCTCTGTTCCAAGAATTCTTAGGGCTGTATGGGTGCAAGAAAATCCGCACAACACCTTATCATCCTCAGACGAACGGTTTATGTGAGAAGATGAACCACATAGTCATTGACATGCTCAAGACCTTACCAGTTGAAGAGAGAATCAATGGCCAGAGAAACTTCCAGATCTCGTGGACATCTACAACCACATACCCGTCAGTTCGACAAATTATACACCTGCTTACTTGATGAGAGCAAGACCAGGTAAATTGCCTATTGATTTGCAGATGGGAACCGTTGAACCCACAGAAGATTCTTCTGATGAAGACTGGGTCAGCCAACGCCAAGAAAAGTACAAGAAAGTACAAGAGAGTGTTGAAAGGAACCTAGAAATCAGTAGAACTAAGCAAGAAAAAGACTTCAACAAGCACGCCTCAGCTGAACCGCTAGCTATAGGTGATGTAGTGCTGAAAAGAAAGCGAAAAACTAACAAATTGGATAACAGTTGGGAATCCATACCCTACACCGTTATGCCGTCACACTTTGATAACTCTAAAACTTGTGTTATTAGCAAAGACAATGGGAATACTATTGCGACTGTTTCAAGGGATCATTTGAAGAAATGTCCGCCACAGTTAATCCCACAAGCAACCAGTTACCCTGCTGTAACTAAAGATGAAGAAACAAAAGAAAATCTAGTCCTTACAGAAATTGGATACTTACCAGCTGATTGGCCACAAATAGGTGAAGCATTCCTTATTCCAGTTATGCATTTCTATCAACCTGTTGAAGATCAGCCAAAACCAAATCCAATTCCACAAGTCCAACAAGAAGAAGTCCAAGTGCAAGAATTGCAGCCTGTTATCATGGAACCTGAGATTCCTGTAATCGGTCAGCCTGCTAGTCCCACAGTAAGAGAAGCCATTCCTAATCAACTACCTACAGAGGTCAGTCCAGTTGATAGACTCCGCACTTACTATGGTCTTACACAAAGCAGACATAGGGAAGTACCAACCTCTTCGTACACTACACAAACAGCTTTGGAAACACCCACACTACGCAGATCCACACGTAGTACATTAGGTCAACCCCCACACAAACTTGGAGAATGGGTTTAAAATGTAGTGGAAAAACGTAACCTGTAAGTGTTGTAAATATTAACCAGTTTTCAAAAACCTGTAAAAAGTAGTGTACAGAAGGGTGGAGGAACTGGGCTATGTCCCAAGTATACTAAGTTGGGGACAGAAAGCGCCTGGTAAGGTATAGAAGGTTAGTACCGGCCTCCCAAGCAGAGACACCCGTAGGGAATGTATAAAGTTTACCGTGTATCCCTGGACTTTACCTTTTCCTTTTCACAAACTTTGAACAATTGTTACAGGACTTGTGTGACCTCTAACTTTACCTTTTTCCAGCCTGCGGCAGATGGACTAGTGCCGTACGGACTGCTTTTCACATTTTTCACTTCCTTTTCAGTGATTTTTGTGTTTTCTTTAAGACTTTGTAAATTGAATGTTATATATGCTTAGTGTTAAGTTGTAAAAATAACCTTTTGCTCAGCCGGGAGAACTGAGGTTAACTAAGGGGGAATGTGGCACCCTGGCACCTGTTGGGCACCACAGAAATCCTTAGGTACAAATGGAGTAAGTAACAGCACAGCAAAACCCACAACACAAACAACACTTAGAACACCTGGTGTCACCCCGAGCCTCTAGGGGGAGCTACACTGGTGACTTCTAACCAGTTCCCCCTATAAAAAGAGTCTTGGAGAGAGAAACTTCAGAGTGTGGTAGACGCTACAAGAGCTGCCAGCCTGTGTGAAACCTCCACCCTATGAGGAACACACTAGGCCCTGCTAGCCTGTTAGCCAGTGGAGATCCCTGCAATTGGGATAATAGGAAGAAGGAGATCACCTCTCAGGAACACAGAGTTAATCCGACTCTTTCCAAATTAACCGGTTACTGGAACCGAAGCTGTGGAAGCTACAAAGCCCTCACAGAGAACCAGCTACATCCAACAGGAGGTTTAGCCACCTGTTACACCTGATGCACCCATCCACGAGAGCCCAGGGAAGAGTACTGATCCTGCTCAGACCCTTTTACAGTGCCCTCAGTGCTGATAACCAGGTGAAGCAAGTTCCATCGAACACACTGCCCGGTCCGGCTGGATTCCACATCCACCCGACCTTAGCACCAGAAGTAGAGAAAGGAAGCCTAACACTGCTTGCTGTGAAACTCCATAAGTGCCAACTTCACTATCCCGGTCCGAGTGTACCTGACTACCATCCAGTAAAGGTACCTAAAAGAGACTTTGTGTGGTTGTGCATTACTCCTGGATTCAGTGCAGCGTCCCGCAGCTGCCTCACAACATCTTGCGCAGCTCCCAGCTCCGGGGATTCCCGCTCATCCTGTGGGGAGCGTTCCATCTCGCTGTATACCATCCCCCGGAGACCCGAACAGCGCTGGTAAAGTTACCAGAACACCCGCAGGTGGCGTCACGAAGACAAATCACCCCCACTGTTCCGCCATTCCCCTATTGATCTGGACCACCGGGCCTACACCACCGCAGGCGCGGTTCCGTGACTGGAGGAGAAACAACGCCCGCTACGTGTACCCCCGGTTACGGTGAGTCAAAGATCATCATGGTGAGTGCCACTGTCTATTTTTCTGCTATTTAAATTTTATATATATATATATGTGTGTGTGTGTGTGAACAAGGTCCAGCAAGGAATCCAGGTGGTGCTTCTTTTTGTTTAAAATGTAACTTTTATTGTAAGTGGTCAAAATGGTCACATCTCCACACTGGTCATGGAACCCTGATGAAGACACATTAAAAAGTGTTGAAACGTATTGTCTGTAAGGGGAACTCCCTATATATGGAATAACTGCTATCAGTGTGGAGATCAAAGTTAAATTTTAAATGAAAAGAAGCACCACCTGGATTCCTTGCTGGACCTTGTTCACATTTGTCATAGGAACTTCTCCAATCCTTGCTTTCGCCGTGCAGAGGGATCTGAAGGCTGGTGTGGATTGTCACAGACTCCGGAAATAACGGTGAGCTGGCTTTATTTACCTTTCTTGTTGCTGTATATATATGTATATTGTTCATGTTGGCTCCAAAATATATACTGTACACATATCCACACTATGTACATATAGTATACACAGACGTTCTGTGATACAGGATATAGTGTGGACCTCTATATACAGTATGGTACTGTGTATGAGCTGAAAACAGGAGCCGGAAGAGAGACACACACATTATACTCAGCAGCTGCGGGCAGCTCTAGCGCTGAATACAGAGGATTCATATGCTGTCCTGGCACGCTTGGTGGTGATTGGAGGATTTTCTCTCCTCGTGGCAGCCTCTTTAGCGCATATGCAGTACAAACTTTGTCTGAAGCCATTGAAGATGTCAGATACAGCCGGCCACCTTTAGAAATGTAAGCGCCCATGTTTTAGAGTCTTGTTAGACACTGAATAACGTCTTCCAAACTGTCTACATATTGCAGCACAAAATATTCGAAATCCACCCTCAGGATCCTCTCCAAACCTTTGGGATTGCAGCTTGAGAAGCATTTGAACATTTTACAATCGTGCTAACCTGCAATTGTAAGCCTCTGAGACAGTTTGTTCCAAGTCCAGATCCACTACAGTAGTGTTCAAAATTATTATTCACTGTTTTTGGTATAAATGATATTAGCAAATATCAAACAATTTACCAGTTGGTGCAGTAGATTCTTAGAAAACCAACAGACTCCGCATTCATGATCTGTAGGTTTTTGAGTCTGGGTATTTGAATAATTAATTCAAAGGGAGTTCAAAATAATAGCAGTGTGGAGTTCAATTAGTGAGGTCAATCAATTCTGAATCGGGTGGCCCTTATTTAAGGGTCAAGTCAGCACATGTTGTGTGTGTATTCATCCTTGAAAGCCTAATGGCCGCTTTACACGTCCCGATATTGTCGTCCAACTTTGAGAAAAAGTCACGTGGTTCGTGCGTTGGCGGCAATATCGTTCGTGCGTTGTGTGGTGTAAATGTGCAATTCGATGCAAGAACGATGCCAAAACGATATCGTTGGGGAATTGTGCAGGCTCTCCAACTGCCCGATATTGGATGGACAATCTGGCAGGATTGTGCTGTGTGACAGCCCAACAACGATTTGGAGCACGACGTCCCCTATTCACTCCCATGTTAAATGGTCGTTCCCTGGGTCGCTCGTACAAGGGGGCGTATACATCGCAGTTGTGTTGCCTGCCGATATCTCCCTGTGTGACAGCATCTATGCGATCTTGGATTACTGCCAAAAATGTGCGCGCTCCCGTGCCGTTGTATCCAATATCGGGACGATATCAGGATGTGTAAAGCGGCCATAAGAAATATGGCACGTTTGAAACATTCTTCAAAAGAACAGTGTACTTTGATTAAAAAGTTGATAGGAGAGGGTAAAATTTATAAAGAAGTGCAGACAATGATCGGCTGTTCAGCTAAAATGTTCTCCAATGCTTTAAAATGGAAAGCAAAACCAGAGCGATGTGGAAGAAAACAGAAGACTACCATTTAAATGGATGGAAGAATACAAAGAATGGCAAAGGCTCAGCCAATGATCAGCTCCAGGATGATCAAAGACAGTCTCAAGTTACCTGTGAGGACTGTGACAGTCAGAAGATGCCAGTGTGAAGATCATCTATTAGCAAGACGTCCCCACATGGTCCCACTGTTAAAAAAATGACATCTACTGAAGCGGATACCATTTACCAAAAAACACATCAACTGGCCTAAAAAGAAATGAAGAAACATTTTGTGGACTCATGAAAGTATCATTGTTCTTTTTGGGTCCAAAGGCTGCAGACAGTTCATCAGACGACCGTCAAACTCTGACTTCAAGCCACAGTACACTCTGAAGACAGTGAAGCATGGTGGTGTCAACATCATGATATGAGCATGTTTCTCTTACTATTGGTGCTGGGCCCATTTACCGCATACCAGGGATCATGGACCAGTTTGCATATATCAAAATACTTGAAGAGGTCATGTTGCCTTACGCTGAAGAGGAAATGCCCTTGAAATGGGTGTTTCAACAAGACAACAAAATAAATTTCAAAATCAGAAGTCTAATAATGACTAGAAACAAGTTTGAAAAAGGTTGTTCAATGCTTCTCTCTTCTACTTAATCTGACTTCGAGCCTAGGGAGACAACACAGTAAATAAACAGGACTGTCTCCAATTAAAGTGTTTGATTCTTATTTGGTTTCAGATATAGTTGACTATAAGGGTATGTGCACACTGGCCGGGTTATGGTCGGTTTAGATGTGTAAACCGCGGTCGGTTTACATAAATTTCATGTAAATTTATGTTAATCCAAACCGGCGTTTGGATTAACATTGAAACCTATGTAAACCGACACCCGCTGTGTACACACCGGCGGTTTACACATGCTCATCCGTTGCTAACCCGCTGGGTTCCCAGCGGGTTAGCAACGAATGGGCATGTTCTATAAACCGGCCGGTTCTGCAGCGGCTGCAAGCAGAATCATGTACTGCTTCCAGCCGCCGCAACACCGCCGGCGCTAACCCGCTGGCCACCCGCCCGTCACCCGCCGCACATACCCGCCAGGATGCCGGTGGACGGCCCCGGGCTTCCTGGCGGGTCCGCCCAGCCGCCGCCGACGAAAACCCGCCCACCAGTGTGCACATACCCTAACAGTGAAGCAGGAAGACGACAGCTCCTTCCTCCACCGTTGAGCCTTTGTGTCTGAGTTCCAGACCAGCAGGCGCAATGACAACACTAGATTGTGCCTGCTCCACACACAACCTAGACTGGAGCATCATATCGTTGGAATTAATTTATTTTTATTGTTGTTCTCAAAGGGGAGGTGGGACACCATAGTATATTGAGCAGCACGGTGGAGGCAGCACACTGCTTTGGAGGGCACATTAGAAGACTGATGCTGTAATAGGGGCAACTGTGGGGGTAACATAACGTAACAAAGGAAGAGTATGGGCATCATACAATATTTGGAAGAATGGATTTGACCTTAAACTGTATGGGTGTAACGGTGGCACCCTCATACTGTGTTGAATAGCTCTGAGGGAGACATTATTGTGTGTGAGGGGAGCTGTGTGGTTCTTTAGAGGCAAAATGGGTTGGAAGATTCACTGTGGGTCATCAAATGTGTCATGTGTTGAAGACATCTTTAGAGGAGTTGCACTGTGTGGACATCATAAAAAGCGGTATCGCAGTGGGTGAGAACATTAAGGACATATCATTATGGACACTATTGTTGTGTGATTACTACCATAATATTCCCTTATATGTTGAGATGTATGATCTTGTGACTGCATTTATGTTCTGACATTCTAGCTATATAGATTCCAACAAAAAAAAGAGATGGTTCTCACCACTAACGTGACCAGAAAGCTTAAATGGAACCTGTCAGATCGCACTACCTCTCTAACCTATCACTACCTGTGCTTGCACCTTCCTATCTGATCCCTAACCAACCCTCTCTGAGCTAAAGGGGGCTTATAATGAGGAAGAAAAATAACATATACTTACAAACAGTCTCCAGTTGGAGACTGGGAAGGCATGCTCCGGGCTCCATTCTCCCCTCCTCGCTTTGTGTCCGCACACCCCGCTGGGCGTCATCATTCCCCTTGGGCTGTGCCACCTCCTATTCTAAATGCCCACCTCTTGTGATCATGTGATGCCCAGGCCGGGACGTCATATCCGGCTCGCTGCATTGTGGGGCTGATCACGTGGTATTGGCCGGCTTCGATATGCGCACTGCGCATGCGCCGGAGCCCGGTCCGTACCATGTGATCAGCCCCACAATGCATTGGGCCGGATATGACGTTCCGGCATGGTCATCATATGATCACAGGAAGTGGGAATAGGCAATGAGGACGCCCAGAGGGGCATGCGGACACAAAGTGAGGAGGAGAGAATGGAGCGCGGAACACGCCTTTCCAGTCCCCAACTGGAGACTGTAAGTATATGTTATTTTTCTTCCTCATTATAAGCCCCCTTTAGCTCAGAGAGTCATGGCTAGAGATCAGATAGGAAGGTGCAGGGACAGGTAGTGATAGGTTAGAGGGGTAGCGTGACCTGACAGGTTCCCTTTAACTTGGTCATGGATGTTACCAAGACATAAAATTGTGGGGTTTGATAAATCTAATAGTTCACGCTAATAGTGCGATAAGACAAACAGCAGCATCACTCCATGGTGGAAGATAAATCAGACAGAAAAGAGTTCCACCAGATAATCAGCTTAAGCTCTAATTATGCAGTACATTTAAACTTTCCATATTTTATATACATGGTTCATACTATTTACTTTTCAATAAGAAATGGTTATTGGTAATTGTATTTTTTTTTTTTAATAATCAGCGCTTTTTGCAGTTCATCAAGAAAATATTACAAAGAAAAATTAAAAGGTCTACTACCCTGTGTGAGTTTTCTCATGTCTAACAAGATTTCTTTTCTGACTGAAACATTTCCCACAATTTGAACATGAAAATGGCTTCTCCCCTGTATGAATTATTTGATGTCTAACAAGATCTGATTTCAGTATAAAACATTTCCCACAATTTGAACATGAAAAAGGTTTCTCCCCTGTGTGACTTCTCTGATGTGCAAATAAACCTGATTTATGTTTAAAAAGTGTACCGCATTCTGAACATGAAAATCGTTTCTCTCCTGTGTGAATTATCTGATGTGTAACAAGACTTGCTTTCCATTTGAAACATTTCCCACATTCTGAACATGAATATGGCTTTTCACTTAAGTGAATTCTCTGATGTTTAACAAGATATGATTTCTGTGTAAAACATTTCCCACATTCAGAACAAGAAAATGGCTTCTCCTCTGTGTGAGTTCTCCGATGAGTAACAAGATGTGTTTTTTGATTAAAACATTTCCCACATTCTGAACATGAATATGGCTTCTCGCCCGTGTGAATTCTCTGATGTGTAACAAGATTTGTTTTCCAATAAAACATTTCCCGCATTCGGAACATGAAAATAGCTTCTCCCCTTTGTGACTTTCCTGGGTGAAACGAGATGTGAATTCTCAGTGAGATACGTCCCATATTCTGAAATTGAAACTGGTTCCTCCTTTATGTGAGCTATCTGAGGTTGTGCATTACTTCTGTTTTGAATAATTGTCTTTGAAGAAGGAGAATAGACCTGTGGAAGAGGACCAGATAACATATTTTTTCTGTCAAGGGCTTGAGGTGTATCTGGGATAAAATCATGTTCTTCAAATATATTGGGTTTAATTGCATAGCCATCTGCTGAAAAATCTGAAAATACCACTTGTCCCTCTGAGCTCCTGGTACAGTCATCTGCCAAGAATAAAACAGATTTAATTACATATTAATAACGTTGCCTGCAAATTAAATATACAGTTATATTCAAACTGTATTTTATAATATGTCCATACAAATTGTAACACAATTGGAAAGGACTAAGGCCTCAACAGATGTCCCTTTTTTCACTACGAGAAAAACCACGAAGTTTCATTAGGGATTTTGGTCAGCCTTTCAGTAGAGAATCATCAGAGTTTGGTCCAAGTTTCAACAGTTTTTCTTGATAAAAAAAACTTTTTTTTATATCTATCTATCAGACCATGAAAAATGAATAGAACTCGGATGGGATCTGAGAGTTATCCATTTTTTTCACAAACCCATACACTTGCATGACAAAATTTATTCCATCACCCAAATCAGTCTTGGAGAAGTTTCCGTGATTTTGTGAGGACCACTCAATCCGAAAAAATCACGAACATGTGAACAGGGCCATAGATGATCATAGGTACGTTTGCTATCTGAGAAAAACATGGAAAGCACTATTACAACATAAACTGATGTCTTATTGACGCCTAAGGGTACCTTTACACGCCGCTACTGGCGGGTGGATACAACCAGCTACTTCACGTGCACGAGCACGCTCAAACGGTTACAAACGGTAATCGCACCACCTTTACACGCCGCCACAAGGTGCGCTACGCTACGTTACATCTATCTCTGGATACACCGCCGGGTGTCTCAAGTCACCTCTGTAGCTCAGCTTACCTCATTTACACACTGCTACAACCAGCTAATATGGGCGGACCTGGTGCAGCAGGGACAGCACATAGGCGTGCCACAATTTTGGATTACGAGACGTCCGTACGCTGATAGGACAAAGCAAGAAACCCATGATTGGCCGGCCAGCGCAGGAAGGCTGGCTAATACATGACGCTCGAGCAATTGTGTAGTGTGACTGGTCAGCTCCTTAAATATGCCCCTCTGCAGCGACTACCAATCGTACCGCAGGAGCTTCCCCAATGATCGCTGAAGGGGGGCGGTATCCCGGAGCCTGTGTCACGCCCCAGCTACATACCAGGTACATTGCCTGGTGTCGACACATCCCTTCTGTTGCTTCTTTACACGCCGATACAGGTCGCTACCATCGCCTGTGTAGCCACCTGTTTCAGGGCAGTGCTCGGAAACAGATGCATCTACTACCGGGTGTCTCCTACCGTCTTCACACGCCGCTACTACGGGGTATTTTGCCGCTACAAGCTACATTTGTAGCATGTAGCTGGTTGTATCCACCTGCCAGTAGCGGCGTGTAAAGGTACCCTAAGACAAGCAGACAACAAAGCAAGGATTAATAGACTATGATGTAGACCACCAAGTTTAGAGGTTTCAATTTTTCACTTCTCTGCTGAAGCCATCTACTCCATAGGTTCAAATTTTACTGTCTGTCTCCAAGTTTCCAGTTTTCCTCTCTATCTTCCTGTTCCCTTAACGTCCTTTCATGATAATATAGTAGAGCTCAGTAGAGATGAATGGAGTTGGCTGAATGTCAGCTCTAATAGGTGGTGTCCATCTCATACCCTCTGTCACAGTAGTATGGTCATGTACAAAAAAAGCCATGGCTTCTATTTTTTATTTTCTTTAATGGAACTAAACAGTGGATACAACAAGAAGGAGAACAAGTCCTTTATGCTTTTTTTCATACATGATAGCAGCCAAAAGCAGCACTGGATTTCAGCACAGAAAATAAAAACAGTGATGCAATTTCAATTCATCCTATTTACTGATCACAATAAATAATATCATCAATATATTGTACAGGTTGTGTTGATTCCATTGATTTAAATATATCAAAGTTTATTGTAATTGTTTTATTTTATTTTTTTAATCTTTGACACCTTTGAGCACTTTTAATATAGATATATCTGTATACAGCAGTATATTATATTTGTTAAGAAATATGCTATTGACATTTTGAGGTCGGAGTTGTGAGAGACTCGCTCGAGGTGATGTGATGCCAGACTCGCGTCAGTGTGCATCCTAACTCCCAGCGACTACCCAAGCCAGGAAGACCCGTGAAGACTGTGCAAAAAGAACTGCCAGTAAACCCGTTGCAAGTTGTAAACTGTGTGGTATATTTCATTAGTCTGTGCCTGAGGAGTCGCCGAGCTGTTCCACAACTCCCATCATCCACTACTGCCCGGCGATCCCGCACCACCTATGGGGAGTGAAACCAACTTGCTGCTTCACCATCGCCCCGGTAGCCGTAGGGAGATTTCAGCTGCCCTTTACTCATAATCTGCAATGAGTACAGGGTGGCTTCTCCCTGCGTACAGCCGATGGCAGCTGCTTCCGACTCCGTAGCATAAAATTAACATGCTGTGGAGGAGCGGAAGGCCGGCAACCCGCTTCACAGGTGAATTAACGCTATGGTCCGGAGCAGCACAGTGAGGATGGGATTTCTACTTATCGCAATCCACTATGCTGCTACTGTACTATGTAGCGTTCTGGACACAGCGTCTTGCCACTGCTTCAAAAACGCTGCGTATACTGATAATAAGTATACACCCTAAATGGACAAGGTCTATACAACAAAAACTGTTAGGAAAGAGGAGGAGAAGTGAGGTTTTTAGTGCTTTAAAAAGTAAAACATTTTATTCACACATAAGAAATAGTAAATTACTGCGATAGTGGTTAAAAGACGATTACTACAACTCAATGTATAAACGCATAACAAAGAAAAATGCCCACGTGTAGATATATAGGAACAAATAGAATAGAAATAGCGGCCACAATTCTAAGCTGCTGGCATTTGGAAATGACACACAGTCAATAATGTATAACAACATATTATACCAAAGAAAGTGCGCAGAGTGAAAGGCCACCAAGGTTTCTTCAAACATAATTATGTCATCATCTTGTAGAACGGCATCGGAACTCTCCAAACTCTAAGTTCCAACAGGAAACTCTTGAGATCCTATTTCCTTCTTCCATGTACAACAATCTACATTAACCAGTATTAATGAACAAAAATCAACATTTAGTCAAACACGGTCATGTCATCATCTTCTGGGATGTCATCATAACTTCCAAACCTGAATTCCATCCTGAGATTGTTGGGACTCTATTGTCTTTAGAATCATTGGCCCCAATTTCTCATGTCTGGCAATAGCGCTTTCCTTAAACGAGCACCTCTTGTCCATGTAGCCCGCTTGTAGTGCGCTGGCAACGCAACTCTCAGGAATTTTCTCCCATGAATTCCTCACCCAAGTCACAACCTCTTGCAGTCTAGGCTTCACAAAGTTGTCACGCCGACTTCCCTCCATTCTGTTTTCAATGAGGTCATTCATTTCTATTCGTAAATTGTCCTTAAATGACTTGTTTATTGCAAAATCAAGAGTCTGGAGATAGGTAGTCATTCCTGCGGGAATCATTATTTGATCTATTTTCCTCTCATGCAGGAAGCTCTTCATGTCTTTAGCGCGGTGTGTACTGGCTGAATCCCAGACTAAGAGGCCTCTTTGGCCTCCTCGCGAAACAGGCGGCAGCATTAAATCGACCCACTTTCTTATAACTGCTTGTGTGCACCAGGCTTTTTCGGTTTCAAGAATATAAATACCTGAAACACAGTCAATCTTTTCTTTCTTGCCCTTAGTAATGATTAGAGGTGGGACTTTAGTTCCATCCAAACGAATTGCCAAAATACATGTGATACAGTCACTTTCATTACCGGTAGGCGGGATGTAGAAGGAGGAGGCACCCCACTGATCAATTGTTATTTGTGATCCCTGGCCCATAAACACTGCAGTTTCATCCATAGCAATCATGTTGGAAAGCTGGTATTTCGAAAAGTCAATGTCGTCAACCAAGGACTTGAATGCAAGTGCGCGTTTAATAACTTCAGCATCTTCCAGCTTAAATAGCGTTGAGGATCCTGTAAGAGACAGTTCACATCGCTGAAGGAAGCCATCCAGCCAGTGATGGGATGCTTTGAAATGTTCTGGGGATATTTCTAATTGTGGTGCCATTGTAAAGGCAAATTGTTGAATATCAGCTCTGCGCACAACCAAAGCCTTTGCTCTTCGGTCAGCGACCCATTCACAGATCATGTCTTCGAGCTCAGGAAATAATGGATGCCGACCTGATCCACACTTGCGCTTCTTAGCGTTTCCCTTGCACACCTGTTGACTGAGGTTATCGTACTCTGCTCGCCATTTTCGGACCATTCTGATATTCAACATCTTCTCTTTGCAAAAATTAGTAAGATTTTTACCCAGGGAGTCCTCCACGATTCTTTCTTGTACTCGACGGAATAGCTCTTTCTTTTTGAACTCATGTTGTCTAGGGGTCAAAAAGTACAACATATTTCTTGTTCTTCTGTTACCAGTGTACATACATTACTGTACTGCAGTAAATGGTTATGTCTAGTCACCAAGAAAAGCAGGCACCCTCAAAAGAATTACATTCACCAGACCCCCACAGACCTAAAGCAATAAGAGCTGGCAAGTGCCGATGGTGTATTGATTCTCACACAAATCGGTGTCACTACTGTCAAAGGTGCATCACTGTCGGGTCCCTTGCCACTCCAGCAGCCAGGTGTAGTGGTTGACTCCACTTGGTGCAGCAGGCACAACATTTGGAATCAGGAGTGGAGTGATACCAGTGGGACATGGAAATTATGTGACCTGTGTGTGAGAGCACAGCACTAGCTTACCGTTATTGTTGTTGTTGAATCTTTTGAGTGCAATTCTTTGTATAGTGTCTGCTTTCTTTTGGGGGTGTCTGCTTAATGAAGAATCTACTGCATCTGTCTTGTTGCATTCTATTTTCTTGTAGTAATGGCTTATTCTTGGAGTAGGGCTTATATTTCAAACATACTCCAAATATCCTGTTAAATCATGCTAGGGCTTATTTTCAGGAAAACACAAAATTACTCACCTGGGAAGCCATATATAGGAAGCTCCTCTTTACACCGCTCCTCATCCATAACATATGTCTCTGTAGTATTAATATGGATCAGATCTTTACCCTGAAACAAATATTGTAAAAGTCACAGACAGATCACATCAATGATCAGCTGTAATCCTGCCATCTCCACTGTTCTCATTACACAAGTATAAAACATATAATACTGGAGGATAAAACAAGACTGAGCACAAGACCTTCACAGCCGTCTACACATTATAGGAAGATCTCATCACACCTTCTCTCCATCTACCTGATCATCCTGAGGAACATCGGGATCTTCTTGTTCACATCTATGATCAGCTGTAATCTGCCATCTCCACTGTTCTCATTACACAAGTATAAAACATATAATACTGGAGGATAAAACAAGACTGAGCACAAGACCTTCACAGCCGTCTACACATCATAGGGAGATCTCATCACACCTTCTCTCCATCTACCTGATCATCCTGAGGAACATCGGGATCTTCTTGTTTACAGTCCTGTGGGAGAAGAGGACGGGACATCTCTCTGGTGTTGTCCTCTTACTGGATAGACCTGGAGGAGACACATGGAGGGACTGAATTAATTCTTTACATACAGATAATTATAGGCCGTGTGTATTTAATTCTGTATAGTTAAGAAATAATATGTTTCAGAGATCTTATTTAAATGTATAAATACATGTACTCTCAATACAAAGGACTGGCACATGACTTATTCCTTGCAAAGACAATCTTAAAGACCAGGGAGCATTCATTACAGGTGGATGAAAGGCAATTCCAACATCTAAATAGGAAAGGATGGTTATCATTACAGTTAGAGAAGTCAGACTGTGGAATGTCCTACTAAAAGAGGTAATAATGTCAGACACAATAACAGCTTTTAAAAAAGGGCTGTATGATTTCCTCAATACACATAACATTGTGGGTTTTAAAATAATTTAGTGACAAAAATTGTAATTGGTGGAGAAAAGGTGAGCTTGATGGACTTAGGTCTTTTTTATACCTGTGTAACTATATTACCTTTTGATTTAAGGGGCCGGGGAACCTCCATCATGACGTCCTTGTACAGATCTTTGTGTTCTTCTAAATACTCCCACTCCTCCATGGAGAAATAGACGGCAACGTCCTGACACCTTATAGGAACCTGACACATACAATGATACCATTGTCATCCCCCGATCCCTTCATAGCGTTACTGTATAATGTCCCAGCAGCAGCATTCCCAGCAGTGTCACCTCTCCAGTCAGCAGCTCAATCATCTTGTAGGTGAGTTCTAGGATCTCCTGGTCGTTGATGTCCTCATGTATTTGGGGATGAGGTGGAGGCCCCGTGATTGGGCTCAGGGGTTTTCCCCATCCATCAGACATAGGGTCCTGACAGTGCTCACTAGAGGTCTTCTTCACTACTGTGTAATCCTGGTTATGGAGAGACACATTAATAAATATCACTACAGACATTTCCAGAGTCCTCACCTTTCCAGTTCTGTTCATCTGTTATTCCCATAGATAAGAATGATGTCATGTGAGATTGTCATCAGAATCTCTCACCTCTCCAGTAAGCCGGAAGAGGATCTCTAGGGTAAGGTGTATTATCCTCTCCGCCATCTTGTCCCTGTCAATAGCCATCCTTGATGGGGTCTATAAGGAATAGTGTCTTATATAGAAGATCTTCACTGACAGGATCCAATATTGTAGGGACCTGAATGGGGAAAAGATGAGTCAATGTAACATCATAAAAGTCCTGTGTAATAATTAGTGACAAGCGCATCTACTCGTCACTATTCGGTACTCATCAAGCATTTGTGGGCTTGCCACGTGAGATTCAAATGTCCCGTCCAACATGTTAAGTGCTGATTTTCAGCAACTAAACATGCTGAGCTTGATTGCCAATCACAGTATTGGCATAGAGTTGTTGTTTGTGGCATTACTGTGATTGGCTGACCTCCCAGTCTATATAATCCCTGCCACTGCAATCTTGCATACATTGCATCCCAAAACAGCATAGTTGGATCGTAGGGACACAACAGCTCTTTTAGAAGCTACATCGAGTCTATACTAGGTCAGAATAGTGTAGGGAGAGTTTGTGGAGCAGGGACAGACAAAACAGTAGTGTTCCAAAATCTCCATATTATAACAACAGCTCTTTTTAGAGTTACATTTCCATTATACATTGTGTACTAATACAGTATTTCCCTTTTCTTGTCCTTTAAAAAGCACTGGTCCTTCTGCTCCCTGTAATTTTTTGGGGTCACAGTTTGCTTGACCTGTGCCATAAAAGTCCCAAATATTAATACGGCCTTAAAATCCTGTCAAATAGTGTACCGTATATACTCGCGTATAAGCCGAGTTTTTCAGCCCAAAAATTGGGCTGAAAAGTACCCCCCTCGGCTTATACGCGAGTCAGTGCTGTATACCGATGTATACATCGGTACATACCGATGTATACATCGGTATACAGCAGCCCCCGCATCCCCAGTAATGCAGGGTCCCCCCAGCGTCTCTCCGGTCACCTGTAAAGGAAACTATACTTATCACAGTGCCGCTGTCCGCGCCCGCTCGCAGCTGCCGACCGCGATCCTCCATCTTGCGTCTTCTTCCTGTTTCTGTGCTCGTCGCGGGCAATGACGTCATTCCCTGCGACGAGCACAGGAAACAGGAAGAAAGAAGACGCAAGATGGAGGATAGCGGTCGGCAGCTGAGAGCGGGTGCGAGCGGGCGCGGACAGAGCACTGTGATAAGTATAGTTTCCTTTACAGGTGACCGGAGAGACGCTGGGGGGGCCCTGCATTACTGGGGCTGCCTGTATACTACCGCTGGGGCTGCTATATACCTCTGGGGCCCTGTATACTACCACTGGGGCTGTATATACTACCACTGGGGCTGTATATACCTCTGAGGCCCTGTATACTACCACTGGGGCTGTATAAACCACTGGGGCTGTATATACTGCTGGGGCCCTGTATACTACCACTGGGGCTGTATATACTACCACTGGGGCTGTATATACCTCTGGGGCCCTGTATACTACCACTGGGGCTGTATAAACCACTGGGGCTGTATATACTGCTGGGGCCCTGTATACTACCACTGGGGCTGTATATACTACCACTGGGCTGTATATACTACTAGGGCAGTGTCTATACTACCACTGGGGCTGTATATACCACTGGGGCTGTATATACTACTGGGGCTGCGTGTATACTACCACTGGGGCTGCTGTATCTACCTCTGGGACTGGTGTATACCACACTGCTGGGGGCTGTATACTTGTGCTAGGGTCCACCCTCGGCTTATACACGAGTCAATAGATTTTCCCAGGTTTTGGGGGCAAAAGTAGGGGGGTCGGCTTATACACGGGTCGACTTATACACGAGTATATACGGTAGTTGCCTTTTTTGGTATCCTTTAAAAATCACTGGTCCTTCAACCCCCTGTAATTTTTGGGGTCACATCTTGATTGGCCTGTACCAAAAAGTCCCAAATACTAATAGGGTCCTAGTGAGCTATTCAAATACTGTCAAATACAGTTCTATTGTTTTTTGACTATCATGTAAAAACTGTCACCTCTGCACCCTAAGTTTGGGGCTACATTTTTCCTGCCACCTAAAGTATATACGATATATGTCTCAAATGATCACTATGCTAAAGCCTGGTGTTAAAGAGAGAGGGATGTGAGCCTGGTCGTGGTGTTGGTGGTGCCCACCAAGGCAGTGTGACAGGTCAGAAGAAGGTTGATGCATCAACTATGTGCCTGTCACAATTTGCTGGTCCACATCGTAAACCTGTGTTGAAGCCACAAGAGCGCGAGCAGGTTCTGTTTTGGATGGCAGACAAAGCCTCTAGTCAGTTCTCAAGCAGCACCAAATCTTAAACACAGTCTAGTCTCGGTAGCCATAAGGCTAGGCCATCCAATCCTCAACCTGGTCCTTCTTCCTCCCCTCATCATGATCACAGGAGACATATGACCCAAAACTTGGCCACTCCGAGGACCTGTTTTGTACGTATCCTTTTGTTGTCTCTGGCCTCTCACTGTGCAGCATAGAAGAGGGACACGAGGAGGTGGTGTGTGGTGATGCGCAAATATTTGAGCACCCATGGCCCGAAAAAAGCAGTTTTGAGTAACGTGATTTACTGTCTCAAAAGGTGGAGGCTGATGATGAGACACAGTTGCCATCAGGTCAGATAAAATCTCAACTCAGAGGCAGGATCTGATTGAGGAATTGGACCGAGTGGACAAAGTGCTGGTGATCTGCGCTGCTGTAGAAATGACCGTACCCACGAGGTCTTTGGCAATGATGTAGCTTTATTTTCCTACGTGTTTCGGAGTGTACCTCGCTTCTTCCTCAGGGTTGTATGTAATTACTTTGTCCATTTGGGCCAGTTCATGCCACGTAGCACGTGAATGTGTGGATCCAGCAGCAGCTGTAAACGCGCAGATACTGGTTGTGGATCTCACAACGTTTTTTGTCATCCAAAGATAAGACCCTATGCACCCTTGTCTCTCATTCCTACTGATTGAGAAATTGGAAGGCGAGATGGTCGACGATGAGTCCACTGATCCAATCTGGACCTGTGGCATGCATGGTGATCACAGCAGCACAGAAGGGGATGGATTCAAGCACCAAAACAGGCCAGAAGGGGTAGTGGTTTGACCAGAATAAGAACTGGGTCACCTGTTCCCAAGAGCAGTTCCACTTGGCTGAGCAGAGGCAAGAAGAGTGCCAACCTGAGCACCAGAAGTATGCACAAGCACATGGCAGCCAGGCCCCCAAGAAGGTGGGCAGAACACCTGGGTACAATATCTGTGTCTCCGGGCCAAGCCAATGCCCATGTCATCTGTGCTTCGTTCTTCAAAATCTGCTGTCAAGGAAGCAGGCGCTCACACCTCCTGCCCACAAGCTGTGCACCAAAAAACATCAATCACATCCACTTCATTGTCCCAGCGAAGTGTGCACTTGTAAATGCCCAGATCTTGGAAACAAGCGCAAGTATCCAACAATGCACCCACAGGCACAAACACTATATGCCCACATTACCTGATTGGTAGCCCTGGAAACGTTTCTGTTTAGGCTTGTGGGAATAGAGTCTTTCCGTGATCTCTTGGCTGTGACTGCACCACAATACTTGGTTTCCAGCCACCACTATTTTGCCCAGTGTGCTCTTCCTGTGTTACACAACACGTGTTAAACAATATCAACTCTGCTCTGACCAATGCTGTAACCGGGAAGGTCCACCTAACAACAGACACGTGGAAGAGCTGCTGTGGACAGGGACAATTTCTCTGCAGCACAATGAGTGAACCTGGTGGAGGGTGGGACCTCTCCAATCCATCCTAACGTCCGCTGCCCGAATAATCCACCTGTCTCCCCCCTCTGCCAAGCCTTCACTAGCTTCCCACATCTCAGATATACCGGTTTAAAACACTAACCATGACATACAAAGCCATCCAACACCTGTCCCCTCCATACATCTCCAACATGGTCTCCCGATACCTACCCTCATGCACCCTGCGATCCTCCCAAGAGATCCTGTCTTTTCTCCTCCTCTCACAACCGCATGCAAGATTTCTCCCGTGTATCTGCTATACTCTGGAACTCTCTCACTCAACACATCAGACACTGCCCTGGGAACCTTCAAAAGAAACCTGAAGACCCACCTCTTCCATCAAGCCTACAACCTACAATTAGACACCGCACCGTCTCACTATAGGCACTACCCCCTCCTACTGTATCCCCCACCCATCCCTCTTAGACTGTGAGCCCTCGCGGACAGGGTCCTCTCCCCTCCTGTATCTGTACGACCTGATTGTCCATATACATTGTACTTGTCCTCGTCTACCCTTTCCATATGTAAAGCGCCATGGAATCTAAGGGCTATATAAATAAATAATAATAATCATATGCTGGCAAGGATTAGTGAGTAGCAATAGCTGAATACCAGCTTCAAATAGTTGAAGTGTATGTCTGCTCACCTTTCCTATCCGATGAGGTGCCCAGAAAAAACGTAGATATACTGTAAAAATATATTCCTGTCACACTCGTATGGGAAAATTAAGTTCAGAAAGAGTACATGTGAAGCAAAATTATAGTTTATTCGGTTCTGTTCTCAATAGTGAAAAGCTGCTTATCCACAACGTTTCGGCAGTTTGTGCCTTGATCACGTAACAGCTAGTACATATGTCATAAAAAATAAAGAAACAGAACATATATTAATAAGGTATAATAACCCACCATAATCATAATTCTTATAGTATATCAAATAAACCAATGACAGCCCCACTACAATTCAAAAAATAGCATATAATAACTCTTTCATAGTAACACATGTAGTATACATGATTCTGTGAAGCAAACGACTCTATCCATAGTGAAGAAGTAATAATGAGTATATACCTTTAAATTTGAGGTATCGCTAATGAATAATCCAGTACGGATTTTATAGGACGGGTACCAACACTAAATCTGGTAACTGGAAAAGTATATGAAAATAATCAATAGTATACAAAATGTATTAATCATTACAATAAGATAATGTGAAAGGTTCTGTCACTGTGTTACCTTGTAAAGTCCTGAATATCTCTGTTGTCATAAGGGTGTCATTTGTCAATAATGATGCCGTGTTGGTACCCGTCCTATAAAATCCGTACTGGATTATTCATTAGCGATACCTCAAATTTAAAGGTATATACTCATTATTACTTCTTCACTATGGATAGAGTCGTTTGCTTCACAGAATCATGTATACTACATGTGTTACTATGAAAGAGTTATTATATGCTATTTTTTGAATTGTAGTGGGGCTGTCATTGGTTTATTTGATATACTATAAGAATTATGATTATGGTGGGTTATTATACCTTATTAATATATGTTCTGTTTCTTTATTTTTTATGACATATGTACTAGCTGTTACGTGATCAAGGCACAAACTGCCGAAACGTTGTGGATAAGCAGCTTTTCACTATTGAGAACAGAACCGAATAAACTATAATTTTGCTTCACATGTACTCTTTCTGAACTTAATTTTCCCATACGAGTGTGACAGGAATATATTTTTACTGAATACCAGCTTCAACATGCCTGTCAGACTGACATTCAGCCACCACAAATAACAACTGTACACACTGGGTATGGATTGCTGACATTTGTGAGGTTCTTGAAAACTTTAAGTACTGCACCAAGACCATGAGTGGTGATAAGGCTATTAGAGGAAACTTTGACTGGCCAGCAGGTGGTTATGGAACAAGATTATGCAATTAGTGATACCACCCAGCCCAGCAAGTATTCTCAGCCAACAATGGGCGATGTTAAGGAAGAGGAGAATGAGGAACAGGACTTGTTTTTCTGTTCTACATAGGGGACTCCCAAACCTCGCCTCGTGTCTGTCCAGCATGGATGGCCTGAAGAGGAGGAAGAGGAAAAGCAGCATGAGGAATGGATGGTTACTGTTCATCCTGGTAGGGACACAAAAATTTTGACTCTTTGTAGTTTGCCGACATGGCAGAGTTCATGTCCAACTCTCTTTCCCAAGACCCTCACGTGATAGACATTTTGGCCACCAACAAATACTGGACGTCGACCTTTCTTGACCCATGGGTACAAGGAGAAATGTCCTTATCTTTTTAGGTATTATAAAAGGGTTGTACAATGGAATCATTCAAGAGGACCATTGTAGACCAGTTGATGAAAAGATGACCCTCAGACAACGTGGGCGGCAGAGGTACAGAGGTACTGCCTCTTTTCAGCAGCAAGGATTACAGGAGAGGGACATGCACACCAGGTGCAATATAGAGGTGGGGGGAAAATGTGCAAAAACTGGGTCAGTTTCAATAAACCATCACATCAGAAAGGGCTATCTGTGGGTGTAACAATGACGAGGGAGAAGTTGACCGACATGGTCAAGGAGTACTTAAGTGACCATATCTGCGTCCTTCCTGATGCTTCAGCTTCCTTTAATTATAGGGTGTCCAAGCTGCACACTTGACCCAAACTCTCCTTATATGCCTTGGAGGTGCTGGCCTCCCCTGCATCTAGTATGTTGTCCAGGCGTGTATTTAGTCCCAATCATAACAGATAGTTGGAAAATGAAGACCTGCTTACTCTTATAGAATTCAACAAGAACTGGATTTCTTCAAACTTTGTAAGCCGTTTCAAACGACAGTAGCCCAACCTAAATTCACCAAAAATATTCATTTATGCAACTTGTCTTATTGTCCATCCCCTCCCATACAAACCTTTTCTATTCTTCTTAAATACAAATTCTACTCCTCCTGCTTCTGCCACAGGTACTTCATGTTCAACAACATCTTAACAATGTTACATTCATTAACATTTTTCATTAGAGACCCTTGTCTCTCCCTGCGTCTCTGACACAGCTCCTAGGGCTAAGTTTTTGAAAACTGATGCACATTCTGCACTGGCCCAACTACTACAGTAGTGGTACACGAATAATGTTTTTCATTGGATGCCCTTGTCAATGGTCTCTTCTTCCTTGCATGACGCAGAGAGACAATGCATGTTCTGCCCTGGCCCAACTACTATAGTAATCCTTAAAGGAACCTTTACATGCCGCCACTGCATGGTAGCAACTGCCTGGCAATCGGGATTTTTGTTACTGTTGCCTTGAAATTGCTACAAAGTTGCGGCGTGTAATTTGGGAAAGTGATCGGGTTTCTCGCAGTTGCTCCGGGTAGCTGTTTCTGAGCCGTGTTCTAAAATCCAAGGCAACAGAAAGGGAGAATTGCCCTGGTATTGGCGTGTAAACGAGGGACAGGGATGAAATCAGCGTCTCCTAGTGATTTCCCAGGGGAGTGCCACAGCCTCATGGATACCGCGCCCCATCAGCGATGATTGGTGGGGGCTACTGTGTTACCATTAGCTGTCCCTTCACAGGGCACCATATTTAAAGAGCTGTCCATACACACTACACAATTGCAATGGCGTCATGTATTATCCAGCCTTCCTGCGCAGGCTGGCCAATCATGACGCAATTGCGTTGTCCAATCAGCGTGTTAACGTCACCGAATACATGAGTATGTCACGCCTATGTATTAGCGCCGCAGAACATGTACGCCCACGTTCCCCTACTGATTGCGGCGTGTAAAGCGGCGACGGGATTCAACCGGATGTTTCCCGCAGGAGCTGTTGGAACTTTCAGGGAACCACGATACCTTGAATTAACTACAAAATAACGGCGTGAACATGAGGAATCGACGATCGTTAGCAACCGTTAAAAACGTGCACGCAGTGATAGTGGCGGCGTGTAAAGGTACCTTAATGAATAATGTTTTTCATTGGAGGCCCTTGTCATGGGTTCTCCCACATTGTTACTGCTCACCACTGCCGGCCAAAAATCAGCCAAATGAGATGACTGTATCTCTTTCCCTAAATCATTGTTGCCCTTAAATTTACTCCAAAATGTTGGTGGTTGCTGTATGCTGAATTTTCCGACCTTTCTTCTAGGCCTCAGAAATAGGGGTAAGACGCTCCACAGATCTGTTTAGGTGGCAGCCTTACATGTATTGGAACACGTCCATTCCCATACTGGTCCGTTTAGTTTACATCTGTACCACTCACTATTATTGGGGTAATACGCTTCGCAGACTTTTAGGTCGCAACTTTACACGTTTTGGAACACGTCCATTCCCACACTGAGCTGTTTAGCATTGCTCTGTACCATTCACTATTACTGACAACAGAAGATCACGATCAGGTACTACTGACTGTTTTCACTTGCTTATGGAGCCACAGACACCACTTTTACTCCTCCAAAGTCATATTCATGCTGCTGGGTGTATACTCAACAGGTCAGTCCATATAATCTTTACATTAAAAGACGAAAAGAGTAGCAATTACCGGTTTAGCAGATGGAACCCATTGAAGTGCCAGAGCGTGTGAAATGGCCGTTGTTCATACCCCTTCCTCCCTACTGTTTTATGTCTCCCGTTATGTGCAATAAAGAAAAATAAAGAAGATTGTCTGCTAAACCGTTGAGAGCTACTCTTTTCCCCTTCTAATGTAAAAATTCACTATTATTAGGGAAATATACTCCGCAGACCTTCTCAGATTGCAGCCTTAGGGCCCTTTCACATCAGCGTTTTTTGAAATTCGCGGCAGATGCGGTGAAAAAACCGCATCTGCCGCGATTACCGCATACCGGCTGCACTTGCGGCGCGGTTGCGGTAAACGCCATGCAAAGTATAGGCGTACTTGCGGCAGGTGCGACAAGTGCGGTTTTGCACTTGCGGCAGGTGCGGCCGCGAAAAAAACCGCGGCTGACTGGGAACACATCAATTTCCCACGCTCTTCCGTTTAGCTTAGATCTGTACCATTCACTATTATTGGAGTAATACGCTCTGCAAACCTTTTCAGATTGCAGCCTTACACATATTGGAACATGTCCCTTCCCATGCTGTGCCGTTTAGCTTAGATCTGTACCACTCACTATTATCGGAGTAATACGCTCCGCAGACTTTTTCAGGTTGTAGCTGTACACGTATTAGAACATGTCCATCCCCACACTGGGACATTTGGCTTATATCTATACCACTCACTATCATTGGAGTAATACACTGTGCAGACCTTTTCAGGTAGCAGCCTTACACATATTGGAACGTGTCCATTTGCACGCTGGACTGTTTAGCTTTGCTCTGTACCATTCACTATTATTGGGGTAATACACTCTACAGATCTTTTCAGGCTGCAACATTAGGCGGCCGTCACACGCTAAGATATCTAGAACGATATTGTAAGCGATCACGTGCACGCGCGATCGCTTACAATATCGCTCACATCGCTGGTGAGCTGTCACATAGACAGACTCACCAGCGATGTGGATCCGCGATCTCGCTGGTAACTATGGTACACATCGGGTAACTAGGCGCCGCGCGTCGCTTAGTTACCCGACGTGTACCATAGTTACCATCTCCCAGCATAGGCTCTGCCACTGGGAGATCGTTCATCGTGGTGTCATACACCACGATGAAGCAGATCGCTAAATCGTAAATCGCTAGATCTGAGGTCCGGACCTCAGATCTCGATTTTGCGATTTGATCAGATCTCGCTCGTCCTATCTTGCCATCACACGCACAGACATCGCTTACGCGATGTTTAATCTGCCGCGTTCAAGCGATATCTTGCGCGATATCTGTGCGTGTGACGGCCGCCTTACACATATTGGAACATGTCTACAACCTCGCTGGGCCTTTTAGCTTTGCTGTGCATCACTCATTATTATTGGGGTAATATGCGCCATAGACCTTTTGAGGTCGCAGCCTGACAGAGCTGTCCGTGAACCCTGGTTTGATTTCATATTTGCTCAGTCTGGAAATAGCCTCATCGGCAACACGCCTTCAAGAATAACACGCATACACAAAGTCTCAGTTGACTTCACTGAATGTTACTGATGATGACCAAAAACCATTCCTGGGTTGTCCCACATTCTAACTGATATAGGGAATGCATATTTGATATCAATTTATGGTCACCACTGCCGGCCAAAAATCAAGCCCTGGGTTGTCCAGGGTCTGAAATGAGACGGCTGTCTTGCTTTCACTAAATTGTCGTTGCACTCAGAATTACTCCAAAATGTTGGTGGTTGCTCTACACTCCATTTTCCAGACATTTCTTCATGGTCTGAGAAATAGGCGCAAAATGCTCCTTAAGCGGCCGTCACACGCACAGATATCTCTTGCGATATTGTAAGCGATCACGTGCAAGCGCGATCGCTTACAATATCGCTCACATCGCTGGTGAGATGTCACACAGACAGACTCACCAGCGATGTGGACCACCGAGATCGCTGGTAACTATGGTACACATCGGGTTACTAGGCGCCGCGCGTCGCTTAGTTACCCGACGTGTACCATAGTTACCATCTCCCAGCATAGGCTCTGCCGCTGGGAGATCGTTCATCGTGGTGTCATACACCACGATGAAGCAGATCGCTAAATCGTAAATCGCTAGATCTGAGGACCAGACCTCAGATCTCGATTTTGCGATTTGATCAGATCTCGCTCGTCGTATCTTGCCGTCACACGCACAGACATCGCTCACGCGATGTTTAATCTGCCGCGTTCAAGCGATATCTTGCGCGATATCTGTGCGTGTGACGGCCGCTTTAGACCTATTCAGGTCACAGCCTTACACGCTTTGGAATGCATCCATTCCCATGCTGGGCCGTTTAGCTTGATCTGTACCACTCACTATTATTGGGGTAATACACTCCAAAGACATATTCAGGTCGGAGCCTGACACGTATTGGAACACTGTACAGAGCTGGGCTTGAAGTCTAGTTTGACTTCATAACTTGAGAGTTTTGAAATTGCCTCATCTGCAAGACGCCTTGATGAAAAACTTTTAAGGACATTCCATAGTCCCTTAGGGGTCTTTTTTGATAGTTTAATGTAAGGGGAATGCAATTAATTGAAAAAGTTGTGATCTAAATTGTAACTAATATAGGTGATACGTATTCAACAGCAATTTACACTGGCTGTTGGTGACCACCTGATGGCCCTCCACTAATTCAGGTTGAAAGTGGTGTATGCTCATGCCAAACTCAAGTGACTGCTGATGCTGGCTGTGGGCGCCATTGCTAAGGTATGTAGGTTATTAAGTAAAGTAGATATCAGTTTAAACCAAGCCTGTTGCCCCTTCATAGCGCTTCCACAGTGCTTCCAGATTGGGACTGATCTGGAGGGTACTTCAGACTGCGCTACAGACCTTAAGGAGGGGCATCATAATTTATTGTAGAAGGCCCGCTGTGAGACATTTTAAATGATTGAGTGAGGACACTCCAATATTAAGTGAGAGCACTCTCAAATGTACAGAGGAGGGCCCTGCCAAATCTATAGATGACCTTCAGTGGCATCAACCATGGCTTTGTTTATGCCATTATTCTTAACAGTGGGGCATGTCAAAAATAAGGCCATTGCCCAACTTTAGGACTATGGAATTCCTGGACCCTCCAAAAGTAATTGAATGATTATCATATGATCCGTATGATCATATGATTAAGGGTGCTTTCACACTGCATAATTTGTGATCTGTGTCTATCCGTTTTAAAACGGATAGCCACGGATCAGTTTTGGCCTCCCATGCATCCCTATTGGCACAGACTGGTCCTAAGTGGCCATCTGTGCGTGTCAGTTTTGTCAGTGATCCATTTGTGTCAATTTTTTCAGAATTGGAAACTGTTACGATTTTGGGCTGCCTTAAAAATCACGGACGCCAACGGACAGACACGGCTCCACAGCTGTTCATGTCAAATAACATGGATGTCTATGGAGTGTGAATCCTATGGAAAAAACGTATCTGTTTTGCTGTACTGAGCATGCTCAGAAGCAAGGCACAGCTCTTCCCACCCCTATCTCTGCTAACTGACGACGGATCCGTTAAGAAAATTGTTTGCAGACATCAGTTGCCATCCGTCTGAACAGATCAGTGCCTGTCTGTGTGGGCCTTGAAATTCAAGGAACCACAAGGGTGTGAAAATTATGCAGTGTGAAAGTGAAATACAACTATCACAAGGCAAATGCCCTGGCTAACAGAATAATAGATTAGGGCCCTCCCAAATGTATAGAGCAGGTTTCTCCCAAATGTTGGTATAGGGCCATCTAAGGCCCTCACAAAAATCATGTTTCTTTACACCTGTTGGCCCTCTGAAAACTTGAATTGAGGGCCACAGAATGACCTGGAGGTGGTGTTAGAGGAGGGTAAAGCCCAACACAGCAATGGACGCATTGTACCTGGCATTGTAAAATGCTATGGAATATGTATTCCACTATCTCAGTAACCATGAGGGAGGGACCGCCCAAGTGTATGAGAGGATAAGAGCAGTCCTTCCCAGATGTATATTACAGGGCCACCTCAGGGCCCTCTCAAAACTCAGGCTTACTTACACCAGTGGCGGACTTTGAGACCGGAGGGCCCTGGTGCAGCCATGGTGAGGAGCGGAGAGGGGAGGGCTGGGGGGTGCTGGTGGCCGTCGGCGAGGAGCGGGAGGGGGGGTGCTGGCGCGACCGTCGGCGAGGCGTGCGGGGGCGTGCTAGTGGTCGTCGGTGAGGAGAGGGGGGGCGGTCATTGGTGATGCGGCTCTCCTACCTGCGCTGAGCCACCAAATGCAGTCCTGGGAGCCGGGGCGGCAGAGGAAAGGAGGGGTGGATCAGGCAAGGGAAGCAGGAAGCTTCCCTTGCCTGACCCTCCTCTCCTCTGATATCGGCTGGGGGGTCAGCTGGGGGCCCCCCTGCAGGCTTGAGGGGCCCCCAGCCGGTTGGGGCCCTGGAGCAGCTGAACCAGCTGCACCATGGTAGGTCCGCCCCTGACTTACACCTGCTGGCTCTCTGTGAACTTGAATTAAAGGCCACACAATGACATGAAGGAGAAGGGTAATGCCCAATGCCACAATGGGCATGTTGTATCTTGCATTGTAAACTGCTAAGGAATATGTATCTCAGTAACAATGAGGGAAGGACTGTCACATCTTCACATAAACATTACAGATCATTGTTGACAGCATATAGGACACATGATCTTTGTGAACCGTCATGGAGTAGAACAGTCACACATCACATACATGCTGGCAACCAATAACATCATTGCTATAATGTAAACAGAGACTGAAGGAAACAATGGGAGCTTCAGTGCTGGAGTGGAAATGTGCGGTAAGTATGGAGCGCGGCCTGAACGCCAGGTGCTTTATGTCCATCCCCCAGAAACCGCCGTCTACATAGACAGTGGTGGAGATTGTCACTAAAGGGACTGTCCAGGCCACTGGGACTCCGGCAGGAACACAAAGAGATGAGACAGGGAGGGGCCACGAGGAGGAGGTACAGGAGCCATCAAATATAACTGACACAATTAAAAATGTCGACTGAAGAAACCAAGACGGAATCAAGTCCGGTATATACAACCGTGAAGAGGTTTCCCCGGGACACGGTGCGCTTCTCTCTATGGACTCTAATTGGTGCTGGTTCACATAGATGGACCCCAGAATGACAATTAGAAATGTTAATATGTTGTCCAGGCCTCAAAAGGTTAATGTCCCCTGAGCCCAGTAATTAGGAATGGTCACATACCTGCACCTGCAGAGCCGCACACTACATATATGGCTGCTCTGTGCTTACAGGACCTGTGATGATGTCACATGGAGGGGAGGAGTCAGGGGTCACATGATCAGCTCCTCAGCGTATGCAGAACTCTGCAGTGATCGGGCCCTGCAACTTAGGGGGCCCCAAAAGTCCCTTTGGCCTATAGAAAATGACTATTGCTATTACAGATTTGCAATAATTGGGGGCCCCATTGGAGCTTTCACATCGGGGCCCATGAACTTCAAGTTACGCTTCTGGTTGTCTTCAGAGCAGGTTCCTCTTGCTCTGGAAATTTCAGGACATTTACAAAGAAAGACACCCGCGCTCCACAATCTCAAAAAAACTAAAAAATATTTGTACTATTTTAACCAGTAGATAGAAAAATATATATTATAATCTGAGAGTCTTCAGCGGTTGATACCTTTTAATGGCTAACTGAAAAGATGGTAAGAACAAGCAAGCTTTCGAGACACTATGGCCTCTTCATCAGGCTTAATAATGACACAGCCTCTGAACACACACATATATACACATGTACAGGGTTGAATGATGCAGTAAATAAACTACGTTTGGCGAAGCGCAACACAGGACTTAGCAGAGTTGGGAGGGGGGAGAGTGTGGCACCCTGTGCCAGGTCACCACAGACTCCCTTGGGACACTGAGGGATTTCTCACAGCGAGTAACCCACTAACACACAACACCTTTCACCCCAGGCCTGTAGGGGGAGCTCAACTGGTTGCCTTAAGCCAGTTCTCCCTATAAATACGGGTTCTGGAGGGAAATCAGCAGAGTGTGCAGTCACTACAGAACTGTGAAGAGCTTAGTAAGCTGAGCTGGTACTGGAGCCGTGCTAGGCCCATACCAGTAACCACCTGAGACAGTGGTAGACCCGCAGAGTAGAGGTCGAAGGCAGAGAAGAGAAACTTGCTACAGAAGGGCCAGAAGAATCATACACTGGGTCCGAGCTGCAGGGACACACAGAATAGGCCCCGCAGAGAAGCCAGCACCACAAGGAGGTGTAGCTTCCAGGACGCCCGTAGCACCAACAATTGAGAGCCAGGGACCATGAGTCTGGATCCATACGGGAACCCAATAGAGAGCCCTCAGTGCAGCAACCCGGGTGTGGAGAATCACAGAGAGAGTGAGAAGTAATGGTCTGGTCGGATTCCAAGCCTGCCAGACTCCAAACAGAGTAACTGAGACATGGAGGCCTACAACCCTACTCGCTGTGGAGATCCTAAAGTGTTTCCCTCAACTGCGGACGAGTGTACCAGTACAGAACACCAGTAAAGGTACCAAAAGACTTTTATGTGTGCGTGTCCCTCCTTCCATCTGCACCACTCTGGCCGCGCTCCCCTACTCCCACCTTGCACAGAAACGACTGTGCTGCCCTATTACTCCATCACAACCTACAGCCCCGGGGACCCCGCTCGTCCTGTAGGGAGCGGTTCCACCTTGCTGCCGCCCATCACCCCTGAGGCCCAAGCAGCGCCGCTGCCATCACCGGAACCCTACAGGTGGCGTCACGACTTGACAGACTTTTTATTATTTTTTTCTTTTCCCCATTTTTCATCTGCATCCCCCGGGCCCACGGCCTCAGGCACCGCTACCCGTGGCTTCCCCTCCAGACCGCGCCTGAGTGATCCGAGTACCCCCAGGGCTGGACAAGAGCATCTGGCGTAGTGAAAATCAGTGTCCTGAGATAAGAGGCAGATAGATGTATGTCATTTAATTAGTTGTTTCTTCAAGATTTGGAGATTCTTCAATAAAATGTAAAAAGACATAAATCCACACGAACATTCATTACCGCTCTGAATGTGTCAAAGATTAACATAACTTTATATTCTCAGACTCTTCGGTCTCTCTGTAATTCGTAATGTCCTTTTAAAATTAGTATTTTCATGTCCATTATGGTATGATCAGGGGCACAAAAATGATTGGCCACAGGTAGGTTTTTCTTTTATTGTGTGGCGATGAGAGTTCATCCTAGTTCTGAGTTGTTGCCTCATCTTCCCTACATACAGGTTCCTACTCACACATTTTGTACATATGATTAAATACACCACGTTGCTTGTGGTGCAGCTGAAGGTACCTGGGATCTTGTAGTCTTGTGTGGCACCCCATGGGTTAATGTGCCACAATAACATCACATGGGTTCTCTCCCCCACTACACACTGATAAACACTACCACCTCTGGGCAATAGAGGGAGCACCTCCTGCTCCCTTATATACTCTTGCCCATGAGGGAGAGCGCAGTTCAGCTCGCAGCAGGGCTGAGGAAAGGACACAGAGCAGAGTTAGCTCAGTGCAGACCTAGCAAGGGTCAGAGGAAAAGGAGAACGAAAGACAGAGGAACACATCTGGGAGCTGGAGTGATACCTTCACTTGCCCCAGAAGTACGCACAGAGACGGACACCGGATCCGGTACTGTGTCTGGCACCCACAGCACAGCGAATCCAGGAACAGTGGGATCTCTAGATGCCCCCTAGTACCAGAGTGAAGCAACACGGAGGGGTCAGTGTAGCATAGAGGACCCAAGTTGCCTAGCCAAGTGGTACCAGCAGCAAACAGAGAGAGAAGTGAGGAATCCCAGCAGCTTAGCTAAGAAGCAGCAGCTCAGGACACACACACAGTGCAGCACAAGGAGGCCAACGACCCGGACAGGGTGTGGGGAGAGAGCCCAGCTCCATTACAGACTCCGTGGACTATAATCTGCAATAATATCAGCAGTAAAGCCTTGGAAAACAACTTTGGAGTCTGTGTATTGCTTGCGACCTTTGCTCCAGATTCAGCACAGAGACAATTCCTCCCTGCAGATCCAGCCTGTCAGCTCTGCAGCATCAGGACAAGAAGAGAATTGCAGTGTCTACCAAAAGTGAGTGTGTGTCCTCCAACCCTTCTCCACCATCTATAACCCCAATAGACTTTAACCCTTTACTGCCCCGGGGATACAGTTCTCCCCACTGGAACTATACCACCTCCGCTGCCCTCACATCACCCCCGGAGGTTCTGCAGCAGCGGCGGCCCCCATTACTGGCCGCATCAAGTGGGTGGTGTCACCCGTGACAATATCCCTTGTAAATATTCCCCTTTTATTGTGCTGAGCCAGGGACACGGTCCGGACCAGGCCACCAGTGACACCCCCAGCAGCAGACCGGTCCGGTACCGAGTACCCCACGTCCCTTGGGGCTCCACACTTGATCTGTGCTGGGAATCTTTATCTTGTCCGTTGTCATTATAGATGGAGGTTTTGCACCTGTTTTGGTTGCAGGGAAAGGTTCCTGATGCTGTTGGAGAGGACAGGGCTCTTCAGACAATGATGTGTTTTAGATTCGGCAGTTGTCTAAAACACAGAAGTGGGGGGTCCGGGCATCTTTTTGTAGTAGTGGTTGTAGTTTTCGTGCAGCTTCTCTTATCACCTCCAGATTTGGATTGTAGGTGACTACAAGAGGGACCCGGTTGTTTTCTTCTCTAGTTTTTCTAATGTAGATGATATTCCGGTGGCTCTTGTAATCTGGTTTTGATCGCTCTTGGATGGTAGCCCTGGTTCAAAAAGGTCTTTCTGAGGCCCTCAAGGTGACTGTCTCTATCTGTAGGGTTGGAACATATTCAATTGTATCTGATAGCCTGGCTATACACAATAGAGTTTTTTTATGTGCTTTGGATGAAAACTGTCCCATCGGAGATATGTTGGACGGTCAATTGGTTTCCGGTACAGGGATGTCTCTATTTCATTGTTCTGTAGCTTAATGATTGTGTCCAGAAAGCTGATTTCAGTGCAGGAGTAGTTGAGTGTTAAAGGGAACCAACCACCCCAAATGACCCCCCCGGACTGTTAATATGTTTCCCTACACCCAGCACACACATTTGGGGCAATCAGTTTTACTAAAAAAACTGTTTAGTAGAAGCTAAGATACATGTTTATAAAGTTTAATAAATCGAGACAGATGGGTGTTACCTAGCTTTGTCCACGTGCAGTGTTCGTGCCTGTGAGCCTCCTCTCCCCCCTCCCCTCTCACTTTCTAAGAGCCTGGCCGCGTCATGAAAGGGGCGGGGCTCGTCGCGATTTAGTCCCGCCCCTTTCATGACGCGGCCAGGCTCTTAGAAAGTGAGAGGGGAGGGGGGAGAGGAGGCTCACAGGCACGAACACTGCACGTGGACAAAGCTAGGTAACACCCATCAGTCTCGATTTATTAAACTTTATAAAGCTATATCTTAGCTTTTACTAAACAGTTTTTTTAGTAAAAACAATTGCCCCAAATGTGTGTGCTGGGTGTAGGGACACATATTAACAGTCCGGGGGGGTCATTTGGGTGGTTGGTTCCCTTTAAGTTGATGGTGGGATGAAACTGATTAAAGTGTTCATGGAACGTCTTCAGCTGTTGCTCAGAATCCGTCCGGATGATTAAAATATCATTCATATAACAGTAGTAGGCCAGAGGCCTGATAGGACAAGAGGATAAAAAGTCACCTTCAAGCTTGGCCATGAAAAGATTTGCATACTGTGGTGCCATTTTGCTTCCCATTTCTGTGCCAGTCTCCTGTAAATATATGCTGTCGTCAAATGTAAAGTAGTTGTGGGTGAGGATGCATTTTGTGAGTTTTACCACAGAATCAGCATCAATCCCTGTGTTCCAGGAAGGTTTTACAGGCATTTAATCCAACCTGGTGTGGAATGCTGCTGTATAGAGATTCCACATCCATGGTGGTGAGGATGGTTTCTTCTGATAGAGGACCTATTACTGACAGTTTATTCAATAGGACAGTTGTGTCCTGAATGTAGCTGGGTGTCTCTTTTACCAGGGGTTTGAGAACACCCTCTACCCATCCAGAAATTTGTTCGGTGGGGGTGCCCACACATGAAATGATTGGTCTCCCTGGATTTCCTGATCTCTGAATTTTGGGAAACATGTAGAATGTGCCTGTTCTTGGACTTTCTGGTATCGGATCATCAACTCTTATGATACCTTTACACGCCGCAACAGAAGGTTGGAAACAACTGGGTGTCTCACGTGCACGTACCAACGGTTGCAAACGGCACGCCGCTACAAGGTGCTCTACAGAAGGTTTAATCTATCCCTGGAGGCACCGCCGGGTGCCACAAGTTACCTTCTGTAGAGCACCGTCCCTCATTTACACGCCGCTACAGAAGGTAATATGGGAGGACCTGGGGCAGCAGGGACAACACATAGGCGTGCTAGAATTGTGCATTACGAGACGCTCGTACGATGATTGGACAAAGCAATAACATCATGATTGGCCAGCCAACGCAGGAAGGCCGGCTAATACATGATGCTATTGCAATTGTGTAGTGTGACTACAGTCAGCTCCTTAAATATGCCGCCCTATGAAGCGACAACCAATCGTAACGCAGGAGCTTCCACCAATGATCGCTGAAGGGGGGCGGTTTCCCGGAGGCTGTGTCACGCCCCAGGGAGTTCACTAGGTGACGAAAAAACCTTACCGTACCTTATTTAGACGCCGCTACCATCGGGTTGAAACCAACCTGTTTTAGAGTACTGCTCTGAAACAGATTCCGACAGTGACGGGTGGCAACAACCTAGTTTACACGCCGCTACCTCGGGTTGATTTGACGGTGCAAGATACATTTGTCTCCGACACCCGGTTGTTTCCAACCTTCTGTAGCAGCGTGTAAAGGTACCATAAAGGATATATCAGTTAGACAAGAGACCAATTTGTTTAATTTCTTGTAATAGTCCTTGTGTAATTCCTTGTAATAGTCCTTGTGCGGGGTCAGACTCCAATTTCTTGTAGTAGCATGTGACTCACCGTGGCCGGCTGACTCCGGTTTAGACAGGCGATGCTTCCTTCCTCCTTGTCACGGGTGGACCGCGCCTGCCGGTAGTGGGGCCCGGTTGAGTGCAGATCAAAAGGGTTGAAGACGTCTTGGTGGAACAGATTAAAGGGGTTTTAATTTATTCGTGACGCCACCTATGAGTAGTTTCGGTAATCGTTACCGACGCTGCGGAACCTCTGGGGGATGGACAGCAGCAAGATGGAACGCTCCCCACAGGCTGAGCGGTGATCCCCGGAGGCTGGAGCTGCTCATGATGTTGTGCGGCAGCTGCGGTTACCTTGTAGTGCGGACAGATAGTTCATAAGGAAGCACGGACACAGAAAGTCTCTGCAACGGGTCTTTACTGTAACCAGCAGGCAGTACATGGTATACAGTTAACAGGTAGTGGATCGGGTGGACTCAGCAGTGATGGTGTCCCTTAGAAATCCGCAGTGTTCCTCCATTCTAGCTAAGTGGTTGCCAGTGTCGCCCAGGAATACCAGGTCGGGTACGGGGAGGCTGCTTCAATGCCCTATCCAAGATGTACGTTATGGATGTTTTGGGGAGCCTTGGATCCCTCAGTGGGTACACCGCTGGTTAGACGACTGGAAGTTGGCTGGTGGGGGGGTGCTCCTGTGAAGCTGCTCCTCCACGCTTCTGGTTCGCGTAGCAGAGGTGAACTGCTGCCAGCTTCGGTACCAGTGAACCGGCTGTGAAGTTGTGGGCAAGGGAGTCTTTTGGAACCCGTGGTAATGATGCCCGATCCCGGTTGTTGAGGCCTCAGGTGCTGACACCCGACCGGTGACGGCCCGGGGGCAGCACGGGGTGCGGAGCCCCCGCTCCTCTCCAAGTTCTAGACCAGTGATGGCGAACCTATGACACGCGTGTCAGCACTGACACGCGTAGCCATTTTCAGTGACACGCGGCCGCCGGAGAAACTAGACTCGCTATTTGGATAAAAACCACAGACACGGACACAGCAGCAAAAAACTGTTGCGAGTCGGGTTTCCAAAACAGCAATGCGAGCGCTTTCCGAGACATCTGCGATTTGTAAATGACACATTACTCGCTATTACTCGCTTCCCCATTCATTAACATTGGACTCGCTAGACTAGCAACGAGTAGCGAGTCCCGGGGTCGGACTCGCTAGACTAGAGTCAAGCGATTCCGAGTTAGGACTCGCCCATCACTAACTACAGATGAGGAAAAAAAAATGTGCTGGAGGTCTGTAGCCAGAACAGCAGAGCTCCGGCACAGAGCGTCTAGTCCTGGGACTTCCGGTAGGGCGGCGGAACTTCTGGCTGGCGCAGCAGGGAGCAGCGGAACGCTGTGGGGGACGCATATCTGAGGCCCTGTGATCGCTGTCTGGAGGTCCAGTGATTACAACCATCCTCGAGTCCAGTGAAAGGTTCTGGGCAGAATCTGGGCTGGGTGTCATGAATGTGTGATTGGCCATTACTGAGATAAGTGAGGGGGAGGCTGGAAGAGGCCTGTGCTATGGGTGCCGTTTCCCGCCATTAATTTACATAAGGAACGCCATCTTGCAGCGTACAGACTCCATTTCACCCTATTAATCCCTATTTCTGCTTATTAACTCTGCCCTTTCCTAAAAGACAGTTAACCCCTAATTGCCTGCAGGGCTATCTATAAATCTTCTGTCACTGCCCCTCTGATGGAGAAGCCAAAAAAAACAAGGTTAAGTAAAGGAAGTGGTAGTAGCAGTAGCCGACCCTTTCAAGAGACATGGACTGAGATGTATGGCATTATAGAAAAAAATGGCAGATCATTTTGCGTTCTATGTAGTGAAACGGTAGTAAGCAGAACGTGGAATATAAATAGACATTTTGACAGATAACCTTAGTAGCGCTTGCTTGGCCTTGAAGTGTACAAAATACCAACCTTCAATTGAAGATTTAGCCAATGAAATTCAGCAACAAAAAAGTCACTAAATCAGTGATGGCGAACCTGTGGCAGTCCAGCTGTTGCTGTTGCTGGACTGCCACAGGTTCGCCATCACTGGAAGAATTCCCCCTCCCCCTCACTTATCTGACTTACTTCATGACACCCCACACAAGTTAAATAACAGCAAGACCAACAAAAGAAACCAACTGACAGATTAACAAAGAAGTCACTAAGCAGGTAAGTTAAAGAATTATACATATTTGTTATTTAAACTATAAATATCGTAAAATTAGGGGTTTTTTTCTCAAGGTGACACACCTCGCGAGTTATGCTCGCTTTTTTGGCGAATTTTGACACACCAAGCTCAAAAGGTTGCCCATCACTGTTCTAGACTGCTCAGGTCAAGTTCTAGAGCCCTTCTCCTAATGACTAAGGGTCTGTTCTCCTACACACTTCCCTAGCACTCCGCCCACCAGGACCTAGGATTGGCCCTCTGTTCTAGGTGATGCATGCAGGGTTGGATTTCTAAGTTAACCAGATCACTGCTGTGTCAGAGAATATTGCGGCTGCATTTATGGCTGCAATACCCTCTTGTGACGCACTCTTTGCGGGGCGCCACACTCCCCCTTGGTTTAATACGCTTGTCCCCAAGCGTCACACTACCCACATTACAGAGGATTTTTGTATTTTATAACAGGTAATATACACTTTTATTAATGACAGGTCATTATTTTGCATAAAAGTGAGGCAGGTAAAATAAACAGGTAAAACACTTGGTGCGGACCCAGCGGGCAGTCGGCTGTCCTTATATCTAAAGTTCAGGCTGTGACCGCAAGATCGCACAGGCAGTGATTAACAGGAACAGAGTCATTGAGTGAGTTCAAGTCTTAAAGTCACTGGCGCGGAGAACGATGGCGCACCCGGATAGCGAACCACCCATCTGGACAAGCATAGCGTTCGTAGGTGATTACATCGCCCCGGTATAGGTCGCGATCGGGATGTCCTCTGGGCAAGTGTGACTCAACTTCCCGTCGCCCCACAAACACTTCCTCATTCAAACCCACCTCCCAAGCGAACCCCCACCCGGTATGTAAGTTAAAGGTGGAAATTCTACCTTCGCGGCGGAGTTCATCAGGCAGCGGCGGTTGGCGGCGAGCCTCGGCACGGGCCTGCATATTGGCGCGTTCACGGGCTTGCCACTCCTCTCGTCATCTCTGGCGTACATCTCCGTCGGCACGGCTCGGGGTGTAGAGATGAGTGATGGAGCTGTTGGTTTGGCGGGAAACTTGAACTTGGCGGGCAGTCTGGATCGGCACCTGGTGGAACGGCACAGGGGAAGGTGTCAGCGTTGCACCCGACCAGTGTACCCGAGCTGTATGCCCGGTAGGAAGTTCCTCGGTGTCTACCCAAGCGAACCCGGTGTCGAGATCCTCAGCGATGCTGCGGGTCTCGTCGTCATCCTCCTCGACCTCTTCTTCGATGACCACATTAGGCTGCTCGATGGCTGGAGATGTTGAAGCTGGTCCCTCTGTACAACAGGGCGGTGGTGCTGCGGAGCCTTCCACAGAGACGTCCTGCAGGGCTTCCAGGCTGCCTGCCTCTTCATCTGTAACTGTAGGTAGAGGGGTCTCAATCCCGGTTACCAGGTAGGCCTCGGCAATTGCAAGGGAAGCCTCCGGTACGGGGACGAAACAGGCGACAGTCTCTGTAGTTGTGAAACACGTCGCGGGTTCCTCGGTGGGAACCTGGTAAAGATCAAGTTCTTCTATGGAGCGTATGGTAAGCTCCGGCTCAGGAACGGGGCCGGCTGCGGTATTAATCGCTCGAACGAGCTGAGCTGTGGCCTCCACCGGAATGATGCAGTCGATTGGCTCTGGTGACGAAGCAGGACAGATGGTAGGCGACGGTGAGGCGGTTAAGAAGCTGGCGACGTCGTCTGGGCCTGGAATAGCTGTACCCGGTCGGCTCTGCTGCATCGCATGGTGTAGTCGTCTGCGTAGGGTCGCGCTCCAGCTGCGAATCGTCCACTCTACAGTCTCAAGTAATTGCACCCGGAGGTCTTGTAGAGCCTCTAGCCAGAAGTCGGGGCTGCCGTCAATGGTAAGGGCAGGACCCGGACCCGGTTGGCCTATGGCTGCTCTGGCCTCCGCCTCGACCTCACGCATTAGGTCTTGGAGTCTCACGCTGGCCATTCTCTTCTTTGGAGGGAACCACACCCGTTCAACCGGTTGGCATTCTGGTAAAGAGCTGGTGAAGAACTTCTCCGACACTCCCACTTCTTTGGGGCTTTTGTAGTCCAATGGTGGGAAAAGTCTTTGGGGTCCGCCCCCATGGTTGATTCGAGCAATCAGGGCGGACAAAGAGTTTGGCGCCTTTTGTCTTTAGCCCTCCCACGGTGAGGGGGGGGGGTTGACTCACTGCTGGGCTTACACGTGGCGGATTCTTGTGGCGGGAATGCCATCTTGGCCCAAACGGTGAAAAGGCGGGAAAGTTCTTTTTAGGACGAACAAAGTCCAAATTTTAGACAATAAAGTCATTTTAAAGCACGATACCCGTTGGATAACGGGCCTGCTCGTATCCTGTTCGTGACGCCATTTTCTGACTCACCGTGGCCGGCTGACTCCGGTTTAGACAGGCGATGCTTCCTTCCTCCTTGTCACGGGTGGACCGCGCCTGCCGGTAGTGGGGCCCAGTTGAGTGCAGATCAAAAGGGTTGAAGACGTCTTGGTGGAACAGATTAAAGGGGTTTTAATTTATTCGTGACGCCACCTATGAGTAGTTTCGGTAATCGTTACCGACGCTGCGGAACCTCCGGGGGTTGGACAGCAGCAAGATGGAACGCTCCCCACAGGCTGAGCGGTGATCCCCGGAGGCTGGAGCTGCTCAAAATGTTGTGCGGCAGCTGCGGTTACCTTGTAGTGCGGACGGATAGTTCATAAGGAAGCACGGACACAGAAAGTCTCTGCAACGGGTCTTTACTGTAACCAGCAGGCAGTACATGGTATACAGTTAACAGGTAGTGGACCGGGTGGACTCAGCAGTGATGGTGTCCCTTAGAAATCCGCAGTTTTCCTCCATTCTAACTAAGTGGTTGCCAGTGTCGCCCAGGAATACCAGATCGGGTACGGGGAGGCTGCTTCAATGCCCTATCCAAGATGTACGTTATGGATGTTTTGGGGAGCCTTGGATCCCTCGGTGGGTACACCGCTGGTTAGACGACTGGAAGTTGGCTGGTGGTGGGGTGCTCCTGTGAAGCTGCTCCTCCACGCTTCTGGTTCGCGTAGCAGAGGTGAACTGCTGCCAGCTTCGGTACCAGTGAACCGGCTGTGAAGTTGTGGGCAAGGGAGTCTTTTGGAACTCGTGGTAATGATGCCCGATCCCGGTTGTTGAGGCCTCAGGTGCTGACACCCGACCGGTGACGGCCCGGGGGCTGCACGGGGTGCGGAGCCCCCGCTCCTCTCCAAGTTCTAGACTGCTCAGGTCAAGTTCTAGAGCTCTTCTCCTAATGACTAAGGGTCTGTTCTCCTACACACTTCCCTAGCACTCCACCCACCAGGACCTAGGATTGGCCCTCTGTTCTAGGTGATGCATGCAGGGTTGGATTTCTAAGTTAACCAGATCACTGCTGTGTCAGAGAATATTGCGGCTGCATTTATGGCTGCAATACCCTCTTGTGACGCACTCGTTGCGGGGCGCCACACATGTGTCCATCAGTTGTCTGCTTGCTTCCTTCAGGTAGTCAGATTTGTTTATCATGACTATAGCACCACCCTTGTCTGCAGGTTAAATGATGATTTCTTTGTTGGTTTTCAAAGCATATATGGCCCTTTTCACCTGGGCATTGATGTTGGATGGTTGCCTCTTGTGTGTATCTAAGATAGTGGATTTTACCAAATGTCTGAAAGTGTCTATATATTTATTCAAATGGGGTTTCCATCCAGGTGCAGGTGTCCAGTTTGACCTTTTCTTGGTTGTCAGGATCCCTTTTCATTCAGCCCAGTTGGGTTTGGAATCCTCTTTGTTACTGTAAAATTCCCTCAGGCGTAGTGTCCTGAAGTAATCTTCCATGTCACTGCACAGTTCAGTTTTATCCAGAGCTTTAGTGGGACAAAAGAAGAGTCCCTAGAAAGTACAGCAAGTTCCACTTTGTTGGGTTTGTAATCCGAAAGATTGATGACACAATCAGATGCTTTTCAATAAATGAAACACCACATTCCTAAATCTGCTTTCTTAGGCCTAATAATCTCACCAGTATTTTTGATCAGCATTTCATCAGTATTTTCATCCCCAAACCTGCAAAAACACAGAACAGGAGTCAATTAGTAATGAGCGAGATCATCTGCAAAAATGCTAAACTTTCCCATTGACTTCCATTAAACTTGCTACAAAAGCAGAGCTGTGGAGTGGGAGTCGCTATCCATTTTGGTGGAGTCAGAGTCGGTGTACAATGAACCGACTCCTAAAATATATAATAAATTGGGTAAAGAAGTTCAATGCAGAATGTGCTGAATATTATTATTATGAATTATTATGTTCCATCTAAATATCTTGATTATTGTATCATAATAATGATTAAAGCCTGATGTTTATATAGTACTACAATAAATGTATCACTTAAACATGAGCCATGTATGGAGCGTTCACTCTTGAGGACGAGTTTCCCATTCAGATGGAAGAATGAGTCAATTAAGTGTCGCGCCCAAGGCAGGGGTACTCATAACCGGGCCTGTGTTGTCATCCAGGGCTGCGGGGTGTCACAGTGATGTGACCCGGCTCCATGGTCCCTGGCGCGGTAATAAAAAGGGAGTGATTTAAGTGAACGAGGGGTAGAGTTTTTGGAAGTAAGTTTGTGATGCCACCCGTGGTTTGTGGCCAGTGTGGGCCACCGCTGCCGTTCAGACCACTGGCAGAAAACAAGAAGTGATATTGAATCAGCGCTCAGGCAGGGACCAGGACCTCGCAGACGCTCACTGACACCCTCCCACAGCAGTCACGTGCACCGGACACCGGCGGCTCACGTGCACTATATCGAGCTCCCTGTTAGCGCGAGCACCAGGGGCTCCATCTACAGCTCTTCAACCTGTTGTGCGGTCGGCACAACAGGACCAGGTGAGCAGGGGACCTAGTCACCCACCTTCATATCTAATTACACAGTTTGGCGCAACTTCTCTTTCTGTTCAGACCACTGGGGATGATAGTGGTGGCAGGCAGCCGGGATGGTGATCCCTCCACATGTAGGGCTTTTTCCTCAGGGCCCGTGTAGGGACAGAAGCTGCTCGTTCTTAATGCTGCCAGCAGAGTTCAATGTCATTTACAACCAGGCTCCGCCTGCCTGCACAGTGATTCAGTTGGCTACTGCCGCGCAAATCACAGTCTGTCACACGATGCTTTGAGCTTGACCGGGTACTTTACTTTTAGCTCGTCAGTTCACTCAACAAAGCAGTTTCAGTGCACACGTTAAAACAGTTCACAGACGGTATCGGTCACACTCTGGCAGCTGGGACGCCCTCTAAGTTCTTTTGGGCCTCTCTTCATAGTCCCGCGCACAGACTATAGTCCAGCGGTCACAGGTTTTTCCTGGACTCCCTTCTCTGGTATTCCTAACCCTCATCCAACGGCCTACCCTTCGTTGTGCTGGGTTTTGGGTTCCGGGCATGAAGTCCCTTCACCCCGCCGGTTAATTCTATGGCTTGGGCATTTAAAACAAGTCCCTTAAAATTGCTTCCCTTACAACCAATACACCAAATAAGATCAGGTTTACCCCCAATCTTAAGGAAAGATTCCACAATACAGATAAGAAGCGGGTTGCGAAACAGCTGTAGGGGAGGAGGAACCACAGACGCTGACCGTGCATACAATCAGGTATGAACCTTGCCTTGTAGTGAGAGATTAAAACATCAAAATAAGCTGGGAATTTGATGTAGGTGGATAGTAGGAGTAATATAGGGCTAATGCACAATGCTCCAAGGTGATTATATGTGGTCCCTGGGATATTAGGAGTGTGTTTGGCCTGAATTCAAGTACTTCCTATTATGATTCCCATTGAACATTAAAGTTTTGATGTATGAATAAGTGCTTGTTATATGTTTTTGTTTGGAGGCAATGGGTATATATACTATTGTTTTGTAGACATATGATCAGTTTCTGATGTGTTTCCCCGGAGGGAATGCTCTGGATTTTTAATGTATTTCAATTTTTTATGAATCAATAAAGGATAATTTAATAATTATCTGTATTGTGGAATCTTTCCTTAAGATTGGGGGGAAACCTGATCTTATTTGCTGTATGGCTGGGGCATGCAGTGTCTTACCACTTCAACAGGGCAGACACCCTGGTTCTGGCCCGGTCCCTCGGTGTCCTGTTGGCTCAGGGACACCTTGGACCCCTTCTCCCTTCCCTCGGTACATGGCCTGGGACCCAGACTAGCCATAGGGTGGCACAGGCTGCCGGGTCCAGGTTCTTCCTTTCTGGTGTTAGTTTCTGTGTTCTTAGGGTGTCTCGGCTTAGGAGTTCTGTTCCTCTCCCACTACAGCTCGCCAGAAACTCGAACCTGAAGTCTTTCTTGTCTCTCCAACAGAGCTGAGCTCTCCTAACTTAGTGTTCCTGGATTTTACTCCAGTTCCTCCACCCCCTTCCCGGATTCTTCCTCAAATCTCCACCCTCCACTTAGCTTCCCCCACTATCTTTTGCCTGACATGGAGTACTAGGTCTAGGGATTGGGGGATGTGTCGGATGTTGGTGTGGGGTGATAACTTACCAGCCCCAGCAGCAGTACCTCTCTGTTCTCTGTGGTGTCTAGTCCACAGGGGCGCCACATAAGAAATGCAAGGCTATAATGAGCAACAATACACACCCGCTCTCTGAACTGTTTGCGAAGCAAAAGAGCACATTCAGCAAGCGTCTAATCCAACTAATGTGTAAAAAGGAAAGATACAGAAAATCGTTTGTTCCGACAGCTGTGGGGATGTATAAGTGTAAAGCATCCCAAGACTATGTGAAGTTCTATGTGTATGGGGGGAATAGGTGAGGTACATGTACCAGTCTACCCGCATCTGCTGTCCATATAGACTTATTTTGTAAAGTGTGTAATGTTCTTGATCTTTGTTCTGCTGCTGTAATACTGTAATTTCCTCCGGGATCAATAAAGTTTATCTTATCTTGGGGCGACGATCCCCTCTGACTTGAAAAACATCATTCCACTTAATTATCACCCCTTAGTGGCTTGCATGGTAAAATCTAGCTGCATATGGTGGCCTGAGGTTGTTCTGGTTTGGCAGGATGAACGTGGTCAAAATGGACATCTTGCTCCGCTTCCTGTATCCCTTTCAGACTGACCCAGTGGCTCCTCCGACTGGCAAATTGCAATCGGCGTTGATCCGCTTTGTATGCGGCAAGCTTAAACCTAGAATTAAGACAAATACCATCATCTTGCCCAAGTCCATGGAGGGAGCGGGTCTGCCAAACCTTAAGACGTACTGTCATGCCTCAGTGGTTGCCCATATACTAGATTGGCAATACAGAGCCAAAGATAAGCAATGGGTTTCGGTGGAGCAGAAGGGTTTACACTGCTCGTTGAGGCACCTTCCTAGGCTTCGTCCTATAGACATCCCACTATATCTCACAAGTGATGGGGGAAGATTCAGGTGGAAGAAATGTCATGAACAGACTTGTTACACAGGTGGCTCCTGTGGCAGGATTGCACTGGTATCAGTGAGCTCTGCACCACCAGCCGTTTTGTCACAAACTATTAAAACCTTAAGACAAGTGTTTCAATATTTTTGTACAAATAGCGTATGACAACTGCAGATATTCAGTTCCATACTCAATAACTTTACATTTACATTATTTTATGGGAATCTGTCACCAGGTGCTTGTTACCTCATCTGAGAGCAGCATAATGTACGAAAAGAGACCCTAAAGGTACCGTCACACGCGGCAATATTGCTAGCAATTTCACTGGCAATTTGCTGGTTGCAGTGAAATCATGGACACATTGTTACATTTGTACACGGCAACAAAATAGAACAACCTGGTTGTATAGGATACTAACATTTGACCAATTAGGGTGTTACAATGTATGCCCAAGAATTGCATATATAATGCTGAGATGATGATGTAACACTTCTTTTTGTTAGCGCTGTTTCTGATTGCCTCAGTGGGGGTTTTCAATTTACGTACATGGTCTCTATAGTTTATTCAGGACCACAAACACCAAGTCTTATGCGTCACATGCTGAGTGGTACTACAGTGAGCCTCTCTCCTTTACGAAGATAATCCATCCACCTCATAGGTATGGCCTATCAAGAAGATGATTAGACAGCATGACTATTGCACGGGTGTACCCTAGACTGGTCACAATAAAAGGCCACTCTAAAATGTGTTATGTTTATATTTTTGTGCAGTATATAATAGTTTATGGGGTAGTTCAAATGCCCAATTTTGTTTCCTTGGACTAAGTGCTCCACACAACTGATGCACCCCAGGGCCATGGGGTACTCGGAATCGGACTGTAATGCTTCTTCAGGGGAGTCACAGGGATCGAGACCCGGCTCCGTGATCCTGGTGTCAGTGTTAAAGCGTTCTTAGGGAGTGTAGGGATAGGGTGGTTTAAAAGGAGAATTGTTCATGACGCCACCCGTGGTTGGCGGCTATGGGCAGCCGCCGCTGCTGCAGAACCTATGGGGATGATGGACGGGCAGCTGGGTTGGAGTGGCTCCCCTCGGGTACAGCAGGTCCCCAGGGCATTGGTCGTAGGAATTGGTAATCTCTGGCATGCAGGGATTAACTGAGGCCCAATTACCTTGTTCAGTGGCTTTCACAGGCAGTTGCCGTGCAAATAACACAGTCTCACACAGTTCTGCAACTCTGTACCTGGATTTACTCACAACACTTCTTAACAGGTCATATGATGTTACAAAGTCTATAAAATAAGCTCCAGCCTGTGTAGTCTTAAGAGATCGGGGTAGCAGGTATAACATCCTCGGTGGTGTGCCTGTCCTGGCCTCTCTTTCTGGTCTCCGTTCCTCAGCATCTGTGCTTGACATCGCCTCTGCACGCAGAGCTCTGATCCGGCAACCTCGGGTATTAGTGGGCGAATGGTACCTTGTCCCTGGACCTTTGTCCGGCTGCTTTCTCTGGGTATATGCCAGGTGTGTGAGCTACAGCTCCAATAAAGCTCATAGCCACCTGGGTTCATGGGTTCGGTATTAGACTCCAATGCCGCGTTCAGGTTCGGTCCCTATATAAGTCAAATGGTCACAGGACCCTGTGGGTAAAAGCTGAACTGACTATTCCTCTAGTCAGCCACCTGGACGCAAGTCCAACCCAGAGAGTCCAATCCGGGTAATGCACACTTACTCACACAAGAAAGGACAGCGCCACAGACACGGATGGTGCAGATAAACTTCTGGTCTTTATTCCAGGGTCATAACAGGCGACGTTTCGATCACAGCGTGATCTTTATCAAGCTCCAAGCAGGTTCGGTCCCTGTTCCTAGACCACAACCCCTCCGTCTGTTTGGAATTTCAGATCAAACTCAGCAATGAAAGTCTATGGATCTATGAAACAGTATAGGGCCCGTCACATGCTACGATATAGCTACTGAACCACCCCGTCCTCCCACCTGAAAAACCTCACACCATGCACCCCACTATATGGGAATAAACACCGCCTGAACCATTGGATACCTGTGTGCAGCTTCTTCTTCTTTGTTTCTTATACATGCTACTATATCGTGAACAATATAGTTGAAACGTCACGGGTTTTGAGACGTTCAAACGACGACGTAGCGTGTGACACGTCGACACGACCAGTGATAAGTCGGCTGATCGTTGATCGGAGGTTTATGAACCGGACCATAAATCAGTCGATGATCGTACGTCCAACCTGCAGCATTGGTGTGTGTGACACCTTGTTAACGATGTTGTTTACGACTTCGCCTATTCAGAAATGAAGGACGTAGGCGACCAAACGACCGCAAGTATCGTTCGTTTGTCGCGGAATCATTGCTGCCTCGTTCTCGATATCAGTACGTGTGACACCTCACTAGCGATCATTGAACATCGTTCCAGCGATGCAGGTCAAGTAGGATCATTGGTCAGTTCGCCAACACATTGAAGCGTGTAACCCCGGCTTAAGACAGCATGTGCCTAGTAATTCACTGTGTTGAGCGCTTTAGCCGGCTGCCCGCAGTGTTTTCTTGAACTGGTCTCCTGAGATCAGTGAATACTTTGCACTATTGGTTTTTAACATACTGTTTGATAGAAGAAACTTTAGAAACCTTTATCAGTTTTATTTTCCATCCAAGAAAAGATGATGAATACTCTGACCAAAACTTCGATAACAGTTATCAAAAACTCTGAATGAGCCCTAAATGAAAGAGAAATGAAAGATTCAAGGTGGTAGAGATTCAGTCCTTGCACCCTGGCTTGGGTGCAGGACCTCCTTGTAGCGTCCAGACCGGTGGGGCACAACAATCCCCCTTGGTTAAAATCGCTCGTCCTCGAGCGACCTGACCGGGTAACAGAATTAACATTTTTATATTGCATGCATAAATAACAACATGACACAAATTCTTGGCTTCCCTTATAGGAGGTACGGTCTTTTAATGTTACATGACAAAAAAAGTTTCCTACCAATATAAAAGTATAAAAATAGCAATAAGTGCAAAAAGGGGTTTCAGTTCCAGCTTCAATAGTGTCCATCACATCCTTCACTCAAACGTTCAGCAAGGCACTTTACATTGGACTGCAAGACAAAGTGCAACTGTTCAGACCGTCCATGATTGTCCTTTTGCAAATCTGCAGTTACTATAAAACTTTATATCAAAACAACAGGTACCTAACCACACACAGGGTACATCTTAGCTATACATTATCAGCACTATACATCAGAATTATGTACATTCTGCAACTCTTCACAGTTTATTGCTCAGGTTCAGGTGCAAGTTGGGGAGGTTGCAACTTGTATACCTTCAGGGCATATCATCCCCTCTGTCCCAAATGGCGCGTATAGCTCACCTGGTCGCCTGGGTAAATGTCCCTACATGGGTGTCCCTTTGGTAGTTATGTCTCTACATCGCGCCTGCTCACGAAGATCTCTTCCTCAAATCCTTGTTCCTTGACAAACCCCCAACCATTAATCAAGTGGAAGTTAACCATCTCTCCGCAGTGGCGTTGCTTCGGGTCAGTAGCGGGAACTCTCTGGGCGCACTGCTTCTCCAGTAGGTTCTCCTCCTCCTGGACCCACCATCTCTTCTGGCGTTGTCGGCGCTCCTGTTCTTCCACATGCTGTCTCTGCTGCCAGTAGTCCTCCTTCAGGTCGGTCTCAGGTCTACTGCACACTTCGGCCTCCATCATCCGAACTGCAGCCCCGAGCTCGGCCAGCTCCTCCTGTCGCTGCACCCAGTGGATTGGCCCGACTTCGGCCTTCACCGGCTTCACTAGAGCACTCTCAGGTTCTTCCTCGTCTGAGCTGCTCTTCATGACTCCCAACCCGGATGGTTGGTTAAGAGCCTGCGGAGGCGGGCTGGGCACCATCACAGCATCTGCTTCCACCTGCGTAGCAGCATCTCGGGTGGTTGGCTGCGGCTTTTCTGGCTCAGCTTCAGGTGGTTTGAACTTTTTTAGAGCTACAGCCCTTGCTGCCACCTGCGCCAGCACATTCCTTTTCCAGGTCTTAAACGCCCAACCCTGAGCTCGGTTGAGTTGCACAACCAAGTCCTTCAAGGCAGCATGCCAGAAATCAGGGTCTACTGCTCCTTCCTCAGTCTTCCTGCTCACTAGGTTTTCACGACCCGTTGCCGCAATTTTCTCCCTGCTTCTCACAACACAACCACCTTGCTTCTTCTTTGTCTGGCTTTTGTCTCTCTTCTGCACACCACCTTTCCGACTGTGAATCATCTCTCTGGGTGGAGTTGGCACGGTGCTAAGCAGGCCCCCTTGATTTTCGTCTGGCACTCGGGGGGCCTGCTTTTTGCGCATTTTGCTTGCCCATCCCATGACGGGAGACCTGGGCATGCCCCTGGGCCAGCACATTGCATCAGTCTTTCATGGTCGCTTTCACACAACAGTTCAAAATCTTGTAAGGCACCCAAGACACAGTTTTATGGGGCTGTTCGCATCCTGTTCGTGACACCAAAAAATGACTGTTGCAACCCAGGGCCATGGGGTACTCAGAACTGGGCTTTAATGCTTCTTCCGGGGAGTCACCGGGGTCGAGACCTGGCTCTATGACCCGGTGTCAATGTTAAAGCGTTCTCAGGGAGTGTAGGGATAGGGTGGTTTAAAAGGAGAATTGTTTGTGATGTCACCTGTGGTTTGCGACTATGGGCAGCCGCCGCTGCTGCAGAACCTATGGGGACGATGGATGGGTAGCTGGGATGGAGTGGCTCCCTACTGGTAGAGCAGGTCCCTAGGGCAGCAGTTTTAGGAATTGGTAGCCTCTGGCAGGCAGGGATTAACTGAGGCCTTGTTACCTTGTTCAGTGGCTTTCACAGGCAGTTGCCTTACAAATAACACAATCTCACACAGTTCTGCAACTCTGTACCCGGATTTACTCACAACACTTCTCAACAGGTCATATGATGTTACAAAGTCTCTCAGATAAGTTCCGACCTGTGTAGTCTTTAAGAGATCGGGGTAGCAGGATTTAGATCCTCGGTGTTGTGCCTGCCCTGGCCTCTCTCTCTCCCAAGTCTCCGGTCCTCAGCGCCTGTGCTTGACATTGCTTCTGCACGCAGAGCCCTTTTCCGGCAGCCTTGGGTATTAGTGTGCAACTGGTACCTTGACCCCGAACTCTTGTCCAACTGCTTTCTCTGGGTATACTCCAGGAGTGTGAGCTACAGCTCCTGTAAATCTCGTAGCCTCCGGTTCAGCTGTTCGGTAGTAGACTCCCGTGCTGCGTTCAGGTCCGGTCCCTGTTCCTAGACCACAACCCCTCCGTCAGGTATTGCCAGTCCCTGATTTGGGCGCATGGGCAACTTCAGCTCCGCGGTGCCCCTAGGATTCTTTCTTTTCGGCTTTCCAGGAAGAGCGCAGCACAGCTCAAGTCCCTTTCTCTGCAATTCTGATCTTTTCTCCTCCTCACTCGAGACTCGACACCTCCACTCTCTCAGCTCTTCATGCTGGCTATTTACTCTTCCGCTCACAAATGCAACTGTTCTGTTCTCAACTGCAACTGTTCTCCTTCCACCCACACTTCTCTACCCCTGTTGTTCCACTGGGTCCTCCCCTCCCACCCCCCCTGGGGTTTTGTTCAGGGTCCCCTGGGTCCTAAGTGTGTGTTTGTGTGTGTTGAGAATCTTTACACCTACCATCTCCCATCTCCTGACTACTGGAGAACCACACCCTGGCTTGGGTGCAGTACTCCCTCAGAGGTGTCCAGACCGGTGGAATTTCAGATCAAACTCAGCAATGAAAGTCTATGGATCTGTGAAACAGTAAGACAGCACTCGGATGTAATGTGGGCACTATTGGTTTTCGCCAGGTAAATACCCATTGCACCTAGCAGCAGGCTGCCAGCTCCTCTGAGAGGCAACACAGGTATCTGTATACCGGTGCTCAGTCACCTACAACCCACAGGGGTGCTTGTAGCACCAGGTCCATAAATGCAAGTAGCGAGGTCGTACTCCAGCTCACATATGTCCATAAATGCCCACAAGGTCCATAAATGCCACCAGTCACCTCCCTGACAGCATGACTGGCAGCCTGCTGCTAGGTGCAATGGGTATTTACCTGGCAATTATTTGGTGAGTTTTTTCTGATTTTATGTCCTATTTCGGTGAATCTCACTATTGGTTTTTAACATACTGTTTGATACAAGAAACTTTAGAAACCTTTATCAGTTTTATTTTCTATCCGAGAAAAGGTGATTAATACTCTGACCAAAACTTTGATAACAGTTATCAAAAACTCTGATGAAACTCAGCATATTTTTTGTGCACACGCGAAAAATCACTTGTCATCTGAATGAGCCCTAAATGAAAGAGAAATGAAAGATTCAAGGAGGTAGAGATTCAGTCCTTACAGCATATGCTTGAAGATATCCTGTCTGCATGGGCCAATATCCCCATATTCCTATGGGGCCGAATTGCAGCGGATAGCAGTGTTTTGCCATCCGGGTTAGTGCTGTCCGTGTGGATCCGTCAGCTTTCGTTTTTTGGCCCCGGACACAGAATCGGAACAAGCAGCATATTTTGTGTCTGGGGCCAAAACCGCTCAAAATCAGATGCTCCCGGATCCGGCACCATCCGGCGCTCCCTAACATGGGAGTCTATAGCGCTGAATCCGAGATAAAATCGGATCCGGGAGCCGGACGCCGGGTGCTGGTGATTAGCAGCGAGCGCTGTTAGGGTAAGTGCGCACTGGCCGGGTTATGGCCGTTTTATCAGCGGAAACCGCCGGTCGGTTTTCATTAGTTTTATGTAAATTTATGTTAATCCAAACCGGCGTTTGGATTAACATTAAAACCAGTGAAAACCGACGCCCGCTGTGCACACACCGGCGGTTTACACAGGCTCATCTGTTGCTAAACCGCAGGTTTCCCAGCGGTTTAGCAAAGAATGAGCATGTTCTATAAACCGCCGGTTCTTCAGCGGCTGCAAGCAGAATCATGTGCTGCTTCCAGCCGCTGCAGAACCGCCGGCGAGAACACGCTGTGCAACCGCCCGGCTCCCGCCGCATATACCCGCCAGGAAGCCGGTGGACGCTCCGGAGCTTCCTGGCGGGTCCGCCCAGCTGCCGCCGACAAACCCGCCGGTAAGTGTGCACTTACCCTTAAACTTCAGCACCATGAGCTGTCCCCTCCTGAGATCTCAGGACCGCGGCTAGCTCCCCGCGATCTTGAAATTTCAGCAGCTGCGGCTTCTATCAGCTGAATCCGGCTGCAAACTGGATCGGAGGGCATATTTGCCCTCCGGTTCTGTTTGCAGATTGGGTACAATCCAGTGTAAACCTGACAGCCCCGGACCTGATCATGCTGGGGTGTGAAGGGGACCTTAGAAGAAATTGCTTCAATTAGAAAGGCCATAGGAGGCCCAACGTACTAACAGATAGTAGAAACTTGGTTCCAGTTCAACCAGTTGCTCTATGCTCGTCCACCTGGAGCTCAGACATGGGCCTCAGCCCTGATCTCACATCAAGAACAATAAAAAAATTGAATCCCGGCTTAACAGGACTGGATTTTTCTTTTCTTTTTATTTTTCTGAGGAAAGTAAAGTGCATACAAAAGAAAAATGTATATGGTCGACATGTTTCGACTCCACTAAGCAGTCTTATTCATGGCTGATGAGTAAGACTGCTTTTTACTTTCTATTGAAAAATGAAAAGAAAAGAAAAATCCAGTCCTGTTGAGCTGGGCTTCAATTTTTCTATTGTACTAATGTTGAGGAAAGCCATGGGATCAAATACTTAATTAACCTTAAGACATAAGGGCATGGGAGAAACGATCTATAGTGTATTATTTTACATTGTATAAGTTGTGATTTAAACATGGCTGCCATTTCCTGCCACATCACACCATGTCCTGAGAGCAAGTGGAGTCCAAAGAAGACTGACCAATCACCGAAGCTGGAGTCCAGGAGAAGACTGACCAATCACCAAGCTGGAGTCCAGAGAAGACTGACCAATCACAGAATGCCACATTACCTGGACATACTGATCAAGACCACACCCCCTGATGACCTCATGAATCCGCCCATGGATTAACCCACTGACCAATGAATACATCTGAGTAGGGCTGGCCGAGCCCCTTACTGAACAAAACCTCATGTCTCTTATAATAAAAACTACTTGGACCTTGGGACTGACCAAGGAAGGGTGTACATCTGACTCGGTGTGTTGGTGTCTACTTTTCATTGCCGGCGCTTGGTCTATATAAATTAGGACAGGAGCAGCAACTGTTAATATTATTATGAAATATTAAGACTAATAGATGTTTGTCTCTAATAAGTCATCAATCAATTTATAGGTGCTTCATTTCCATTCTGTTTGCTTTTTGATAACAGATTTTTATTGGTAATTTCGTAAATTTATTACTCATCATTTAGTGCTTTAAATTGTGTTCCCTTACTTTTGTATGACCTGTGAATTTACACTAAAGGAAACTCATACAATTTGCCTCATAAATGATTTAAAAGAAAGTGACCACTTACCTTTGTGATTTCTCTGATGAGTAGAATAAAATATATTTGCTGTTAAATTTACCCCATATTCTAAAAATTAAAATGACTTCTCTCCTGTGTAACTAGATTAGATTTTTTTGTGAAACATTTTCCACGTTCTGATCAGACAAACGCTTCACCCTTGTGAATTCTCAGATGTCTAGCAAGATTTGTTTTCCGATTAAAACATTTCCCACATTCTGAACATGAATACGGCTTGTCACCTCTATGAATTCTCTGATGTTTAAGAAGATATGATTTTTGTGTAAACCATTTCCCACATTCAGAACATGAAAATAGTTTATCCCATGTGTGAGTTCTCCGATGAGTAACAAGATGTGTTTTCTGATTAAAACATTTCCCACATTCTGAACACGAATATGGCTTCTCCCCTGTGTGAATTCTCTGGTGTATAATAAGGTTTGATTTCCTAATAAAACATTTTCCGCATTCGAAACATGAAAATGGCTTCTCCCCTGCAGAACTTCTTTGATGTGGAACAAGATATGGCCTATACCCTGAAATTGAATGTGAGTTCTCCTCCGAGTAAGCTATTTGATGTTGAACAGTACTTTGGTGACTTTGGTTTTGCACAATAGTTTTTGATGAAGATGAAAATAACTGTTGACAAGGAGCAGATGACAGATTTTCTCTGTAAAAGCCTTCAGGTGTGATGGGGATAATGACATCTGTTGCAGAATCTGAATATATCAAATGTCCCTCTGAGTTTCTGAAGTAATCATCTGCCAAGAATAATACAGATTTTATTACATATCAATAACACTGTCTGGATATCACATTAATATTTATATTACAAACTGTACTTTATAAGATTTCCCTACTAAATTCTGATAGAATTAAATTATCAAATGACTTATGGCCCTTTACATGTCCCAACGTCGGTCCGATATTGGATCCAACGCGCGGGAGCGCGCTTTTTCTGGGCAAATTTCCAAGATCGCAAAGATGTTACACAGCGCGATATCGGCAGGCAACACCACTACGATGCTGTCGCCCCCTTGTACTGGCCGACCCAAGAACGACCATTTAACATGGGAGAGGATAGGGGAAGTTGTGCTCCACATCGTAGTTGGGCTTTTACACAGCAAGATCCGGCCACACGTCCATCCAATATCGGGCAGTTGGAGAGCATGCTCATTCGATCCCCGATATCGTTTGGCATCGTAGTTTATAATTTATACCATACAACACACGAACGATATCGGGGCCAACGCACGAACCACGTGACTTTTGGTCGGAGTTAGACGCCGATATCAGGACGTGTAAAGTGGCCATTAGACTTTAGACAACAAAGTAGGGACTAATAGATTATGATGGTAAGTCACCAGGTTGGGCTCTTTCATTTTTCACTACTTTGTTGAAGCTGTCTACTCCCTAGGTTCCTGTTTCACCTTATCCGTCAGCAATCATTTCCAGTTTTCCTCTCTATCATCTTATTTTTGTCACTTTATTTCACGATGATGTATGCTTCTTGTTTAAGTGTTTAATTTTTAAGAATAAAATCCACATTAAAGTATTTAAATCTGTCAAAAAAATCTTAAAGCATTAAATCTTATCATCTCTGCATTAGTAGTTACTACTCACCTGGGTAGTCATATGTAGGAATCTCCTCTGTTACACCGCTCATCACCAATCACAAATGTCTCTATATTAATATGGGTCAGATCTTCATCCTGAAATCAAAGATTGTAAAAGTCACAGACAGATGGAGAAGTCCCATCTATGATCAGCTGTAATCTGCCATCTCCACGTTCTCATTACACAAGTATAAAACATATAATACTGGAGGATAAAACAAGACTGAGCACAAGACCTTCACAGCCATCTACACATCATAGGGAGATCTCATCACACCTTCTCTCCATCTACCTGATCATCCTGAGGAACATCGGGATCTTCTTGTTTACAGTCCTGTGGGAGAAGAGGACGGGGACATCTCTCTGGTGTTGTCCTCTACTGGATAGACCTGGAGGAGACACATACAGGGACTGAATTCATTCTTTACATACAGATCATTATAGGCCGTGTGTATTTAGTCCTGTCTATTACCTGGTGATGTGAGGGGCTGGGGGATCCTCCATCATGACTATGTCCTTGTACAGATCTTTGTGTTCTTCTAAATACTCCCACTCCTCCATGGAGAAATAGACGGTGAGTCCTGACACCTTATAGGAACCTGACACATACAATGATACCATTGTCATCCCCCGATCCCTTCATAGCATTACTGTATAATGTCCACAGCAGCAGCATTCCCAGCAGTGTCACCTCTCCAGTCAGCAGCTCAATCATCTTGTAGGTGAGTTGTAGGATCTTCTGGTCATTGATGTCCTCATGTATCAGGGGGTGAGGTGGAGGCCCCGTGATTGGGCTCAGG
>JARQOC010000006.1:460306594-460345723 GCA_033576535.1 Allobates femoralis | reverse complement strand
CCAAATGATATGGTAGAATTTTCTAGGTGTGGGGATTTGCTTAAACCCCCTGGGCCCCATATGAATTTTTCCCCCCCCTTTTTTCCCTTTTTAAATTTAAACAAAGTTTCTTTATAATGAGGGGAAAAATTTTACCTTGTTGGGGGTTAAAAATAAAACTTGTATAACGTCATTCTTTAAATTTGGTATAAGAATAACTGTTGATTGTAAGTACCCGGGACACTCTGCCTTTATACCTTCAGAGGTGATGTTTTGACCCTGTCTCCTAATATATGAGAAATAAACCGGGGTGTTGTTGTTCTCAGCCGTCCCCGGGAGTTTTTATTCCTTAGAGGAAGATTTTCCGGGACAGTTAATTTTGATTTTCTTGTCAGCCCCATTAAAAAAGGTTTGTGTTTTTTATATAGTGTAGGGAAATTTTTGGGCTTAAAGCTGTAAATACTGGTCCAATAACGTCACGGGGAAAAAGAGAGTGAAGGAAAAAATGAGAAACATCAGTGCTGGAGTGGATGGGGTTTTTAAACCTTTCATCAGCCACTGCCATATTTAATTTTTGTCAATTGGTGCTGTTCATAGGGAAAGGTTTTTGTGAACAGATCTTTTTAGGCGGTGCAGGCTTTTATCAGACTTGAGGGCTAGGTGGGGAAGACCTGAAAGGGGTGTGTTTGATCATTAGTTCCTTGCCCTTTGGGCCCAAAGCCTTTTTGGCAGCCCTCAACCCATCAAATATGCATTTTGCCCCTTCATTGAGGAAGGGGGACGATCTCCTTTGCGCCACCCATTGACCCCTTTGGGTGGGCGATTTTGGAAAAAAACAAAATCTCGATTTTATTTAAACCCCATGGACGATTTTTTTGATTTTAAAACCGATTTTTTTTTTTTATTTTTTTTTTGCTTTTCTTTGATGAATTTTAAAAAGGGGGCCCCCGGGGACCCTGTGACAAAAGGGAGGAGGGTAACTGAGGGACGCGTCCTGCTTCCCCTTTGGGGGTTGCCCCCCCTCCCCTTGTCTGCAGCCCAGGCTTTTTTAACCCTAACCCTTTAACCCTAGGCCCTAAACCCCTTAAACCCTAACCCTTAAACCCCAGCCCTAACACTAGCCCAAACCCTTTAAACCCCGCCCTAACCCCCGTCCTAACCCCCCAGCCCCAACACTAGTCCTTAAAACCCCAGCCCTAACCCTAAACTAGCCCTAACCCTAACCCTAGCCCTAACCCTAGCCCTAGGAGAAGGGGGCGGCGCCATATCCCTGTCAGGGCACCGGCGGGAAGGGGCAGGTAAGACCTGCACTGGGCTCTGACAGCTATGCCCCCCGTGACCTCACCAGCGGCTGCAGCAGGGGCGGCGGGGCACTGATAGCCCCCCCCCCGAACTCGGCCGCGGCTGCTGTAGCAGGGGCGGGGGGGGGCACTGACAGCACTTCTTTCCCCCCCAGGACATCTCCCGCTGCTGTAGCAGGGGCTGGGCTCTGACAGCACCCCCTCCCCTCGGCCTCACAGTGAGTAGCGGCAGTGGCCGCGGGTATACCGCTAGGAAGCCACTACTAGCCGCCCGAATCTTCTAAACAGCGCTCCGGCGGCCATTTTAAATAAAAAATTACACGATTGTTAACAAAACCACAATCGTGGCCACAGCAGGGGGCAAATTAATCGAATTAATTCGATTAATCGCCCAGCCCTAATTGAAGGTAGCAATCCTAAAAGTCATAATTGACACAGTGTCTGCAGATTGGGGCTCTGATCTGGCACAAATCCTAAGTCATATTAAAAGGCTTATTAAAGAGTCAATTATGACTTTTAGGATTGCTACCTTCAATAGGTGGTGCTAGAGTTTGTCTGCTTCCTCCCTGAAGTGACAATTTGCATATTTCCCGGAGAAGCATTGCAGCTATAAGTCTCCTCATGCCAGCAGGCAAAATGATCTCCATAAGGAGAATAGCTATTCCCCTAGACCTCGTCATAGCCTCTCATACAGCCAGATCAGAATCCCATACACAGCACTGATTAGGGGCAATCACCCCGAAACGCAGCGTCTGCAGTTTGGGGTTCTGATCTGGCACAAATCCTAAGTCATATTAAAAGGCTTATTATATTCAATTATGACTTTTAGGATTGCTACCTTTATTAGGTGGCATTAGAGTTTGTCTACTTCCTCACTGAAGTGACAATTTGCATACTTTCCAGAGGAGCATTGTGGCTATAAGTCTCCTAATGCCAGCAGGCAGATTGATGTCCATAAGGAGAAGAGCTATTCCTCCAGACCCATCAAATACTGACAAGTTAGTAACGTCACCTGCCAGATATTATTTATTGTTATAACACTATTTATTCCATGGCACTTTGCATGTGAAAATATATAGTTTAATTGTACTCTGGTTCAGTCTATGTTCTACTTGCCTTATGTTCCTGTCTGACCGTGGCCTGCTCTCTGTCCACCCTTTTGCTTCCTGATTTTTTACCGTACTGCCTTTCGGGTTCTGACCCAGCGCCTGACCTCTCCTGCCAGCAGCTGTCTGTGGCCACAGATCAGGGGCCCCTGTGTTATAGGTTTTCACAGGAGATGCGTGCACTTCTCTCTATTCGTCATCTATTGGATGACGGAGAAATGAGCGCGGTTCTAATTGGTGACAATCTAGGAGGCGACTTATAATGAGACAACAAGGGAATCGCTGATGATTTCTATACTCAATAAGACAGCTTAAAAGGGCTGTCCAGGCTAAAATCTCTGTGTTTATCTAGGCTGCAAACTGCTGACAGTTTGTAATTTACACCCTGTCATTTTACAGGGTTTCCTAGATATCCCCTTTCTGCGTGTGTAGAGGAGCAGCTCAGCCACTGACCAGAGGCGTCTTTGTTTTGGAGATCGGGTGTAAACGTCACAACTGGTTGTTTACACCCACTCTCCTACAAGCACGCCCCAGACTCCTACAGTCCTGCCGCCCTCAATCTCCAGCATGACTCCTACAAGCCCTCCCCAGTCCAAAGCATACCCATTCCCCCAGTCTCCAACATGCACGGTCATTCCAGACTCCGTTCACCTATGTACACTCACTGAGCGGTCATCTCCTTCTCTGAAACACTGTGGAAAATCTGAGATGACCGCTCTCAAGGCTGCAGTTTGTGTGCTCACCTCCTCCCCCTGTACCTTCACTGATGTGATTTGAAGCATTGAACCTCACAGTCGCCCCATCCCCTCTGTGCAGTGAGAGGTTCATTCATTCTGCTTCACAGAAGGAACGGGGCGGCTGTGAGGCTTGCATTAGCGCGGGTGCAGGGAGGAGGTAAGAACACACACCAGCACTGAGAGCGGTCATCTCCTCCTCAGAGCTGCGGATTTGCCAAAGTGTTTCAGAGAAGGAGATGACCGCTCAGTGCAACGCGGTTCTATTAGTTTACATAGGGGGAATGGAGTCTGGAGCGTCCGGACATGCTGGAGTCTGGGCTGTGCTTGTAGGAGAGTGGGTGAAATTCACCAGTTGTGACATTTACACCCAAGCTCCAAAACAGACACCTCAGGTCAGGGGCTGAGCTGCTCCTCCTCACATGCAGAGAGGTGATATCTAGGTACCAAAGCAAAATGGTTACAGGGTGTAAATTACAAACTATCAGCATTTTGCAGCCTAGATACATACACAGATTATATAAAAAGCCCGGACCACCCCTTTAAGGCTATATTTAGGTTTGGTTGCAGCAAGACCTTAGGGGTTTCTAGTAAATCCAGGTATATTGCCAGGAGAAAACCTGCGTCTTTCCTGTGGTTTTCCTCATAGAACACTGCAAAAATGCAGAAAACAATTGACAACAAAACGCAGCAAGGAAATAACACCAATGTGCGTGGACGGCTCGTGCCTGAATCTAACCATGGCAAGTATGCAACGTGTGAACACAGCCTGACTTTAATGGAAGGTACATGAACTCCAGAATGACAAATATGCTGTGCAATACTGAAAGGGTTAATGTCACCTGTGCTATCCAGTAATGGGGAATGGTCACCTACCTCCACCTGCAGAGCCGCACACTACATATATGGCTGCTCTGTGCTTACAGGACCTGTGATGATGTCACATGGGGGAGGAGTCAGGGGTCACATGATCAGCTCCTCTGCGTATGCAGGACTCTTGAGTCCAGCCAGGTAGCACACATAGGCCTCTATCACATGTTGTCTCCAGTACGTGTGTTGTGCGGGTAGCCACATGCCGGAGACACAGACACACGTACACAACATGTTATGGAATAGGCATTATCACATATCCGGGTTTCTATACAGTCTATGTGTCTCCATCCAAACCGCTGCACGACCTGCTCTACCTCCTACTGTATCTTCACCCATCCCTTGTAGACTATGAGCCCTTGTGGTCAGGGTCCTCTCTCCTCACCTACTGTTTCCCCACCCATCTCTTGTAGACTGTGAGCCCTCGCAGGCAGGGTCCTCTCTCCTCACCTACTGTATCCTCACCCATCCCTTGTAGACTATGAGCCCTTGTGGTCAGGGTCCTCTCTCCTCACCTACAGTATCCTCACCCATCCCTTGTAGACTGTGAGCCCTCGCAGGCAGGGTCCTCTCTCCTCACCTACTGTATCCTCACCCATCCCTTGTAGACTATGAGCCCTTGTGGTCAGGGTCCTCTCTCCTCACCTACAGTATCCTCACCCATCCTTGTAGACTGTGAGCCCTCGCAGGCAGGGTCCTCTCCCCTCACCTACTGTAGCCTCACCCATCCCTTGTAGACTGTGAGCCCTCGTGGGTAGAGTCCTCTCTTCTCACCTACTGTATCCTCACCCATCCTTGTAGACTGGGAGCCCTCGCGGGCAGGGTCCTCTCTCCTCACCTACTGTTTCCTCACCCATCCCTTGTAGACTGTGAGCCCTCGTGGGTAGAGTCCTCTCTTCTCACCTACTGTATCCTCACCCATCCTTGTAGACTGGGAGCCCTCGCGGGCAGGGTCCTCTCTCCTCACCTACTGTTTCCTCACCCATCCCTTGTAGACTGTGAGCCCTCGTGGGTAGAGTCCTCTCTTCTCACCTACTGTATCCTCACCCATCCTTGTAGACTGTGAGCCCTCGCAGGCAGGGTCCTCCCTCCTCACCTACTGTATCCTCACCCATCCTTGTAGACTGGGAGCCCTCGCAGGCAGGGTCCTCTCTTCTCACCTACTGTATCCTCACCCATCCTTGTAGACTGTGAGCCCTCGCAGGCAGGGTCCTCCCTCCTCACCTACTGTATCCTCACCCATCCTTGTAGACTGGGAGCCCTCGCGGGCAGGGTCCTCTCTCCTCACCTACTGTATCCTCACCCATCCTTGTAGACTGTGAGCCCTCGCAGGCAGGGTCCTCTCTCCTCACCTACTGTATCCTCACCCATCCCTGTAGACTGTGAGCCCTCGCCGGTAGAGTCCTCTCTCCTCACCTACTGTATCCTCACCCATCCCTGTAGACTGTGAGCCCTCAAAGGCAGAGTCCTCTCTCCTCACCTACTGTATCCTCACCCATCCCTGTAGACTGTGAGCCCTCAAAGGCAGAGTCCTCTCTCCTCACCCACTATATCCTCACACATCCCTTGTAGACTGTGAGACTTGCGGGCAAGGTCCTCCCTCCTCACCTACTGTATCCTCACACAACCCTTGTAGCCTGTGAGTGTAGCATCCAGGCTTTGGAGTACTCGGGTATCAGGCGGCAAAGGGTTAACGGTGTCACGGGTGAATGGCGGCCGCGCCTGATCCCGTGTCCTGGGCCTATCTTTGAAAAGGGGGGCAATATTTACAGGGGATTAAGTACAAGTTTTGTTGTTGTGACGCCACCTGCAGTTTCTGGTGAGTAGCACCAGCGCCGCCACAGTCCGCCCTGTAAACCACTGTGGCACGCCTATCTCTTCGCCGCGCTGAGCATGTACGCCCATATTGCCTTTGGGATTGCAGCGTGTGAAGCGGCGAGGGAATTCCACCGGAATGGTTCCACTGTGGGTGAGGCAATTTCCGGGGCGACACATCGCCTTTCTTTCAGGGCGAGATTGCAGCGTGTAATACCGCCATTGGCGATTTGAGGCGACCATAAAAAACGTGCACGTGCACGTTAGATCGCCTCATATCACCAGCCGAGACTGCGGCGTGTAAAGGTACCCTTACGTTAATCCCAACTATCATGTCATCTAAACAAACTAGCAATCCTCTTGAAAAATTAGCAAAATGTAAAGGTAAACATATATCAAATCATGTTAATTGTGTTAATTGACATAACTTACATCAATATAGATTTGTTCATATGTTTTTATTAGATGTTTTTAATCATGTGAAATAAATTATAATCTTAATCCTTTTTAATGATAGACATAGAGTGTTATATCTGAATTTGCAATCTGGGTTGTTTGGTCTAGGGGTCTGAAGCAGATATACAGTTGTGGCCAAAAGTATTGACACCCCTGCAATTCTGTCAGATAATACTCAGTTTCTTCCTGAAAATGATTGCAATCACAAATTCTTTGGTATTATTATCTTCATTTAATTTGTCTTCAATGAAAAAACACAAAAGAGAATGAAGCAAAAAGCAAAACATTGATCATTTCACACAAAACTCCAAAAATGGGCCAGACAAAAGTATTGGCACCCTCAGCCTAATACTCGGTTGCACAACCTTTAGCCAAAATAACTGCGCTCAACCGCTTCTGGTAACCATCAATGAGTTTCTTACAATGCTCTGCTGGAATTTTAGACCATTCTTCTTTGGCAAACTGCTCCAGGTCCCTGATACTTGAAGGGTGCCTTCTCCAAACTGCCATTTTTAGATCTCTCCACAGGTGTTCTATGGGATTCAGGTCTGGACTCATTGCTGGCCACCTTAGAAGTCTCCAGTGCTTTCTCGCAAACCATTTTCTAGTGCTTTTTGAAGTGTGTTTTGGGTCATTGTCCTGCTGGAAGACCCATGACCTGTGAGGGAGACCCAGCTTTCTCACACTGGGCCCTACATTATGCTGCAAAATTTGTTTGTAGTCTTCAGACTTCATAATGCCATGCACACGGTCAAGCAGTCCAGTGCCAGAGGCAGCAAAGCAACCCCAAAACATCAGGGAACCTCCGCCATGTTTGACTGTAGGGACCGTGTTCTTTTCTTTGAATGCCTCTTTTTTTCTCCTGTAAACTCTATGTTGATGCCTTTGCCCAAAAAGCTCTACTTTTGTCTCATCTGACCAGAGAACATTCTTCCAAAACATTTTAGGCTTTCTCAGGTAAGTTTTGGCAAACTCCAGCCTGGCATTTTATGTCTCGGGGTAAGAAGTGGGGTCTTCCTGGGTCTCCTACCATACAGTCCCTTTTCATTCAGATGCGACGGATAGTACGGGTTGACATTGTTGTACCCTCGGACTGCAGGGCAGCTTGAACTTGTTTGGATGTTAGTCGAGGTTCTTTATCCACCATCCGCACAATCTTGCATTGAAATCTCTCATCAATTTTTCTTTTCCGTCCACATCTAGGGAGGTTAGCCACAGTGCCATGGGCTTTAAACTTCTTAATGACACTGCGCACAGTAGACACAGGAACATTCAGGTCTTTGGAGATGGACTTGTAGCCTTGAGATTGCTCATGCTTCCTCACTATTTGGTTTCTCAAGTCCTCAGACAGTTCTCTGGTCTTCTTTCTTTTCTCCATGCTCAATGTGGTACACACAAGGACACAGGACAGAGGTTGAGTCAACTTTAATCCATGTCAACTGGCTGCAAGTGTGATTTAGTTATTGCCAACACCTGTTAGGTGCCACAGGTAAGTTACAGGTGCTGTTAATTACACAAATTAGAGAAGCATCACATGATTTTTCTAACAGTGCCAATACTTTTGTCCACCCCCTTTTTTATGTTTGGTGTGGAATTATATTCCAATTTGGCTTTAGGACAATTCTTTTTGTGTTTTTTTCATTGAAGACAAATTAAATGAAGATAATAATACTAAAGAATTTGTGATTGCAATCATTTTCAGGAAGAAACTGAGTATTATCTGACAGAATTGCAGGGGTGTCAATACTTTTGGCCTCAACTGTATGTGGGTATGATTTTCTAACATAGGTTCCATCCCGTTTTTATATATGAAATGTTACTGATTGTTTTTTTCTTTCTTTGCTTTTATTGGTCTTCGGCACATAGAAGATGTATATATTTTGCTGTAAATTATGTAAATTAAAACGAGATTTTATACACACGTGGTGAAAATTGTTGGTACACCTCGTTTAATGAAAGGAAAACCCACAATAGTCATAGAAATAGCTTGAATCTGACAAAAGTAATAATAATATAAAAAATCTATGAAAATGACAGTCAGACATTGCTTTTCAACCCTGCTTCCACAGAATTTAAGCAAAAATTAACCTCATGAAATCGGCCTGGACAAAAATGATGGTTCCTTAACTTAATATTTTGTTGCACAACCTTTTGAGGTAATCACTGCCATCAAACGATGTAACTGTAACTGTCAATGAGACTTACTCTCCACAGGTATTTTGGCAACTCCTCAAAAGCAAACTGCTCCAGTTGTCCAGTGTTTGAAGGATGTCTTTCCAGACGGCATGTTTCGGCTCTTTCCAAAGATGTTCAATAGGATTTAGGTCACGGCTCATAGAAGCCACTTCAGAATAGTCCAATGTTTTCCTCTTAGCCATTCTTGGGTGTTTTTAGCTGTGTGTTTTGGGTCATTATCCTGTTGCAAGATCCATGACCTGAAACTGAGACCAAGCTTACTGACAGTGGGCAACACATTTCTCTCTAGAATCCCTTGATAGTCTTGAGATTTCATTGTACCCTGCACAGATTCAAGACACCATGTGCCAGATGCAGCAAAGCAGCCCCAGAACATAACAGAGCCTCCTCCATGTTTCACAGTAGGGACAATGTTCTTCTCTTGATATGCTTCATTTGTACATTTGTGAACATAGAGCTGATGGGCCTTGCCAAAACGGTCCATTTTTGTCTCATCTGTCCATAGGACATTCTCCAAGAAACTTTGTTGCTTGTCAACATGTAGTTTGGCAAATTCCAGTCTGGCTTTTTTATGATTTTTTTTCAACAATGGTTGCGTCCCACGAAGTCCACTTTGCCTCAAACGACGACAGATGGTGCGATCTGACACTGATGTTCCTTGAGCTTGAAGTTCACCTTGAATCTCTTTAGCAGTTTTTCTGGCTCTTTTGTTACCATTTGTATTATCTGTCCCTTTGATTTGTCTCAATTTTCCTCCTGCGCCACGTCCAGGAGGTTGGCTACAGTCCCATAGATCTAAATTTCTGATAATATGTGCAACTGTAGTCACAGGAACATCAAGCTGCTTGGAGATGGTCTTATAACCTTTACCTTTAACATGCTTGTCTATAATTTTATTTCTAATCTCCAGAGACAACTCCTTCGCTTCTCTGTCCGTGTTGAGTGTGCACACACCATGTCACCAAACAGCACAGTGAGTATCTGTAGCCCTATATACAGGCTCACGGACTGATTACAAGACTGTAGACACCTGGATGCTAATTAGTGAACACTCCTTGCTTTGACATATCCTTTTGTCACATTATTTTCAGGGTACAATCATTTCTGTCCAGGTCATTTCAAGAGTTTAACTTTTATTTAAATTCAGTGGAAGTAGGTTGAAAAGCAATGTCTGACTTTCATTTGTTCATTTTCATAGATTTTTTATTTATTATTAGTTTTCTCAGAATTTAGACTATGTTTGTATATACCGTATATACTCGCGTATAAGCCGAGTTTTCAGCCCAAAATTTGGGCTGAAAAGTCTCCCCTCGCTTATACGCGAGTATAAGGCTTCCCCCGGAGGTATACAGGCCCCCCCATCAAGATCCAGGGCCCCCCCTTGCGCGGCAAACCTGTAAAGTAAAATCATACTTATCAGTGTCCTGTCGCGCCGTCCCCGCTGCCGACATGACGATCCCGGCTTCATTCCGCTCTTCCACCTTCCTGTGTCGCGGGCAATGACGTCATTGCCCGCGACCACCGAAGCCGCGGAATGAAGCCCGGATCGTCATGTCGGCAGCAGGGACGGCGCGACAGGACACTGATAAGTATGATTTTACTTATAGTGCCGCGCAAGGGGGGGGCCCTGATCTTGATGGGGGGCCTGTATACCTCCGGGCTGCTGCTGTATACAGCCCTGGGCTGCTGCTTTATACACCCTGGGCTGCTGCTGTATACACCCCTGGGGCTGCTGCTGTATACACACACTGGGCTGCTGTATACTACCTAAGGCTGCTGTATACACCCCTGGGGCTGCTGCTGTATACACCACTGGGCTGCTGTATACTACCTAAGGCTGCTGTATACCCTCTGGGCTGCTGTATACACCACTAGGGCTGCTGTATATACCACTGGGGCTGCTGTATACACCACTAGGGCTGCTGTATATACCTCTGGGGCTGCTGTATACTACCTCTGGGCTGCTGTATACTACCACTGGGGCTGCTGTATAGTACCATTGGGCTGTATATACCTCTGGGGCTGCTGTATACTACCACTGGACTGCTGTATACACCTCTGGGCTGCTGCATATTAACCACTGGGCTGCTGTATACTAACCACTGGGGCTGCTGCTGTATACTACCACTGGGCTGCTGTATATACCTCTGGGCTGCTGTATACCACACTGCTGGGGCTGTATACCTGTGCTGGGTCCACCCTCGCTTATACACGAGTCAATAGGTTTTCCCAGTTTGGGAGCAAAAGTAGGGGGTCGGCTTATACACGGTCGGCTTATACACGAGTATATACGGTATATACCTTTAGTATGGTAACAGTACCGTTGGCAATTGCCTATGTGTTAATTGATTATGTTTGAATTATGTGCTTCTTGTCTGAAGCTTCTATATCCGGTTTAAATAAGAGAATCTTTGTGCAATAATGTAACGATGTGTGCCCTGAGGAAGTAGCGGGACAGCTACGAAACGCGTAGGACAATAAATCTTTAATATTAGAACGGTTATTGTCTTTCATCGGCATCGCATGTGGCTTACACATATCTCTACCTCTGGTCAATTTTTGACTGAAAGTCAACACGTGCAGCAGCTGGTCACTATACGTGTATAGTGGTTGTGAATCTCATAACTCAATAAGGTGAGCAGAACCATTTGTATGGTCTATGTCTAATTATATGCAGGTAAGACCCTATTGCGCTCTCCTTCCTTTTGCAGTTTTTACTCTATGTGATCAAAGCTTAAAAAGAACAATTAGTGGAATTTTTAGTGTATAAAACCAGCAAAATAAAAAGCAAAGAGCCCAAAAAGGTTGACAAAACTTATATTGAATTTAAATAAAGAAAAAATAAAAGCTGCTGCTCATTGCCCAGTTCAATATAATTGACAAGTCTCCCCCAACAAACACACGAGTGAGATCTATAAATCACTAATATCGGGGCAGGTAGAAGCCGCAGAAAACTTCTTTCCCTGCCATCTCAGGAAACCTGGCTGCAATTGTCATGGCAATAAATAGTTAATAATTTATAGAAGTTTATTGAAGTAATTCAGAAATCTTCCAACAGCATGTTTATATAAATCCTTGCACTTTCCTCTAGTTATCTCTTCTCCTTCTTCTTCTTCTTCCTCCCCTCCTCTGGCATTTCTCTGTCTCAGATTCTATATAATGTTTTGATTTAGATGTAGCAGTGCTGAAGCTCTTGTCAAGATGTTCCCGTACCGATGTACTAATCAAGGCTAAACTGAATTGCTAACTAACACACGAAATATGATTGAATGTTCTCTTCAGAATAAAATGCAACACCCCTTTAATATCCCTTTAAGGACCCGTATAAAAACTGGCTACCCCTCCCTTAATAAAGGTCTTTGTCATTAAGCTCTACTTTGACTTGTTGTCAAGCGTGGTTCTTACCGATGGCGTGCACACACTTAGACAAAGCATCAATTTGGCGGCAGACACTTAAGAGGACAGCTCACCCGAAAGGTGTGAAGGCCTCCCATGACACAATCATATAACCAGGGTCTGATTCATGCGGCCCTTAATTTATGCAACAAGATGATAAGTTCTCTTACATAAAGTTATCGTGAAATATTCTATGACATGAATGGACATACACTGAATGGCCAATTTATGTTCAGACATCCGTTTTTTTTCACAACTGACGCTTCTCTGGATGGAAATTAGACATATGACCCCAGAGTGTAATATAAAATCAAGTGATCCAAGTTTCACATCTATCAGTTTCACTGTGAATCTACATCAAAATGGAAATAACAAGCAAACTTAGTAACTATGCTAAACTACTCCTGGTTCAGACAGTCATATAACCAGGACTACAGCATTGCAATGCTTGGACTGGACAGTGGCTCACCTGTCCCGAGAGTCATAGCTGCATAAAAATACATGAATCGGTCACACTCAGGTCAGGAGAGCTGCGGTCAGTTCATGTACTGCAATCCTCAATTGAGTTATATAGACGTCTGACCCAACCAAAGTCAGATCTACTATTTCAAAAACGGTCAACCTTTTGGGCTTTCTCGTGCGGCAAATGTGAGAGTACACTGAAAATCTAAAAACATCAACTGAAAGGAGATCCAGTGAATATATACAGATTATCAATGAAAGGGCTGAGAGGAGAATGTTAAAAATTACCCTGACACATAGGCAGTGTACATTCAAGAAACTGCAGCCCAAATAACGCTGCTGATGATGCTAATTAATACAATCCATTGTTTCTAACAGGGGCGGAACTACCGTGGTGCAGCTGGTGCAGCTGCACCAGGGCCCGACTGGCTAGGGGGCCCCTTCAAGCCTGCGGGAGGGCCCCCAGCCGACCCCCGCAAGCCTCCGTCAGAGGAGGGTGAGGCAAAGGAAGCAGAAAGCTTCCTGCTTCCCCTGCCTGATTCTGCCCCCCCTCTCCTCTGCCCCTCCGGATCCCAGGAGCGCACTCGCGCAGATAGGAGAGCCGCCGCAAACTGTGGTGGCACCACATCGCACTTCCCCCCCGGGACCGCGCCGGTGCCACCAGCACCCCCCCCGGACGACCGCGCGCGATGCCACCAGCACCCCCCCCCCGGACGACCGCGCCGAAGCCACCAGCACCCGTCCCCCTCCACAGGTTTCTAAGCACAACTAGGCTAGAACAGTAGACACTCAGTTTCAGAGCAATTGGTGCCTAAAGGCCCACTTACACACACAGATAATTGTGCAGAGATTGTTGGCAGATCTCTGGTTGCAGTGAAATCATGGACACATTGTTACATTTGTACATGGCCACAAAACGGAACAATGTGCCTATGATTTAAGAGGTCGTTCAGATGTCAGTTTCTGTTGTACGAGTTCACCCATGGTTTCCATGGATAGCACTCGTACCTGTAATAGTTTATGGGTTAGTTCACACACCCAATTTTATTTGTTTTTTTGGATTGAGCGCTCCACACAAAAGCACAGAGACTTGTCCAACCTGGATTGGAATTTTGGATCAAACGCACCAATGCAAGTGTATGGATCTTTGAAGACATTTGGACAGAACTCGGATACTATGTGTGCGCTGTATGTTTTTCCCATACTGTTTGATCAGCGATCAGCGATTATCGCTGATGTGGGCCTTACATTGATTAATCATTTAGTGTTTTTGACTGTAGATCATTCAATTTGCCAAGTAAATATTTTAGAAGAAAATGGATACCTACTCGTGTTATTTTTTTAAGCAAAAAAAAAATATTTTGAAAAAATTTTCCCCACAGTCCGAAATTAAAATGACTTCTCCCCTGTGGGACATCTCCAATATGTAACTAGATTTAACATTTGTAAAACGTTTCCCACATGCCGATCAGACAAATGACTTCTCTCCTGCGTGAATTCTCAGATGTCTAGCAAGGTTTGTTTTTCGATTAAAACATTTCCCACATTCTGAACATGAGAAAGGCTTCTCACCTGTGTGAATCTTTTCATGAGAAACTAAAAATGATTTGTGATTAAAATACTTCCCACATACTGAACATGGAAATGGCTTTTCCCCAGAGTGAATTGTCTGATGTTTAGCAAGATCAGATTTTGAAGAACAGCATTTCCCACATTCTAAACATGAAAATGGTTTCTCCCCTGTGTGAAATCTCTGATGTCTAACAAGATGTGATTTCTCTGTAAAACATTTCCCACATTCTGAACATAAAAATGGCCTCTCTCCTGTGTGAATTCTCTGATGTGTGGCAAGATTTGTTTTCCGATTAAAATATTTCCCACACACTGAACAGGAAAATGGCTTCTCCCCTGTGTGAATTTTTTGATGTTTAGTAAGATCAGATTTTGAAAAACAACATTTCCCACACTCTGAACATGGAAATGGCTTCTCCCATGTGTGATTTCGTTGATGTTTAACAAGATCAGATTTTGTAAAATAAGATTTCCCACATTGTGAACATGAAAAGGTCTTCTCCACGCTGTGAATTTTCTGATGCTTAGCAAGAGTTGACTTGTCCGCAAAACATTTTCCACATTCTGAACATGAAAATGGCTTCTCCCCTGTGTGAACTCTTTGATGTTTAGTAAGATCAGATTTCGTAATACAACATTTACCACATTCTGAACATGAAAATGGCCTTTCTCCTGTGTGAATTCTCAGATGTTTTGTAAGATCAGATTTCGTTTTACAACATTTCCCACATTCTGAACATGAAAATAATTTCTTCCCCGTGTGCACTCTTTGATGTTCACCATCCCTTTTGGTATATTTATTTTGCTTAAGAAAGACTGGAGGTATGTCTGATATAATAGGATGGTCTTCACCTGTTGAGACACTATGATCATTTTCATTTAAATTTGAAAATATCAGATATTTCTCTGAAATCTTGGTCCAGTTATCTGCAAAAAAATATATATATTTTTTAAATAGACATCGAATCATTACTAGAAATTGAACTTACCTTGCTCCTAAACTGCTTCCTGCCTCATCTTATGCTTAGACATCCAGCTGCCTGACTTCTGTGTATGACCTGAATCATTTTTGACCCCATAAATGTCAGTCAGCGACTAATTCCTTTGTCCTAGAGACTCCCTGCAGCAAAGTCCAAATCATAATCATAATTAAAAGGCGACTTCTGGGCAGTTCTTGGACCAACTCTCTATTTCGGCCAGCATTGGGCTTTCCACAATTTCACCACCTTACTGGCAAGTATAATCATAACAGAATAACTGACCAATACCATTAAAGGGGTTGTTTGCTTTTCAAATAAAATGTGTCCATTGCTGCATTTTTCTATAAAAAAACTAACTAAAGTATTCACCTTCCCCAAGTCCACTGGCAAGTAACTGCCACTGTTCCAGATGTGAGACAATGGCTGCCGTGTTGACGTCATGTTGACAGCATGGCAGCCAACCTGTGAGTTCATTGGCACGATGGCGACACTAGACCTTAGGAGAAGGGGTGGAGAGTCGTTGTTGAGCCTGGGGAAGGTGATTAAACCGCAGTTCGTTTTCTGTAGACAGCAGTATGGAGGAGCGGCCACATGAGGGGAGAGGGGGACAGCAGTATGTATGAGGGGCCACATGAGGGGAGAGGGGGACTGCAGTATGAACGAGGGGCCACAGGAGGGGGGAGGGAGACAGCAGTATGTACGAGGGGCGACATGAGGGGAGAGGGGGACAGCAGTATGTACGAGGGGCCACATGAGGGGGGGAGGGGGACAGCAGTATGGACCCTTAGTCTGACTTATCAATAGGGGCGGCAGAAGTAAAAGTGCACGAATGCCAAATACGGCCCTGCTTGCAGCTCATGGGCCCTGATGCAAAAGCTCCAACGGGGCCCCCAATTATTAAAAATCTTTAATAGCATTAGTCTTTTTCTATCACCAAAAGGTCTTTTAAGCCCCCTACGCTCAAGGGCCTGGGTGCGAATGCAACCCTTGCACCTATTGTAGTTACTCCCCTGCTGCACACTACAATGCTATACTAATAACCATTGAATATAAGTCATAGAAACTAGATAAAAAATGAAGTAGTTGGTACACAGTTTGGCCCATTCATAATAATCACAACAGCCAACGTCAAGGCATACCCTGTTGATAGAACCTTGTTCTTGAACGACTCTACTTGGGCTACAATTTAAAGGGCAGGTAAGTTCCAGCTTAAATGATATTTACATACCCTTGGCTGGTGGGTGGAGTGCAGAAGGGAGTATACTATAAGGCTGGAAACACACTGTCCGAGTGACATGCGAGTTACTTGCACGAGTCTCGGATCGTTCACCCAGGATGGCCTCCCCCTCTCTGGACAGGAGTAGTGGAGCTACATAGAAAAATATACCACTGACAGTATTCCGTCCAAAGAGGCAGGGGTCGTGCCGGGTGAATGATCCGAGACTCGTGCATGTAAAATATAAAATAGGGAGGGGACAAGAGGCGCAATAGTGCCCTATCACTAGTGACACTGATATAATGTGGTGGTGCTATGAAGCTGCTCACCTGTTCCAGTTGTGATCCCCACAACTGGTTTGAAGGCGTTTAGGAAACAATGTTCCAAGCTGCTGCAGGACCTCCACCCACCACTGGATAGTGGTATCGATCAAAGAAATGATGGGAGTGCTGGTGTATCACGGTCCGCGCTGCTCCAGGGCTAAATAAAACTCACCAATGAGCCAGTCTACTTTTCATCCTTTTTATTCCTCCTTCTCCTACGCGTTTCAGCACCACACCTGGCGCCTTCCTCAGGAATATCCCTGAGGAAGGCGCCGGGTGTGGCGCTGAGACTCGTGCATGTCACTCGGACAGTGTGTTTCCAGCCTAAATATGAAAAAATTGACCAGCACATCTAAGAAATAGGTTTAAACAGGTGCATACAGAAGACACTAGACAATGAAAGAGAATATAGCTGCCAACTCAAATGGTAATATTGGTTGATGTGATTTTTTTCAATGACGAATTATTGTAGCAGAATTTCATCTCCTGAATTTAAATATGTTGTTAGAATTTTTTTTTATCAGTTAGTTTTGTTTTATTATCTTACACATTTTGTATTTTAGCGGTTTTTATGTTTTAGTATGGTTTGTCTTTGGATGATTTAGCTCAATTCTTTAGAATTCTAATCAGTATGTGACCAGAGGATGAGGTCTTCTGTCATGTTAAGGGTATGTGCACACAGGGTGTTTTTGCTGTGGCCAAAAACATAGCAAAACCTATACAGGCTTCTAGTATCTCTAGATTTCTTGGCAGGGGGTTTGCTTGGTTTTTGGCTGCGTTTTGTATTCAGCGTTTTTGCCACTTACTGAAGCGAAAACGCAGAACATGCTCATTCTTTTCAAAACGCAGCAAAACCTGGGCAGGTTTCAGTTTCTGCAAAGAAACTGAAAACATTGTGTGTGCACAGGTTCATATAGGTCTTGCTGGATAGTAAAGCAAAAGGGAAAGAGGCGCACCACACAGGGGAAAGTTAGTAACACGGAGGGGTGATCACCGTGCCATGGAGAAAGCTGCATGCGAAAAGATAAAGACAAGGCATAGAAAAGGGAGCAGCACCACATATCAGTGTATATATAAAACATATTAGAAAACGTACAGGTGCATGGGGAGAAGTCAGATTACACCAACAGATCTAGGACTCAATGCTATTAATATATGCTACATGCCTATTACATTTTGGGACATTATACCATATTACGTCCTGGTATACACTTGATCCAGCTAATGCTACTGTCTATACTATGACCTACACCATATTTGTATATTGCTCCCTATTGGTGTTCAAGCGTACACATTTATTAAACTTATGGTACCTGGTTATGTATATTCATCTTAGAGGGCTGCTCTCGTGGTCACTGATCTCATAACTACTACACATCTTTTGATTGCATCCCCTGATGTAGGTAAACAGCGACTAATTTAAATTTACTTTCATGTAACCATTGGATTCTGTTGTGATCTCTAGGGTCGGTCATTCCACTATATCTATCACCTTGAGTCCACTTATACTGTAACCTTTGAGTCAAGCATTGAGTCCTAGCTCTTTTGGTATAATCTTAATGAGTTCTTCCTGTTGTCTCACAATCCTTGCCCAGATACCGAGATTATAGAAATATTTGTAGTGGCGGCCTGGTGGAGCGCTGGGGTAAGGGATGGACATTAACAAGGTTCTTGGAAAAACTGCATTACTTCAATTCTGGCTCGTGAAATGAGGCCAACGTGTTGACTTAAAAAAAACATTAAAAATGTGAAGGTTTTTTTTTTGTTTAAACTCTTGTGTACTCCACATCAAAAAGCTCTAAGTGAACAAACTCTAAAACCTGCAACATATAATTCTACAAGCCGATAACTGAGACGAATCTGTGACTTCTTTACATTTAGTGGTCACTACTCACCTGTGCGGTTATCTGTAGTAATCTCCTCTTTACACCGCTCATCTCCCCTCACATATGTCTCTGTAGTATTAATATGGGGCAGATCTTCACCCTGAAACAAAGATTGTAAAAGTCACAGACAGATGGAGAAGTCCCATCTATGATCAGCTGTAATCTGCCATCTCCACTGTTCTCATTACACAAGTATAAAACATAGAATACTGGAGGATAAAACAAGACTGAGCACAAGACCTTCACAGCCGTCTACACATCATAGGGAGATCTCATCACACCTTCTCTCCATCTACCTGATCATCCGGAGGAACATCGGGATCTTCTTGTTTACAGTCCTGTGGGAGAAGAGGACGGGGACATCTCTCTGGTGTTGTCCTCTCACTGGATAGACCTGGAGGAGACACATACAGGGACTGAATTCATTCTTTACATACAGATCATTATAGGCCGTGTGTATTTAGTCCTGTCTATTACCTGGTGATGTGAGGGGCTGGGGATCCTCCATCATGACTATGTCCTTGTACAGATCTTTGTGTTCTTCTAAATACTCCCACTCCTCCATGGAGAAATAGACGGTGACGTCCTGACACCTTATAGGAACCTGACACATACAATGATACCATTGTCATCACCCCCCGATCCCTTCATAGCGTTACTGTATAATGTCTCAGCAGCAGCAGCATTCCAGCAGTGTCACCTCTCCAGTCAGCAGCTCAATCATCTTGTAGGTGAGTTCTAGGATCTTCTGGTCATTGATGTCCTCATGTATCAGGGGGTGAGGTGGAGGCCCGTGATTGGGCTCAGGGCTCTTCCCTCAGACACAGGGTCCTGACAGCACAGATCACTAGAGCTCTTCACTACTGTGTAATCCTGGTTATGGAGAGACACATTAATAAATCTCCAGTCTCCAGACATTTCCAGAGTCCTCACCTCTCCAGTTCTGTCATCTGTTATTCTGTCCATAGATAAGAATGATGTCATGTGACATTGTCATCACAATCTCTCACCTCTCCAGTAACAAGGAAGAGGATCTCTAGGGTGAGGTGGAAGATCCTCTCCGCCATCTTGTCCCTGTCCAGATCCATCCTTGATGGTCAATCAGGAGAATTCTCTTGTATAGAAGATGTGAGAGGATCCGATATTGTAGGGACCTGAATGGGGAGAAGATGACGATGTAACATCATAAAGTTCCCATGTAATAATATAACAACAGGAGATAATAAGGGGAAACATGAGGAGAGGTTGTGTAGAGGTTGTATTCTCTGTTATAAAGATGTGAACAGGACATGAATGGCTAACCCAATTCTTTGGCCACCGGCTACAGAGATTATATTAGTCCGGTGAATGCAACAAGAGGCTAATGAGCATTATTATTTTTATTATTTTACACTATATTGGATGTTTTTAGTTCATATATATGACTAAAACCTATTTGATTTACATCACACAGGCTATTCTATATCTCATCTTTCAAATCCTTCCTTCCCAATTCTTCAGACACCAGGAAAAAAACATTATTACTTTTATGATATGGACAGAAAGGGCTTAAAGTGTAAATCATCATATTGTGGATATCAGAAATCCAAAGGCTCATGATAATTTTTGTCATATGGGTACCTCCCACGTTTCCCAAAACAGAAAGAGACTTAAACTAGTGTCACAGGAAAATATCAGCCAAGTCCTTGTTCACACCTCACCATTTCTTTCCATCCTGTCAGGAGGAGATGTGAGAGGTGTGGTGGAAGTAGGGGACATACAGCAGATGCAAGACCCAAATCCAGGACTGGGACTGTTCCTCTGCATCTGGGACTGTTGGGACATATGGATTTAATTATTTAATAATCCATAATTGTAGCAGCCATAATGTTTTCATTTTTCCATAAACTTCACTATATAAAGTCTTGCTTTTTTGTGACTTGAGCAGCAATAGTGTCATTTTCCCAACCATGTCTATAAGGCTGTGAAAGGAGGTGGCTGATGCCTAAAGGTACCGTCACACTAAAAAGTCCCGGGTTCAGCAATGTTGCAGCGACATCGCAGGTGCGTTGTGCCGTGTAACAGCACAATGCAACTGCGATAAATCACTGGATCGCAGTTGACAAGTTTACCAACATGTTGGTAAACCTGGCGATGTTGATCCAGCAATCTGCTAACAGATGTCACCTATTCACAACATTGATGCGTATCGCTGGCTGGGTTGTGCACAACACAGTGAGCGATAGCTGCTGCAACATCGCGGCTGCGTCACTCCCAACATCTCTCCGTGTGACACCTAAGGAAGCGATGTCGAAAGTGAGCGCGCACCCGCAGAATCGCTGCCAATATCGCTCCAAAGTTGTACCGTGTGACGGAGCCTTAAGAGGGATCCCTGCCCCTGGAGATTGCTAAGGTATTTTTATGTTCTTACATGACTTTGTAGATGATGTGCATTTATTATGCGCTTCAGATTTTGCATTACTTCCTGAGAATGGATGCAGTATTGCTAGCCACCTCAAGGGGTCACTCTTCAGTTTAGGGAGGACATAGGCTTAGCCTGTAGAGCTAAAGAGGTTAAGGTTGAGCCGGCCCACAAGAAGAGGGATATATAATGTAAAGTCTTTTCCTGCTTTGGTTTGGAATTTGGGAAGAATGATGTGCGAAGAGTAAGGAAGAGGAAAGAGATCTGAAAATTTCCAGTGATTACAAAAAAGTAGTGAAGCCAAGATGTAACACGGAAAGGGGGTCAAGCCCATGCTACGGGGCAGGATGAAAGAGGAACAGTAGTAAGCCCACACACCTTAATTTTTTGTTTTGCAAAAAAGCAGTATACAGTTAGGGCCAGAAATATTTGGACAGTGACACAATTTTCGCGAGTTGGGCTCTGCATGCCACCACATTGGATTTGAAATGAAACCTCTACAACAGAATTCAAGTGCAGATTGTAACGTTTAATTTGAAGGGTTGAACAAAAATATCTGATAGAAATGTAGGAATTGTACACATTTCTTTACAAACACTCCACATTTTAGGAGGTCAAAAGTAATTGGACAAATAAACATAACCCAAACAAAATATTTTTATTTTCAATATTTTGTTGCGAATCCTTTGGAGGCAATCACTGCCTTAAGTCTGGAACCCATGGACATCACCAAACGCTGGGTTTCCTCCTTCTTAATGCTTTGCCAGGCCTTTACAGCCGCAGCCTTCAGGTCTTGCTTGTTTGTGGGTCTTTCCGTCTTAAGTCTGGATTTCAGCAAGTGAAATGCATGCTCAATTGGGTTAAGATCTGGTGATTGACTTGGCCATTGCAGAAGGTTCCACTTTTTTGCACTCATGAACTCCTGGGTAGCTTTGGCTGTATGCTTGGGGTCATTGTCCATCTGTACTATGAAGCGCCGTCCAATCAACTTTGCAGCATTTGGCTGAATCTGGGCTGAAAGTATATCCCGGTACACTTCAGAATTCATCCGGCTACTCTTGTCTGCTGTTATGTCATTAATAAACACAAGTGACCCAGTGCCATTGAAAGCCATGCATGCCCATGCCATCACGTTGCCTCCACCATGTTTTACAGAGGATGTGGTGTGCCTTGGATCATGTGCCATTCCCTTTCTTCTCCAAACTTTTTTCTTCCCATCATTCTGGTACAGGTTGATCTTTGTCTCATCTGTCCATAGAATACTTTTCCAGAACTGAGCTGGCTTCTTGAGGTGTTTTTCAGCAAATTTAACTCTGGCCTGTCTAGTTTTGGAATTGATGAATGGTTTGCATCTAGATGTGAACCCTTTGTATTTACTATCATGGAGTCTTCTCTTTACTGTTGACTTAGAGACAGATACACCTACTTCACTGAGAGTGTTCTGGACTTGAGTTGATGTTGTGAACGGGTTCTTCTTCACCAAATAAAGTATGCGGCGATCATCCACCACTGTTGTCATCCGTGGACGCCCAGGCCTTTTAGAGTTCCCAAGCTCACCAGTCAATTCCTTTTTTCTCAGAATGTACCAACTGTTGATTTTGCTACTCCAAGCATGTCTGCTATCTCTCTGATGGATTTTGTCTTTTTTTTCAGCCTCAGGATGTTCTGCTTCACCTCAATTGAGAGTTCCTTTGACCGCATGTTGTCTGGTCACAGCAACAGCTTCCAAATGCAAAACCACACACCTGGAATCCACCCTGACCTTTTAACTACTTCATTGATTACAGGTTAACGAGGGAGACGCCTTCAGCGTTAATTGCAGCCCTTAGAGTCCATTGTCCAATTACTTTTGGTCCTTGAAAAAGAGGAGGCTATGCATTACAGAGCTATGATTCCTAAACCCTTTCTCCGATTTGGATGTGGAAACTCTCATATTGCAGCTGGGAGTGTGCACTTTCAGCCCATATTATATATATAATTGTATTTCTGAACATGTTTTTGTAAACAGCTAAAATAACAAAACTTGTGTCACTGTCCAAATATTTATGGCCCTAACTGTATATAATATGGGCTGAAAGTGCACACTCCCAGCTGCAATATGAGACTTTCCACATCCAAATCGGAGAAAGGGTTTAGGAATCATAGCTCTGTAATGCATAGCCTCCTCTTTTTCAAGGGACCAAAAGTAATTGGACAGTGGACTCTAACGGCTGCAATTAACTCTGAAGGCGTCTCCCTCGTTAACCTGTAATCAATGAAGTAGTTAAAAGGTCAGGGGTGGATTCCAGGTGTGTGGTTTTGCATTTGGAAGCTGTTGCTGTGACCAGACAACATGCGGTCAAAGGAACTCTCAATTGAGGTGAAGCAGAACATCCTGAGGCTGAAAAAAAAGAAAAAATCCATCAGAGAGATAGCAGACATGCTTGGAGTAGCAAAATCAACAGTTGGGTACATTCTGAGAAAAAAGGAATTGACTGGTGAGCTTGGGAACTGTAAAAGGCCTGGGCGTCCATGGATGACAACAGTGGTGGATGATCGCCGCATACTTTAGTTGATGAAGAAGAACCCGTTCACAACATCAACTGAAGTCCAGAACACTCTCAGTGAAGTAGGTGTATCTGTATCTAAGTCAACAGTAAAGAGAAGACTCCATGACAGTAAATACAAAGGGTTCACATCTAGATGCAAACTATTCATCAATTCCAAAAATAGACAGGCCAGAGTTAAATTTGCTGAAAAACACCTCAAGAAGCCAGCTCAGTTCTGGAAAAGTATACTATGGACAGATGAGACAAAGATCAACCTGTACCAGAATGATGGGAAGAAAAAAGTTTGGAGAAGGAAGGGAAAGGCACATGATCCAAGGCACACCACATCCTCTGTAAAACATGGTGGAGGCCACGTGATGGCATGGGCATGCATGGCTTTCAATGGCACTGGGTCACTTGTGTTTATTGATGACATAACAGCAGACAAGAGTAGCCGGATGAATTCTGAAGTGTACCGGGATATACTTTCAGCCCAGATTCAGCCAAATGCTGCAAAGTTGATTGGACGGCGCTTCATAGTACAGATGGACAATGACCCCAAGCATACAGCCAAAGCTACCCAGGAGTTCATGAGTGCAAAAAAGTGGAACATTCTGCAATGGCCAAGTCAATCACCAGATCTTAACCCAATTGAGCATGCATTTCACTTGCTCAAATCCAGACTTAAGAAGGAAAGACCCACAAACAAGCAAGACCTGAAGGCTGCGGCTGTAAAGGCCTGGCAAAGCATTAAGAAGGAGGAAACCCAGCGTTTGGTGATGTCCATGGTTTCCAGACTTAAGGCAGTGATTGCCTCCAAAGGATTCGCAACAAAATATTGAAAATAAAAATATTTTGTTTGGGTTATGTTTATTTGTCCAATTACTTTTGACCTCCTAAAATGTGGAGTGTTTGTAAAGAAATGTGTACAATTCCTACATTTTCTATCAGATATTTTTGTTCAACCCTTCAAATTAAACGTTACAATCTGCACTTGAATTCTGTTGTAGAGGTTTCATTTCAAAGCCAATGTGGTGGCATGCAGAGCCCAACTCGCCAAAATTGTGTCACTGTCCAAATATTTCTGGCCCTAACTATATGTGCAGCAAATCCTAGGGGTTGATTTTTTTCTTGGCAGGAGGTTTGCTGTGTTTTTTTCCTGCGGATTTGCTGCATTTTTGGTACATTTTTACCGTGTTGTTGTTGTGTTTTTGCAGCAGAAACTACAGCAAAAACACAGAAAAGAATTGTCACGTTCATTCTTTCAATAGTGCAGCAAAACCGGGGGCGTTTCCACTTTCTGCACCAAAAAAAACAATGTGTGTGGACAGCTTTTCCTGAAATCACATTGGTTTTAATGCTAATCAAAAACACAGGTTTATATTAGCATAGATTAAAATAAAAACCAAGGTAAAAATGTATATCAAATTCGCAGCAAAAACACCTTGTGTGAACATAGTCTGGGGCATCAGCGGCTATCCTTCACCTGGCAAGTATGGAGAACAGAAAACGGGATGCTACTCTCAGGAGGAGGGCTAGCCAGAAATGGCTTCTAGGGTTGGAAACACGGGTGCCGTCAAACTTGCTGGGTAAATCGACCTCATCTGCAGCGACATACATTGACCAAGGCCAAGAGAGAGTCGGGGATTCAGCCAAGCCAACCCTTATGGCCACTTTACACGTCCCAACATTGCTCCGATGTTGGATACAACGGCAGGGAGCGCGCATTTTTGGGGCAGAAATCCAAGATCGCATAGATGTGACACAGCACGATATCGGCAGGCAACACATCTGCGATGTCTACGCCCCTTGTACGGCCGACCCAGGAACGACCATTTAACATGGGAGGAATAGGGGACGTTGGTCTCCAAGTCGGGGTTGGGTTTTCACACAGCACGATCCGGCCAGATCGTCCATCCAATATCGGGCCGTTGGAGAGCAGGCTCATTTGATCCCCGATATCGTTTTGGCATCGTTGTTGCGTCACATTGGGTATTTACACCATAAAAGCGCACGAACGATATCGGGGACAACGCACGAACCACGTGACTTTTTATCGGAGTTGGACGCCGATATCGGGACGTGTAAAGTGGCCATTACTCTGTAGAGGTGCGAGATCAGCCTGTAACCAAACAATGGGTCTTTAGGAAAGAGATGGGAATACTAGGAATAGTGCTCAGAAGACCGTATCAGCACGTGGCCGCTCTACAGATTGTGGGCTTTGTTGCCGATGTTGTTGCCACTAAAGTACTAAATGTTTTACGCTTTGCAGGACTAATTCTTGGTGACTGTGTGCAAGGAACCCTGAAGGTCCATCTGTCCCAGAGAAGAAAGACACTAGGACAGAGACAAAGTGAATGGACCTTCCCCAAATTGTGTCTGCGACGTGCCGAGGATACGACGCCCAACCCCTCGACCAAGACAACTACTACAACCCCCGCCATGTCCGGCCCCACCATGGTTACACAGGCCGTACCTTGTACCACTCCAAATACTGGTTAGTGAGTGGCCTGAATTTCCAAAGCCAGATTCATTATAGTGGGATGGAGGAGCACAGTGTGTGTGGCTATACTAACCAAACTCTGAATCTACATCACTGGAAGAGGGGTGGAAACAGGAATACGGAAGAACAAATATGTCTAAATAGTCTCAGTACTGAATGGGTTACTGTGCTGTCCAGTAATGGGGAATGGTCACATACCTCCACCTGCAGAGCCGCACACTACATATATGGCTGCTCTGTGCTTACAGGACCTGTGATGATTTCACATGGAGGGGAGGAGTCAGGGGTCACATGATCAGCTCCTCTGGTTTTCATGGTGCTGGTGGATGAGGTGAAGGTTATGTGTGGAGTCAGGAGGGATTTACAGTGTGGATGGAGCGGAGCCGTGTGTGTACGAGGTGTACGGAGCAGAGCCGTGTGTGTACGAGGTGTACGGAGTGGAGCCGTGTGTGTACGAGGTGTACGGAGTGGAGCCACGTGTGTACGAGGTGTACGGAGCGGAGTGTGTGTGTACGAGGTGTACAGAGCGGAGCCACGTGTGTTTGAGGTGTACGGAGCGGAGCTGCGTATGTACGAGGTGTAAGGAGTGGAGCCGAGTGTGTATGAGGTGTACGGAGCAGAGCCGTGTGTGTACAAGGTGTACGGAGCGGAGCCACGTGTGTACGAGGTGTACGGAGCGGAGTGTGTGTGTTTGAGGTGTACAGAGCGGAGCCACGTGTGTTTGAGGTGTACGGAGCGGAGCTGCGTATGTACGAGGTGTACGGAGTGGAGCCCTGTGTGTACAAGGTGTACGGAGCAGAGCCGCGTGTGTACGAGGTGTATGGAGCAGAGCCATGTGTGTACGAGGTGTACGGAGCAGAGCCGAGTGTGTATGAGGTGTACGGAGCAGTGCCGCGTGTGTACGAGGCGTACAGAGCAGAGGCACATGTGTACGAGGTGTACAAAGTGGAGCCGTGTTTACGAGGTGTACAGGGCGGAGCCACGTGTGTACGAGGTGCACGGAGCGGAGTGTGTGTGTACGAGGTGTACAGAGCGGAGCCACGTGTGTATGAGGTGTACGGAGCGGAGCCGCGTATGTACGAGGTGTACGGAGCAGAGCCGCGTGTGTACAAGGTGTACGGAGTGGAGCCTGTGTGTACAAGGTGTACGGAGCAGAGCCGCGTGTGTACAAGGTGTATGGAGCAAAGCCATGTGTGTACGAAGTGTACGGAGCGGAGCCGTGTGTGTACAAGGTGTACAGAGCAGAGGCACGTGTGTACGAGGTGTACGAAGTGGAGCCGTGTTTACGAGGTGTACAGGGCGGAGCCACGTATGTACGAGGTGAGCGGAGTGTGTGTGTACGAGGTGTACAGAGCGGAGCCACGTGTGTATGAGGTGTACGGAGCGGAGCGCGTATGTACGAGGTGTACGGAGCAAAGCCATGTGTGTACGAAGTGTACGGAGCGGAGCCGTGTGTGTACGAGGTGTATGGAGTGGAGCCGTGTTTACGAGCTGTACAGGGAGGAACCACGTGTGTACGAGGTGCACGGAGCGGAGCCGCGTGTGTACGAGGTGTACAGAGCCGAGTCGTGTGTGTGCGGCTCCCTGCTCATGCAGGTACCCACAGACTTCCCTAATGCACAGCTGGGTTTCCACAGCAGGTAAATGAAAAAAGCTCAGATGCCGTTGTGTGCAGGGCTGTGGAGTCGGAGTTAGTTTTGGTCGAAGTCGGTAGAAATGTATCGACTCCGACTCCAGCTTTAAAAAAAAATGTATTAATATTTCATAATTGAACTTTCATATGACTTTTCTAAATGTTACTCAAAAATGTTCTATCAAACTATGAACAACAGTGATAAGCAGTTCTGCTGGAGATAGAGACATTTCTTACTTCTTGTGTGTCACTGTTCTGTACTGCCCTTATCTAATCTTATACTTGGTTAACCTCATGCTGCCCCAACCCCCCTATATACAATGTATGAAACTGAAAGTGAAAATGTGTTGCAAATTCTTAGTAGTAAAGCTCCTCCTCGTCTAGACTAGATCATACTAGGTGTTCATCTCCCAAGCATCTCACACAGCTGCCTGCTACTCAGAAGAGGAAGACTGTAAGAAGTATTGTCCTTTCAACAAACTTTGCATCAGTTAACTGTGAGTACATGAGGAATAATAACAGTATTACTGACCACTATATCAGTTGTACGACCTGGCAATAATTTTGTACAAACACTGTTATGCAGTTAATAAGAAGAAATCTATAAATTTGTCCTCAGAAAAAGTATTGCCTCTGTCATGGATGCCCTCAAATCTGATCTAATTATTTTGAGAGCAGAGAACAACCTCTTTACACTAACTTGGGTTGGTGGCAAAGCAGTAACCACTCGGGCAACATCTCTGACAATGTCAGGATACAGAGGAATCGCTTGTTGCACTGTTATTTTTGATGAATGGTTAAATTTCTCAATTTCTTTTAGTGCACATGAAAAATTCTGCTGAAATGTACTGGCTGTGTTCTTTGATGGGGATGACTCTTCTTCTATGCGGGAACGCTTTGCACGGTCCTTGTGACCCAAATATTTTTCGAAATTAAATTCTTCATCAGTTGATGATGAGGGTGAAGATGTGGCTGGACGACCAAATTCTTCTTGTTCCTCCTGACTGTTCTGCAACCCTTTCATCCTTACTGCTATTTCAAACAGAGCTTCTTTTCCTTTACTTAGCTGTTGATCATCTAGAAGAATCCGATGCATTGGGTCTACATAAACAGCTGCCAAAAGAATGTTACTTTGTAATAGTAGCTCCTCTCTCGGTTTCATTGATGTAGCAATGCCACTTGCAATTAACCCTCCTCTTTGGGACAGGCGAAGCATCAGGTTCCTCCACTCCTTTAAGAAAATACCTGGAGTTAAATCCTCTGCTTGTAATTTTTTAGTCACTGTAAATGGGTGCTCTAGCAACTTTTCCAGCTCAGTCACCTGATTCCACTGACTTTCATTTAGCGTCAGTTGAGGGTTAGCCATGTCTACAAGAAAGGTTTTCAGTTCAACCAAGCGCTGAATCATTAAGTAAGTACTGCCCCATCGTGTGGCTTGATCAATAATTGCCCGTTTTCCAGCATGTCTCTTCAAAATTGAGTCAACTTTAGGGGTTCTGGCAACAGTAGCCAATTTTCTCACCTTTCCAATCAGTGCAGCAGCATGTCCTTCTTGCAGACAACAGTAGCCAATTTTCTCACCTTGCCAATCAGTGCAGCAGCATGTCCTTCTTGCAGACTGTCTCTTATAGCCAGCTGTAGCGTATGCACAACACAGCGCATGTGATGAATGAAAAAACGTATTGACACAGTTTCAACAAGATCATCTAAACTATCATGTTGCTGATCATCTGAAGCAACTTCAGTTTGCTCCTCAGTTACAAAACTGTGTTCCTCTATTTCAAACATTTCTGTGTCTGTGGACCCAGAATGTTCTTCTAGCTGCTGGTCACCATCATTACTCTCATTCATTAGCTTAATAGTACTTATCATATTTGAAGCATTGTCAGTTACAACAGAAAGAACTTGCTCTTTTTTAAGTTCATAGTCTTGCAGAACCTTTTCCACCAAGACCTGGAGAAACTCACTGGTGTGATGAGCTTTGGTGTCTTTTACTGCCAATGTCTTGGTTCATTTTTGTCACAAACAAATCGGACATTGATGGCAAAATAGTTCACTCTGTGACATGTGCAGGCATCCATTTTAAGAAACAGAAAGCGTCCCTTGAGAGTTTTTTTAAGTTCTTCCTTTTGTTTAAAAGCTTCTTCGATTACTAATTTTCTAATACTCTCTCTCTCCAGACAAACACCAAGCTTGCGGGCCATTTCCCCATTCAGACACATAAAAGCTGGTCGTGAAAATAATGAAATAGGCACACTATCCTTTACAACAAGCTCTATGATCTGTTTTTTTAAATGTATCTACTGTCATTGTCACAGTAACGTTGTCACTGACAAAATATCTTGCAACTGATGGCTGCAAAGTTCTCTGCTCCTTTGTTTGACTGGAAGAGCTGGGCACTGGTTCCTTGGTTTGGATGCAGTCTTTCTTATCCACTGCTTTCAGTACTTCTGGATGAAAGCGCTGTAAATGTCTCTTTAGATTAGAAGCTCTGGTAGGAGCATTTTTATCTTTGCCTGAATATGCACTCATCTTGGCTTCAAAGCATTTGTTTTCATCTGGATCATTTGTCATACACTGACAGACATAATGTTTTCTATCTTGAGTGATGGTGAAATGTGAAGCTGCAGAGAGGTTGATTGACATTTGTATGTGAATTAATGACATGTGTCAGGTGCTTCCATGGGGTGTTACCATTGCTTTTATTGTATATAGTGCGTATATGTGCCTTTTAAGATGTACTAACGAGTAAGGAGCATGACTCCGAAACGCGTCTAGTTCCCCAAGGGGGGCACCTTATACATTTATTCATGAGAAAATAAAAGAAGAAATTATGTATACCGCACAACGGCATCGGAGCTTTTTTCATTTATCTATGTCTGAAGGTGTTGCCCAACACTGTTCCTTGAAACCGGGGAGTTCCTGTGAGTATTGAGTGGTAGAGTCTTGCATTCTCATTTCCACAGCAGGTACCTACTACATGCAACACCTTCCACCCGGCACAGTAGGGGAGCTCTACTCACCAACTTTAGGTGAGGTCCCCATAAATACTGTTGCTGGGGGAGGAGTTAGCTAGAGTGTGCAGATGCTAGGAGAGCTGCGAAGACATCCTGGTGATCGGTGCCGCGGTTAAGCCTGAACCAGTGACCCGGAGTGGCCCTTCTGTCGTCCAACAAGTCTAGGAGTGGGACAGAAGGCAAGGAGGGAGTGAGGAACTGGTGGAGATTCACCCAGAGACGTAGCAGACTTCGGGATCCGCACCTGTAGGATTACTTCAAGACAACAGAAAACCCCGTCAGACCGTGGAGACTTCAGTCACCCAGTCCCCCTGCGTAGCAAGGAAAGGGAGCCAGACACCGCAGTGTAATACAGCAGTGATCAGAGAGGGTAACCTGTGGACCGCGCAGGAGGAGATAGAGAGGACCAGAGAGGGAGGAGGCCAGTCTGGCTGCAAGCAGACAGGGCTTCAGGAACTGTAGAGAAACTGAGGAGGCCTTTATACCCACTTGCTGTGGAAGCTCACTGTGCGCCTGGTCACCCGACAGTGCCCTGGACGTCTTTACTGCCAATACCATCAGTAAAAAGGTAAAAGAGACTTTGTACAGTGTGTGTGCGTCATTCCTCTCTGCTCCCAGTACCCCTTATAGACTGCTCCATCACTCCCTATCCTAACTTAAAGTCCCACTCCAAGCTGCCCCTTTTCACTACGCTGCCCCAGAGGTCCAGCTCCACCTGCAGGGGACTTTTCCATTTTAGCCACATTACCATCGACCTCCGGAGGACTGTGGCGACGCTAGTGACCCTTCACCAGGTACTACAGGTGGCATCACATGACAAACTCTAATTCCCTGTACATACACCCCTTTTTGAAGTGTCACCCAGGCCACGGCTCAGGCGCTGCCACCCGTGACATCCCCGTGAAAACAGCCACCGAGCCGGATACCCGAGTACCCCCAGGACCTGGGGCTCGACATATCTGTCTGGCGTCACGAACAGGATCCCGTGCCCGGTATTACCGGGTACTGTGTGCAGTGATTTAAACTGTATTAAGTGACTGTTAAAACTACGCCGCCATTACTGCGCCGAAGAGCGGGAAGAAAGGGGGCATGTTGGCATGTAGAACGCGAAACTGAAACCCGCCCCTCGCTCAGCCGAGCATTCCCGAGCGCCGCGGCCAAGTGCGGAAACTCCCAAACTGTTTAACTGTTTGAACACTGGCTGTAATTCACTAGGGGGCCTCCAACATGTCTGCCTCTTCCAGCGCCGACGACAGTGCGTTCACTGACCCTAGGAATTATCCGGAAGTAACCATGGCAGCCACCAAGCCTGATACCGGAGTACCCCAGGGCCTGGGGCTCGACATGTGTACGAGGTGTAATGAGCAGAGCCGCGTGTGTACAAGGTGTATGGAGCAGAGCCGCGAGTGTACGAGGTGTACGGAGTGGAGCCCTGTGTGTACGAGGTGTACAGAGCGGAGCCACATGTGTACGAGGTGTACGGAGCAGAGCCCCATGTGTACGAGGTGTACGGAGCAGAGCCGAGTGTGTACGAGGTGTACGGAGCAGAGCCGAGTGTGTACGAGATGTACGGAGCGGAGCCATGTGTGTACAAGGTGTATGGAGCGGAGCCGTGTGTGTACGAGGTGTATGGAGGAGAGCCGTGTATGTACAAGGTGTATGGAGGAGAGCCGCATGTGTACAAGGTGTATGGAACAGAGCCGCGTGTGTACAAGGTGTATGGAGCGGAGCCGTGTGTGTATGAGGTGTACGGAGCAGAGCCGTGTGTGTACGAGGTGTACAGAGCGGAGCCCTGTGTGTACGAGGTGTATGGAACAGAGCCGTGTGTGTACGAGGTGTATGGAGCGGAGCTGCATGTGTACGAGGTGTATGGAACAGAGCCTTGGTGTACGAGGTGTATGGAGCAGAGCCGCGTGGTTACCAGTGCTGCTTACCGATAACAGCAGCATCGGCAAGCAGGGAGTTAAATCTGCTGTCACCGCTGCTCCTATATGTGGCGCTCATACTGGAGGAGCGGTGACAGCAGAGTTGAGACTCCTAAACGAGGCTCCACTGACTTTATTTGCATATTCTATATTCCCAGGGGGCAATGGACCTAGAAATTCACTGTGTTGAGCGCTTTAGCCGGCTGCCCGCAGTGTTTTCTTGAACTGGTCTCCCTGAGATCAGTGAATACTTTGTTTTGTTGGTCTACTAGGCATTGCTCCCACCTAGCCAGAATCCTACTCCACACTGAGGGAGGGGCAACACCCCGAAACAGCTGTCTGTGGATGGATACCTGGCCTTGGTATTCCCTTGTCATATCTTTAAGCTTGTAAAGAGCTGGATATTGACTCAAAGGGCCACTTAATATGGTGGTTATCATGGCTAGGTCCTTCACTAGAGGAAGATCTGACTAGTCCTGTGTTGAGACTCCTAAACGAGGCTCCACAGACTTTATTTGCATATTCTATATTCCCAGGGGCAATGGACCTAGAAATTCACTGTGTTGAGCGCTTTAGCCGGCTGCCCACAGTGTTTTCTTGAACTGGTCTCCCTGAGATCAGTGAATGCTTTGTTTCCTTTAAAAGTAGTGAAGTTTATGATAATACAAACAAAATGTTAATTTCACATGCAAAAAACACCAGGAGATTCCAATGTGTCTTGTTTCTGTCGATGCTGAAAAAGTGTTTGACAGGGTGTATTGGAATTTCTTGAAGTGCACTCTATGACAAATTGGCTTGGTTTCTTTCTTGCTGTCTAAAATTTTTTGCACTGACCCTAAGACTACATTCACACTGTGCGATTTTTGATCCGTTTCTTGCAGTGCACTGGAAAAAAATGGATCACTCAAATGACACCCCAGCCAAGTCTATGGGTTTTCATTTTTGCCATTCAGACTGCGCTCTTCTAAAGTGATCTGTTTCTTCACTTTAGAGAGTTAGCGTAAACAGCCTTTAATCTGACACATTTTCTATTAAAGAGGACCTGTCACCCCCCTGGTGCTATGCTAACTAAATGCAGCACTGAATGTAGCGTGTCTGCTGCATTCAGGGAAGGGGTCCCCCATGTTTCTAGCTCCCCTGTACGTTGTAAAAAAGACTTTATAAAGTTTATGGATAATTAGCCAAGAGGGACTTACCCAGTAACACACCTCCCAACATTTGAAAAATAGAAAGAGGGACAAAAGATGTGGCGCACCACGCAAATTTTAGCCGCGCCCCTAACCACGCCCAAGCCACACCCGTTTACAAGTGACGAACATTCAACAGATGCCCTTATTAATATTAAACTTCTGATTATTGCATTTTTGCTGCATTTTTCTGCCTTTTCCATTTCATTTGATGCGTTTTGGTGCAGTTTAGTACTGACAGCACAGACGTTGGGCTGCCCCATCATACAACGCAGCAGGACGGCTGAGACTAGTGCCTGCCCTGCAGAGCCAGGGATGTGCAGTCAGTAGCCAAACCTCCGACTACAAGTCCTCAATTTCCCTGAATCCGACTCCACCAAAATGGACAACTACTCAGTCCACAGTACTGTGTATAGCACCCCCTGATGGCACGCTGCCATCACATTATCTATAACGGGCAGGGCACCACATTCATCACATTGTATCATACATGCGGCCATTTTTGGTGTCGGGCACATAGTCTGGTATCACGCCCACGCTGCCCTCACCTTTGTCTCCTGAAACGTGACATCCTTTGGTTCCAGCACTGACTCCCATACTGAAGTGAAGCAGTGCACTCAGCACAGCAGATAAATCAGGCACCTGAGGTGCCATAGAACCCTCATTTTCAAACTTCGCTCCAACATTTTTTTGACTGTTCTGATTGGATGGGAAAAGGAATAGGCGGGGCCTTCCCGCTAGGAGCTCGACAGACTGTCACGTGATCATGGCAATATTCAAGAAGGAGGGGAACGAACAGGGAGCAGTCACTTGATGGTGAGGCTGGATACAGACGAACGGTAGATACTAGAATGTATTGGCTGCTTCCAGGTAGCATGTCATTTCCATCACGTGATGGGGCGTGTTCTGATTTCTCAAGGCATGAAGAGATGCTATTGTCTCATGCAGCCGCCATGTGTGTATGCTGGAAGGAGCACATATAGATTGCTGCGGCTGACACAGATGAAGGTCAAGGCCGGGGCTTCCGGGTGGTTTTGTTTTTGTATAAGATTATCACCACAAAATCGAATTTGCACACAAATATTCCTCTCCCGACAGCCTCCCTCCATTTTTCCTCCATCTCGGCAGCCAGCTTCACTGGGGTGCACACAGCCAATCTATGCGGGGTGCTGACGTCACAGTGGTGAACACAGCCAATCACTGCAGGGTGCTGATGTCACAGGGTTGCACACAGCCAATCACTGCAGGGTGCTGACGTCAGGGGTGCACACAGCCAATCACTGCAGGGTGCTGACGTCACAGGGGTGCCCACAGCCAATCACTGCAGGGTGCTGACGTCACATGGGTGCACACAGCCAATCACTGCAGGGTGCTGACATCACAGGGGTGCACACAGCCAATCACTGCAGGGTGCTGACGTCACATGGGTGCACACAGCCAATCACTGCAGGGTGCTGACGTCACATGGGTGCACACAGCCAATCACTGCAGGGTGCTGACGTCACAGGGGTGCACACAGCCAATCACTGCAGGGTGCTGACGTCACATGGGTGCACACAGCCAATCACTGTAGGGTGCTGATGTCACAGGGGTGCACACAGCCAATCACTGCAGGGTGCTGACGTCACAGGGTGCACACAGCCAATCACTGCAGGGTGCTGACGTCACAGGGTGCACACAGCTAATCACAGCAGGGTGCTGACGTCACAGGGGTGTACATCACTACCTGGATGACGGAGAGTGAACACAAGGTGGCGCATGCGTATAAATGGAAAGCAGGAAATGCTGACAAGAGATGGAGCATCCAGTAGTCATGGTAACAGGGGCATTGCTAGGGTCAGAAAAGATCCGGGGCCCAAGCCCCAAGGCAAATGTTTTGCAGCCAACCAACCCCACCAAATTAAAATGTAAAGCCATAATGTAACTCTCTGAGAATAGATAATGTACTACTGTATTTTTCGGACTATAAGACGCACCCGGGTTTTAGAGCAGGAAAATAAGGAAAATAACAAATTAAGCAAAAAATTTGGTTATAATACACTGTTATGGGGATGGGGTTTGCTGCTAACACTTATGGCGGTAATGTCCCCATCCTGGCCCCCATCCAGGTAATATATACATTACCCTCTTATCCTGGATATAGCCCCCTTCCATGTTAGATATGACCCCCATCCTGGTTATGGCCACCCCCATCACTGTATGTGGCCCCCATGCTGCTGCACACCAGAAAATAATAAGCAATGTAACTCAGCTCTGCAGCACTCCCCTCAGTCTTTCCCTGCTTGCCGCACTTCGTGTCCTGAGTCCTCATGTGATCGGAGCGCGCAGCGATGACATCACTGTGCTGTGCAGGTAACGTGATCAGATGCCGGGGACTAAGGAGGACTCAGTATTCAAAGTGCGGCGCAGGGAGAGACAGAGGGGAGCGCTGGAGAGGTTACATTGGTTATTATTTTCTGGTGTGCGGCAGCATGGGGGCCACATACAGTGATGTAGGGGGGTGTAAACTTATAATATGCGCCGCTCCTCCGCCCACCTCGGCGCTGAGAATGCAGTGCAACATACATTACACTAATGAGTGACCTCCCACTGCCTCTGCAGCCTATGCCAACCTCCTCCAGCTGCTCCAGAGCTGTGGCGCCCCACAGTCACACAGGTCCGTATATTCAGACTACAAGACGCACCCCCTCTTTCACCCAAAGATTATGGGGAAAAAAAGCATCTTATACGAGATCGTTATCACGGTGTCACACACGACTATGCAGCAGATCGAACGTACGATCAACGACTAATTTATGGTCCTGTTCATAAACCTGCGATCAACGATCAGCTGACTTATCATTGGTCGTATCTACGTGTCACACGCAACGCCACGTAAGCCGTGTCGTAAAAACAATATCGTTAACGATAGTGTGTAACGGGCCCTTGAAATTGATGAGGAATCTGCTGTGAATGATGCCTTTAAGGCAATTTCCTTAACCCTTGCACAGATGCAGATGAACAATTTAGAAATAACCCATGAAGTAATCCAATGATGATCACCACACACTCTTATTTCATGCAAGAATAGTTTTTAATGGTGAATGTGGCACATTTATACATGTGAGCATACAACATGAAAATGTTTTGACCACTTAGGTCTTGTTGACAGAGTTGATGTAGAGTATAATGCTCAGATTATATACCAGTGTGACGCCCCACTTTGTAGGTGCCACAAAAGGGGTACTGCACCCAGAAAAGCGGTGTAGTACTCCACTGCAATTGGGACAATGGTCACAAGATGGAGCCATAGAGCTGCACTCACACACAAGGATAGTGGTGGAAGGAACCCAGGGAGGGTCTTAGCGACCTCTAGAGGGAATCGGAGAGCTCAGTCAGTCAGTTAGTGAGTTAGTCAGTAGAGTGGAGTCATGAGGAGAAGTCGGAGGAGGAGGAGGTGGAAGGAACAGGCAGACAGGCCTGTAGGAACCAAGAGGGCCATCTCGGCTGAGGGGCCCTGAGAAGGAACAGATCCCAAACAGAGTAAAGAAAGCAAGGAAGCTCAGGATTGGCAGAGTGGACTTGAGTGGGGAAGTGAGTAACGGATAGAGTTTGCCCCATAAGAAGAAACTCGGGTACCGGAGCCCGCACCTGTGAGTACTTCAAGTCTCACAGAGAATCCACAAAACAGGGATATTATAAATACGGCCCTGACTCCCGAGGTCCCACAAGAGGGAAGCCAGAACCGCAGCTGCCACTGCGGCATTCACTAGAAGGTTAACCCGACGAGTACAAAAGGGAGAGGAGACAGAACAAGTAACAGCAGGAGGCTAGATCATCTAACAGAGGCTAGGCTTCACACGGGAACAGAATAGAAGGAAAAGAAAGGAACTTAAAGAAGGGTTCCATCTCAAGCCAGAATCCCAATTGCAGCCCGAGAGCATTCGCCAGTATACCATCTAATGAACTGTTGAACTGCAAGCTGAAAGAACTGTTCAAGTAAAAGTTACCCGGTGAAGTGAAGCTTTGACTCTGCTGCATCCTTTCAAACATAAACTGTTTTATTATAGCATTCCTGCCCTGGTGGTCCTGTCCTGCCTGCGGGACGATTCCATCTAAGCCGCTATACCATCGACCACCGGAGGACTGGAGTCGCGCTGGTGAACATCACCAGAATCAGCAGGTGGCTTCACGACAAGACAACTTGTAAATAATCCCCTGTAAATATCCCCCATTTTCAGTTGACCCCCAGGGCCACGGCCTCGGGATGGCCACCCGGACTGAGAGAGAACCCCGAGAGCCGAGTACCCCACAGCCCTGGGTGAGCCGGTAAGGGCGCTTCACCAGATCTTGGTATGGCCCCAAAGAAGCCGTCTCTTACCTTATATAAAACAGGTGTGCTCTTGTGCAATGCAGGCTCTGCTAGCGTGTCCCACGCCTGAGCTAATGAGTGCACACCAGCTCAGGCAATGATGCTGCACATTGGCTCTCTCCACTGTTAGTTTTCAGGTGAGGACATTTAAAGAGGAATCAAGAGAATTGTCACATGTCCTTGGCATATAAGAACCGGCCATTTCATCTTGTCAGCATTTTCCCAGTGTTGGAGTTCAGCAAGTCTTGCTGCTGCAATGCCGATGTCGGTGATCCTGTGTGCGCTATTTAGATAGATAGCGATTCTATTTCTTTATAGATAGAGTAAGGCCGGCTTCACACTGCGGCGTGATCCGGTCCGGTGCTGTCCGGGATGACCCAGATAGCCACGGACCGGATCAGCACACAGGACTGGGGGGCTAATATGCCCTCCGGTCCGGTGTGCAGTGCACGCAGTTCCCGCTGCTGATAAGTCAGGACCGCAGGCGCCCCGGTCCTGACCTGTCAGCGGCTGCAGCTGCATACGCTGCACACCGGACCGGAGGGCATAATAGGGCTTCATCCGTCTTCCTCTGGTCGGCGCAGGCAATGACGTCATTGTCTGCGCGCCAGAGGAGGAAGCCGGAAGACGCTGGATGAAGACGGAGGAACGCGATGACGGCGGCGGGACAAGTATGATAATGTTTTCCTTTTCAGGATTGCTGCACAAGGGGGGGCCTGTATACTGATATGGGGGGGCTGCTGTATACTACCTCTGGGGCTGCTGTATACTACCTCTGGGGCTGCTGTATACTACCACTGGGGCTGCTGCTGTATATACCACTGGGGCTGCTGCTGTATACTACCACTGGGGATGCTGTATATACCTCTGGGGCTGCTATATATACCTCTGGGGCTGCTGTATACTACCTCTGGGGCTGCTGTATACTACCACTGGGGCTGCTGCTGTATACTACCACTGGGGCTGCTGCTGTATACTACTACTGGGGCTGCTGTATATACCTCTGGGGCTGCTGTATAGTACCACTGGGGAGGCTGCTGTATACTATCACTGGGGAGGCTGCTGTATTCCACACTGCTGGGGGCTGTATACCTGTGCTGGGGTCCACCCTCGGCTTATACACGAGTCAATAGGTTTTCCCAGGTTTTGGGGCAAAAGTAGGGGGGTCGGCTTATACACGGGTTGGCTTATACACGAGTATATACGGTATTCACTGCGGCTTTGAAAGTGAGACTACCTTCATTTTATGGACAATCATCTTGGCTTTCTCATACATAAATTTGACTTGCAAC
>JARQOC010000006.1:460208610-460306494 GCA_033576535.1 Allobates femoralis | reverse complement strand
TTATCCTCACTCAGAGCATCATAGAGCTGACATGCCCCAGGCACTTCTCAGCCCTTCCCTTAAACAAAGTATCAGTGTAACACTAGTTTCAAGGGTGGGGCTGCCAAATGTATGTTCACAAAGGCCTCCAGCCCCCTCCTCCCCTATTACAGTGCTGTCTCCCCCCCACCTTCTCCCCTTCCCATAGTGCTGAGTCTCGGCCTCCACCTTCTCTCCTCCCCATAGTGCTGTCTAGGCCCTCCTACTTTCTTCCCTCCCTGCAGTGCTGTCTCACCCTCCCCTCCTTGTAGTGCTGAGTCTCAGCCCTCACCTCTCCTTGGCTCTACCTTCGTCCCCCCCCCCCCTGCAGTGCTGTGTCCCACCACCTCACCTTCTTCTCCTCTCCTCGTAGTGCTGTCTCAGTCCCCCCATCTTTCCTCCCTGCAGTGTTGTGTCTTGGCACCCTACCTTTCACTCTCCTTACCGCAGTGTCTTGGCCCCCTCACCTTCTCCCCTCTCCACAGTGCTGTCTCAGCACTCCTACCTTCTCCCCTCCCGCAGTGCTGTCTCAGCTCTCCAATGTTCTTCTTCCCTGCCTATAGGGCTGTCTCGGCCACCCACCTTCTCTCCTCAACCGCAGTGCTGTCTCAGCTCCCCCACACCCTTCTACCCTCCCCGCAGTGCAGCATCTCGGCCCCCCACCTTATTCTCCCCTCCCCATATTGCTGTCTCAGCCCCCACCTCCTTTTACCTCCCCATAGTGCAGTATCTGAGCCCCCACCTCCTTCTACCTCCCCATAGTGCAGTATCTCAGCCCCCCCCGCCTTATTCTCCCCTTCCCACAGTGCTGTGCGTTGGCCTCCCACCTTCTCCCCTGCAGTGCAGTGTCTAGACCACCTTCTTCTCCCCTCCTCGCATTGCAGTATCTTGGATCCCCACCTTATTCTCCCCTCCCCACAGTGCTGTCCCAGCACTCCTACCTTCTTCTCCCCTCACCACAGTGCTATGTCTCAGCCCTCCAATATTCTCCTTACCTCCTCGTAGGGCTGTGTCTAACCCCCACCTTCTTCTCCTCTCAACTGCAGTGCTGTCTTGACCCCCCCACCTTATTCTCCCCTCCCCACAGTGCTGTGTCTCAGCCACCCACCTCTTTTTACCCTCCCTGCAGTGCAGTATCTCTGCCTCCCACCTTATTCTCCCCTACCCACACTGTTGTGTGTTGGCCCCCCACCTTCTTCTGCTCTCCACGCAGCGAGAGTTACTACGGCTGCTATACGAGACTGTGGATTCTAGGAAATTAATCATCCATCCTACATTCCATACCTAGCCCCAGTGATTATTAAGGTACCTTTTCCCCAATTTAAAAAAAGATCTCTTTGGAAGGTGCCTAACGATGATGAGCTTAAATCCATTAAGTTCAACCTATGACATAAGATATTAATCTAGAGGAAGGCAAAACCCTCATGAGGTAGATGCTAATTATCAGGGGAAACATTATCTCCCGACTCCACATACGGCCATCAGACTAGTTCCCTAGACCAAAGGCCCATAAAGGAATCCAGTATGTAATATTTTTTGTAAAAATTAACTCATTTAAAAATTGATGACAGCAACGTATCTCAAAAAAGTTGGGACAGGGTCATGTCTACCTTTGTGTAGCATCTTCTTTTTACAGAAGTCTGTAAAGTGAGGAAACAATTGCTGCAGTTTTGGAGGGCCTTCCTTGAAATAGACATTGTCTGTAAACGAGTATATGTTGTCCTAAAACCTGTAGATAATGCTCAGCATTGACGGGCCTTTAAAGATGTGGAAGCTACCCATGCAATAGACATTAAAGGAAACCTGTCACCGCAAATAAGCTTTCTAACCTATTAATACCTGTCCCTGCAGCCTTACAATACTTTCTAACACATCCCTGACTCACCTTTTTTTTTACTAATCTACAAGTACACTAATGTACTTAGGAAACTTACAAAATTCTTGTCACAGGGGCGTTCCTCCAAGGCATTTTGACAGGTAGGCGGGTCCCCTTGTGCCGCGCTACCCCTGCCTCGCCGCTGTAATACGCCCTAATGGGCGTCATTATACAAATATAGAGTGCGGGCACGATTTCAACATCGCGCCCGCAACGTCACTGCTGCCACGCAGTCATGTGACGCCGGGACGTGTCACTTCCGGTCGCAGGGCTTACAGGCAGACTTCGCGCATGCGCACATTGCATGCTGAAGTCTGGCTGTGTGCGACCGGAAGTGACGCGCGATATGACATGACCGCATCGCAGCGGTGACGTTGCGGGCGCGATGTTGAAATCATGCCCGTGCTCTGTAATGTATAATGACGCCCATTAGGGCGTATTACAGCGGCGAGGCAGGGGAAGCGCGGCACAAGGGGACCCGCCTACCGGTCAAAATACCTTGGAGGAACGCCCCTGTGACAAGAATTTTGTACGTTTCTTAACTACATTATTGTACTTGTAGATTAGTAAAAAAGGTGAGACAGGGATGTGTTAGAATGTATTGTAAGGCTGCAGGGACTGGTGGGACTGGTAATAGGTTAGAAAGCTTATTTGGGGTGACAGGTTCCCTTTAATACAGCCCCATACAATCAGAGGTGATGACTAGTGATGAGCAAGCACTACTAACGTATGCTTGGATGATCTTTTCTCGTAACGAGCAGTTGGATGCTCAGACGGGCTCGACTCGATTACCAAGTATAATAGAAGTCAATGGGGAAGATCTGGAAAAATGCTTGAATTCATTATTGACTTCCAGTATACTCTGGAATCAAGTCGAGCCTGTCCAAGAGTCCATCTGCTTGTTAGGAGTACTGATCCTGGTAGTGCTCGCTCATCACTAATGATGACTTTTGAACTGTGCACTTGCAACAAGTTGTTCAAATTTTGCCTCAGTGCATTTCAAATGAGCTATTGTCGAGATAAGATGGCAGTGTTCGTGAATTGTGTTGATACATGGTTTCGCCTTTACAGGATAGATCTAGAACTTGCATTTGTGGATTGCACAGTACATTTGTTTCTATGATAAAGTTTTTTTTTTGCAATATTTTTTATTAAGTTCTTATGTATGAACAGATTTGTTTTTTAATAGCTTTTTAGTATGTTTTTACAAACAGTACTTGAACAAACTCGTCTCATTCCTGATGTTCGACCCCATAATAGAAACAGACAGGTATGTAAAAAACTCAGTAGTTTGTGACATGCAGAATTTATGAACAAGGGAAAGAGTTACGGTAAGTTTTTTCTTTTTTTTTCTTTCAGCAATATTGGCCAACTGTTTCTGCATGAATGCAAACAAATCTGTAACTATAATGCAGCAGAAGTACTATAACCAAGGTAAATAGCTGCTACATACCCTGCATTTGCTTTTAGGCTGGAAACACACTGTCCGAGTGACATGCGAGTTACTTGCTGGAGTCTCGGATCGTTCACTCGGGATGGCCTCCACCTCTCTGGATGGGAGCAGTGGAACTTCATAAAAAAACATACCACTAACAGTATCCTGTCCAAAGAGGCAGGGGTCGTGCCGGGTGAATGATCTGAGACTCGTGCGGGTAACTCGCACGTCACTCGGACAGTGTGTTTCCAGCCTTATACAGTCTATAATAGTCACTCCTGACTGGCTGGACTTGTGATGGGATAGCTGCAAGACATTATGGATGGACACAATCTTCAGCATCGTTTAAAATAGGGACAGCCGTTTTAGAAGATTCATTCACAAAGAATCACAAGTTGTTCAAACTGGCCTGGTTCAGTGAATTCCTAAAACCGCAACACAAATTTGAGTCACATCAAATCAATACTATATCTAGCTAACAAGTTAGGAGCTGCCAATGAAACATTTACCACATTATAAACACCTAAAAAAAGTCTTCCCTGTTTTGATGGTCAAAATGTATGTAAAGAGCTATGGAATTAATAGCGCTATATAAATGAATAAATATTATTATTCCTAAATTCTGAACATCACATTAGCATACCCTTTGTGTGAGTTCTCTGATGTGTAATAAGGCTCCACCTCTGTTTAAAACATTTCCCACATTTTGAACATGAATATGGCTTCTCTCCTGTGTGAATTTTTTGATGATCAACAAGATTTGATTTTCGGGAAAAAGATTTCCCACATTCTGAGCATGAAAATGGTTTCTCCCCTGTGTGAGTTTTTCGATGGTCAGCAAGGTTTGATTTTTGAGAAAAACATTTTCCACATTGTATGCATGAAAATGGCTTCTCCCCTGTGTGACTTATCTGATGGGTGACTAAAATTGATTTTTGGTTAAAACATTTTCCACATTGTTCACATGAGAATGGCTTCTCCCCTGTGTGAATTCTCTGATGTGTAAGAAGACCTGACTTATGTTTAAAACATTTCCCACATTCTAAACATATAAAAGGCTTCTCCCCTGTATGAGATTTGTGATGGACAAACAGCTTTGACCTTTGAGAAAATCGTTTCCCACATTCTAAACATGGAAATGGCTTCACACCTGTGTGACTTTTCTGATGTACAGCGAGATGTGATTTTTGGTGAAAACACTTCCCGCATTCTGTGCATAAGAACGGCTTCTCTCCTGTATGGATTCTCTGATGTGTAACAAGATCTGACTTCTTTTTAAAACATTTCCCGCATTCTGAACATGAAAATGGCTTCTCCCCTGTATGAATTCTTTGATGGTCAGCAAGATTAGATTTCCGAGAAAAGCAATTACCACATTCTAAGCATGAAAATGGCTTCTCTCCGCTGTGACTTCTCTCATGTCTAGTAAGTTTCGACTGACAATCAAAACATGCTTCACATTCTGAACAATTGAACGGCTTTTCCCCAGAGTGAGATTTTTGATGCACAAAAAGATTTGATTTCCGTGTAAAACATTTTCCACATTCTGTGCATAAAAATTCTTTTGCTTGTGTGTGATCTTTCTCATGTTTAACAAGATTTGATATATCTACATAATAATTTCCACATTTTAAACTTGTAAATGGATTCTCCCCTTTGTGAGCTCTTTCATCCCTTTCATTATTTTTATTCTGCTTATCGGTCTTTAATGTTCCAGATGATAGGAATTGTTGAAAACCATTAGATGATAGATCCTCGTTGTGAGGAGATGATGGCGAATCAAATGTAGCTGCATGTTCTGCATTTATATCTTGTGTGATACCATGATCGTCTGCTTTAAAATCTGAAAATATCACATGTTCCTTTGCGCTTCCGATACAGTCACCTGGAGAGAATAGAATTAGATTACGTTCATTTTTTATAATGAAATAAAATTAGATGTTTATTTTTCAATATTTATATCTAAACTTTTCCGTGCAAATTCAGGGGCATGAAAATTTGAATATAACAAAAAAAGACAAACATGCTAAACTCTCACGCTAAAACAATGGCATGTGGCATTTCTCATTAACAATGGGACTACAAGTTTACATTTTTTTGAAACCATAAGTATGAACTGTATAGAAATTTAAATATCACATAATACCTATTATCTAAAGTCTAAAAATCTTTAAAGGTTCTGAGAAATAAGAGATTTCTTGGTCTTCCTATAACTGATTATTATTCCAATTTTTAGGGACAGAGAAGCTACATAATATTAGCAATATCAAAACATTTACACGTATCAGTATTTTATTATTATTATTCATTTTATAGCGCCATTTATCCCATGGCATGTTACATGTGAAAAGGGGCATTCATAGACAAGTAAAATAAACATGAGCAATACAAGGCACACACAAGTACAGAAGGAGTGAGGACCCTGCCCGCGAGTGCTCACTGTCTATAAGGGATGGATGAGGATGCATTAGGAGAGGGTACAGCTGGTCATGCGGTGGTTCAGTAGACTGAGGATCACTGCAGGTTGTAGGCTTGTCGGAAGAGGTAGATCTTCAGGTTCTTTTTGAAGGTTTCCACGGTGGGTGAGAGTCTGATGTGTTGGGGTAGAGAGTTCCAGAGTATGGGGGAAGCACGGAAGAAATCTTGTATGCGGTTGGGGGAAGAAGAGATAAGAGGGGAGTAGAGAAGGAGATCTTGAGAGGATCGAAGGTTGCGTGTAGGTAAGTACCAGGAGACTATGTCACAGATGTATGGAGGAGACAGGTTGTGGATGGCTAGGGTTTTGAACTGGGGCCTCTGGACAATAGGAAGCCAGTGAAGGGATTGAGAGAGGGGAGGCTGGGGAATAGCGGGGAGACAAGTGGATTAGTCGGGCAGCAGAGTTTAGAATAGATTGGAGTGGTGCTAGAGTGGAGGCCAGAGAGTAGGAGGTTGCAATAGTTGAGGCGGGAGATGATTAGGGCTTGCACTAGTGTTTTTGCGGTTTCTTTGTCAAGGAATGTATGGATCCGGGAAAGATTTTTGAGTTGGAGTCGGCAGGAGGTGGCAAGGGCTTGGATATGTGGCTTGAAAGACAGAGCAGAGTCGAGGATCACCCCGAGGCACCGAGAATGTGGGACTGGGGAAAGTGAGCAGCCATTTACTTTGACGGATAGGTCTGGTGGAGTGGTAGAGTGAGATGGGAGAACGATGATGAATTCTGTTTTGTCCATTTTCAGTTTTAGAAAGTGAGCAGAAAAGAAAGATGAAATACTGGACAGACATTGTGGTATTTTGGTTAGTAAGGAGGTGATGTCAAGTCCAGAGAGGTAGATCTGCGTGTCATCAGCCAGCAGAGATGATACTGAAGACAACTATGATACTGAAGAATACTATGAGCTGTCCCAGGCCGTAGGTGTTGATGGAAAAGAGTAGGGGTCAGAGAAGGAAGTCTTGGGGAACACCAACAAACGGGGCGAGGTCAGCAGGTGGTGTGGGAGAGGAAGACACTGAATGTAAGGTCTGTTAGATATGACGAGATCCAGGATAGGGCCAAGTCTGTGATGCCAAAAGATGATAGAATCTGTAACAAAAGGGAATGGTCCACAGTGTCAAAGACAGAAGACAGGTCCAGGAGGAGGAGGACAAAATAGTGTTGCTTGCGCTTGGTGGTTAGTAGGTCATTAGTGACTTTAGTTAGGGCAGTTTCAGTTGAGTGATGCATAATGGGGAAGGCCAGAGATCAGGAGACTATAGACTTCAATGGGCCAACACTACACCTTCTTGCCGATCTCTCTCGCTAGACTCTTGCCAAAAGGAGGGCTTTGAAACCTCTCCTTGAGGTTCTCCGTGCAAGGGGCATCACTTACTCCTGGGGTTAACGCTTCCAGCTACAGGTGCGTAGGGATTCTGTGTTGCTGGTTTTGAGATAGCCATCAGACCTAGCCATCAGACCTGCCAAAGTTTTCTACGGCTTTGGATCTGCCGCCGGTGACTATCTCAGAGTGGCCCCAAATGACCACGTTCTTGTTCAGAGGCCCTCGTGGAGGACGGAAGCCACCTCCTGACTTGGAGAGGAAAAAGAAGCGAGGCCCAAAACACCGCTCTGGTACTCCCAAGAGTGACTCTTGAATGGTGCAAAGCTTCCTAACTTTTTCCTTCTCCCTACACATTCTGGGGGGCTGTCAAGCAATGGTCGGGTAGATCCGAGATTTATTTTTTCGACAGAGAGGACCATGGGTACACCATACCCAACGTACACCTTGGTCTTACTCTAACAGTACCCACTCATGTACTCGCACCCTGTTTTGTTTTTGTGTGCTACCAGGGGTATAGATTCCTCTCACTTTGGTTTACGATTAACCTGTTATGATTCAGTCAGTTCAGTATGCACTGTAACAACTCTTTAAGACTTTATTGCAATCACTAAGCTTACTCCCTTATTATTAAGATGGTTAAGTAGATAACTGTTTGTTATTAAGGACTAGGATATTTGTAGATTTGCTGGCTGTAGTGGTAAAACTGGTTGTGACATAGAGGTAACGTGTTCCAGTTACTCCCAACCTTAGGGTGTGTCTGACACTATTTGCAGAGTTTTCTCTGTTCTCATACTTAGTCCTTAGGCTCAGTGGCCTTTGGGGACCAGCGTTTTTCTGTTTGGTCCGTCTGCTTCTCATTTTCTTTTCTCCTCTCTCTCTTGCTGTATTCCTTCTTTTTCTCTTCTATTTATCTTTCCCCTTTACATCTTCAACTTTCCGTCACTTACCTCCCCTCCTTAATTCCCTTACTTCCCGGTTACCATCTCTGTTTCTGCGTGCTCATGACGACCTTGAATTTGTGCTCCTTAAACATCTGGGGATTTAATACCCCTGAGACGAGATCTCAAGAGCTTTTTCATATTCACAAAAACGTATTGATATACACCTCCTACAGGAGACGCATTTTAGGTCAGACCGAGTACCCAGCCTCAAACATAGATACTATAACCAATGGTTTCACAGCACCAACCCAGAGTCGAAGTCTAAAGGAGTCAGTATTGCCCTTCATAAGTCGTTTCTGGCCCAAGTGATTGACTCTAAATCAGACCCAAATGGTAGGTTTCTGTTCATTAAGATCAAATTAGCAAGAGAAATATTTACGATTGCCAATTTTTATCTCCCCAATCAGGACCAGGTACGGACCTGCAAAACCTATCTACATTAACTTTCCACCTTTGCTGAGCGTTCTGTGGTAGCTGGTGGGGACTTTAATTTTGCTCTGGAACGCAACGTGGACTCGTCCTCTGGTAGGTCCTCCATACCTGCCTCACATCTGGAGAACCTGAGAGATAAATTGTTGGAGTCTAGACTGGTTGACGTATGGAGATTGACTCATCCGAAAACCAGGGACTACACTTTCTATTCTACGGTACATGATTCATATAGCAGAATAAATTTCTTTTTAATTAGCCACAGACTGTCCTTCTGCCTGGTTATGCAAATAGATATGATCGTGTGATCAGACCGTGCCCCGGTCAATCCGGCTAAGGCTGCTTTCACACTGCAGTTTTTTCACTGATCAGTGTCCATCAGATTTGTGTGCCAAAACCAGGAGTGTCTCCAAAACTCAGAACAGGTGTCAATCTTTCAATTATAGTTTTTCTCTGCAAGTTCCTCTCCTGGTTCCTCTCTGGGTTTTGGCACACAAATCTGATGGACACTGATCAGTGAAAAAACTGCAGTGTGAAAGCAGCCTTAGACTCTCCCGGACCTTTCCACTAGTGAATGGACTTGGTCTCTAAATCCGGGATTGCTTAAGAACCCAGAGTGCCAATCGGCAGTACGGGTGGCGATCTTGGGCTTTTTGGAGAATTTCATAAAGATGACCCCACAGCTCTTCCATATCAATGGGAGGCCTTGAAGGGAGTTATTATGGGGATGCTCATCCAGCAGGGGGGTAAGGATTAAGAGGTAAAGTGCATCCAGCATCAATGATTTATTGGTAACAATGCAGAGTTTAGAAACTAAATATTAACAAACTCAAGACCCTCAGGTGTTGGCCGACCTCTTGAAGGCTAGAGCTGACATAAGCTCCTTGCTGGATTCGGCATCCGCTAGACAAAAGGGTCTTTTCCGATAATACCTGTATGAGCTCCAATAAGCCAGATAGAGCCCTGGCTAGATTTTTCCACCCTTCACTTATATCCCCACCATAAACTCTAATGGCCACTTTACACGCGGCTACATTTCTAGCTTATCCACAGGTAACTTACTGGCTGCAGTGAAATCATGGAGACATTATTCCATTTGTACACAGCAACAAGCTAGAACCATGTCTCCATGATTTCACTGCAGCCAGTAAGTTACAGTACTTGTGGATAAGCTAGAAATGTAGCCGAGTGTAAAGTGGCCATAAGTCGGGTAGGCCCCTGCACAGCCCATGGAATCCTTTAAGGAGATTAATATGACTCTGTCTACAACATTAGAGGACTATATAAATTCTAAGAATAGAGTTTTATGACTATGACACAGGATCTACAGTTAACACCTGTCGGACTTGGTTGCAGGGTCTAAGGAATAAACTTGTTTCCACCTTAAAGTCTAAACATTGCAAGGAGTTATGGGTATTGCTTCATGAAGATCCACACTTTGAGTTTGTGGTCCTGAAACATATTGTGAAGCACCATGCTGAAGGGACTATATTCTTTGCTGTAAATGACCCAAATTTGAACAGTAGCTGTTATAGTAATTTTGCACGGTTCTGATTGAAATGTCCAGGAAAGTGCGCTGTTTGTAATACTTTTTAGTAATCAGCATCAGTGCTGTGGAGTCAGAGTTGGTGTTCATTTTGGTGGAGTTGGAGTCAGACTCAGGGAAATTCAGGAGTCAGAGTCCTGGTCTGTATAGTTACCCGATTGTCATTACGTACATATCATCTAAGCTTGAACACCTTATGTTATGTTATCTAAAGAACGTTTTAATATTGAGTTCTATCTAAAGTTTTTTAATAGCTTTTATTAAAATCTATTTAACTTTATAATCATTGGAAATAATGAAAATAAACTGGTAGTTCATATAGAAATGTCTACCATATGTGGTCATTACTTCTAGTGGTATTTTCAGCTGTATTTTGTATCCTTATTTTAACATCTATTAACAATATCATATTTTTATTTATATTTATTTTGTATTTTGACAAAAGGCGTGAATCTAAAGCTGAAAAACCTGACAAATCACAGAGCTTCCAACAAGTAGCACTAAATGGTACCAGTCAGTGACTGAGATGAATCTGCATTCAATGGTAGCTACTCACCTGGGTAGTCATATATAAGAATCTCCTGTGTACACCGCTCATCACTCCTCACATATGTCTCTGTAGTATTAATATGGGGCAGATCTTCACCCTGAAACAAATATTGTAAAAGTCACAGACAGATGGAGAAGTCCCATCTATGATCAGCTGTAATCTGCCATCTCCACCGTTCTCATTACACAAGTATAAAACATATAATACTGGAGGATAAAACAAGACTGAGCACAAGACCTTCACAGCCGTCTACACATCATAGGGAGATCTCATCACACCTTCTCTCCATCTACCTGATCATCCTGAGGAACATCGGGATCTTCTTGTTTACAGTCCTGTGGGAGAAGAGGACGGGGACATCTCTCTGGTGTTGTCCTCTTACTGGATAGACCTGGAGGAGACACATACAGGACTGAATTCATTCTTTACATACAGATCATTATAGGCCGTGTGTATTTAGTCCTGTCCATTACCTGGTGATGTGAGGGGCTGGGGATCCTCCACCATGACTATGTCCTTGTACAGATCTTTGTGTCCTTCTAAATACTCCCACTCCTCCATGGAGAAATGGACAGTGACGTCCTGACACCTTATAGGAACCTGACACATACAATGATACCATTGTCATCCCCCCCGATCCCTTCATAGCGTTACTGTATAATGTCCCAGCAGCAGCATTCCCAGCAGTGTCACCTCTCCAGTCAGCAGCTCAATCATCTTGTAGGTGAGTTGTAGGATCTTCTGGTCATTGATGTCCTCATGTATCAGGGGGTGAGGTGGAGGCCCCGTGATTGGGCTCAGGGCTCTTCCCTCAGACACAGGGTCCTGACAGCACAGATCACTAGAGCTCTTCACTACTGTGTAATCCTGGTTATGGAGAGACACATTAATAAATCTCCAGTCTCCAGACATTTCCAGAGTCCTCACCTCTCCAGTTCTGTCATCTGTTATTCTGTCCATAGATAAGAATGATGTCATGTGACATTGTCATCACAATCTCTCACCTCTCCAGTAACAAGGAAGAGGATCTCTAGGGTGAGGTGGAAGATCCTCTCCGCCATCTTGTCTCTGTCCTTCTCTGCCCTTGTCTCCATTCTTGATGGGATAGAAAGGAATATTCTTTTATATAGAAGATCTCCACTGAGGGGATCCAATATTAGAGGGACCTTAAAAAGAAGATGTGTAATGCTTTAATTTATGCCACTTAAACTCCTTATATACAGTTTAGCTGGCTGTAAACCGTAGCAAAAGTTATTCCTGCTAGGGAGGTGTCACCTCATAAAAATAGTCAGCTTCTCAAGACATTTGTATCCCCTCCAGACCGTCCCCCTTCTTCTTAAACACCGGGACGATGGCAGAATTAATGCAGCTTTTTTGAAATTCCTTTGTAAGGGAAGGAGACCCAGGATGAAGGCCGGTACCTTAATGCTCACGAGGGAGGGGGGAGGCCTGGGTTTGCCAGATGTCAGGGGTTACAACCTGACATGCATTGCGAGGGCATATCTTTGACTGGCTCAAGAAATCCAGTAGGTACTTGGATTATAGCCTAGAGTCTGACCTGTGTGAACCCGGGGATCCAGTAGCCATCTTACATTCTTCCGGCACAATTATCGCACCAGAAGCAAAAAAATTCCATAATTTTTAAGGACACAATAGGTGTATGGAAAGTGATTAGAAGAAAGTTAGGATTATCATGGAAGATATCAAAATACTCAACCCGTGGAGGCACCCGGACTTTAAACTAGGGAGGGATGCTAGGGAGGGATAGCGCCCTCTTTCGACAATGGAGGTATAAGGGCATTGCGAGCATGCAGACTTAGTGCAGGTACAAGAGCAAAGGTGGATGTCTGGGGCGGAGGCATTAGACAAATGACAACTACCCTCATCTCACATCCTCCAGTACGAACAACTGAAATTCCATCTAATGCAATCAATGGTTGACGTGAAACAGGAATGCCATAAAATGGGGTCGAATGACCTACTAGATAGTGACATGTGCCTATTACCATTTCCACAATCTATTACACCTTGAGGGATCGGCTTCTCCCTTCAGGCCAGGACAGCGTGTTTAGGAAATGGGAGACTCAGTTACAGGATGGAGACATGGGATAGGCAATCCTTGATGGGTGGACTGAGGTACAGAAACATATTATAAAGGAGAAATGGAGAGATTCCTATTTCAGACTGATACATAGAGCCATACTAGGATTTAACATCCCGAATACAGTCAAGAATCGTGATAGAATCCAGGCATGTACGAAGTGTGAGATGGCAAAAACAGACAAGTTCCATGGTATATGGGAGTGTGTGGAGGTGACAAGAGGGTGGGGAAAAAGTACGAGACATGTGACTGTAGCTTGCAATTAGACCCCAAAAGATGGATCTTTCATCTCATGAGCGACTTGTCTATTGGAAAAGAACGAATGAAACTATTACATACAATGGTGATGGCATTCAAGAGATTACTACTGCGCCAATTGTCTAGATAAATTGATTCCAACTATGAACGATCTGATAGCTGAGCTGAGAGGGGCCCTGACCCTAGAGAAAATTGAGGCAGAATGTGACAGGGATAGGAAAGCTTCCAAATTTTTTGCAAATTGGCATCAGTTCAATGTAACACACGTCTCACAAGCCGGTGTCACATGCAGCAACCAAGGCTGCGATGTCGGAAGCGATGCGCGGGTGCGTGCTCGCTTCCGACATCGCAGCCTTGGTGTCACATGGCAAGATGTTGCCGGTGACGCCGTAGCGATGCGGGTGGAGCCATCGCTCACTGGGCTGGGATCAACCCAGCGAGCGATCCGCAGCAATGCTGTGGTATAGGCTGGATCGCCGCCAACATCGCTATTGCGGTGTCACACAGCGCGATCCAGCCTAATCGCTGGTTGCAAATTGACAGGTTTACGGTCATGCTCGTAAACCTGTCAACCTGCGACCAGCGATAAATCGCAGTTGCGTCGCGCTGTCACACAGCACGACGCACTTGCGATATACACAGTTTTTGAGGGAACTCGGCAAGGAGGTTGTTCCAAACATCTTGGAAAGCTAACCACAGATCGTCTGTGGATGTAGGTTTTCAAAAATCACTTTGTGTCATTATGCAATCCCAGACTCGCTGATGTTGAGATTATGGCTCTGTGGGGCTGTATCATCACTACCATGACTTATTCTTTCTCTTTATGTGAAATATAGTTCTCAATGACATTGAATGTATACTTGTGATTTTGAAGATACTTTGATTATCTGGTCTTTGAAAGAGAAGGATCATCATTCTCTATGTTTCATGTTCTTTGTGTCAATCATGCATTGTTTGGATTTGATATTTGGGCTTTATTTTTTACTGCCTTTTCTTTTGAGTTTCCTGTCCTTCAGAAATGCCCCTTTAATTCTGGAATCCATCAGATCCGCTTCCCCCCACCTATGGGTTTTTTATGAAGAATAAAGCTTAATCTTCTATAATCCCAGTACTTTTGCCTCATAATTGACTTCCTTTCCTTATGTGGACTTTATTCCCTTTTGGTCAGACAGGTGGGCATGTGTGCAGCTAGAAGTTGCAGAGGTAGGCTATCACAAGGGCCAATGGTATTATGACTTTGTTCCTTTTAATCTGGCTCTATATTGCAATTTGACGAAAGAAAGAAAGAAAGAAAGAAAGAAAGAAAGAAAGAAAGAAAAGAAAGAAAGAAAGAAAGAAAGAAAGAAAGAAAGAAAGAAAGAAAGAAAGAAAGAAAGAAAGAAAGAAAGAAAGAAAGAAAGAAAGAAAGAAAGAAGAAAGAAAGAAAGAAAGAAAAATACTGGACAGAAGGCCGAGAGCAGTGGGTCAGCAATGAGGTATTTGTCTTAATGTTTTTGCCTGCCCTGCCTCAGCTTATTCAGATATTCTAGATACGAGCCAACCTACTGAGCCTATGTAGTTTGGAACCTGGGGACTGCCTGCACTTATCCTTCATTATGCATTGTCCTGCTTTTACCCATTTGCTGGAAACTGGCATTTGTCTGGTTACCTTTGAGTCTCAGCTGTCCGGAATTTTGTAACATCTGGTCAACCTTACACTGGGCATATGTGTCAAAACGCGAAGATGTAGGAAGATATGACATAACTATACATTGTGGTACAGACAGGGGCGGACCTACCGTGGTGCAGCTGGTTCAGCTGCACCAGGGCCCCGACCGGCTAGGGGGCCCCTCAAGCCGGCAAGGGGGCCCCCAGCCGACCCCCGTAACCCAATGTCAGAAGAGAGGTGGGTCAGGCAAGGGAAGCAGGAAGCTTCCTGCTTCCCTTGCCTGATCCTGCCCCCCCTCTCCTCTGCTCCACTGCCGCCCCGGCTCCCAGGAATGCATGCATTCGGCGCGGCTCAGCGCAGGTAGGAAAGCCGCATCACCAACAACTGCAAAACCCCCCCGTTCCTCGCCGACGGCCGCCAGCCCCCCCTCACCATGGCTGCACCAGGGCCCTCTGGGCTCAAAGTCCGCCACTGGGTACAGAGACTTGACAGTTATATCACAGTCTGGAGAGAGGTTGAAGAGCCGCATGACGAGATGGTTTGAAGTACAAAATCCCACTGATAGGTTTATTTTAAAGGGAATCTGTCACTAGGTTTATGCTACCATATCTGAGATCTGAAAGCACCATATTGTAGAGGAAGAGACCCTGAAGCCCCCGTCACACATAACGAGATCGTTAGCGAGATCGTTGTTAAGTCCCATATTTTGTGACATAACAGCTATCTCGCTAATGATCTCGTTATGTGTGACACTTAGCAGCAATCAGGCCCCTGCTGTGAGATCGTTGATCGTTACAAAGTGCTCTGGGTCATTTCTTAGGTTGTTGGTCTCCCGCTGGGAACGCTGCATCGCTGTGTTTGAAAGGGACAATGACCAACGATCTCAATACTACGCCCGACCTCCTATCATTCCGGATCGTTGCTGAGTCGCTGGTGAGATCTGACTGTTTGACATCTCACCAGCGATCCCAAAGTGACGCACCAGCGATCCCTAAGGATCATTATCGTTGTCGGGATCGCTGTTGCGTCGTTGTGTGTGACGGGAGCTTAATAGATCAGTTCATGGGCTGATTGCTGCAGTTTTGATAACATCACTGTTTTATCTGCTGTAATTGTAGGGGATGGTGGCTGGGTTGTGGGCAATGGGGGCTGGATTGTTGCTGTTGGGGGTGAGGTTATAAAGAGCAAATGAATATGAAGGACTACCCGGCAAGCTTACTATTTCTTTGCTGGTAATCTTCTTCTGATAAAAAAAAGGAATTTGATCAAAACCACAGCAAGCAGCCCAGCAATTGATACATTGCTGGAATCAAGGTGTCTACCCCTCACACGGTAATACTTCTCGAGAGGTGGTTGCAAGCCACAATCTGTGCGAAGAAATCATAGACGCTTGATTGCATCCAATGACAGATGAATAGTCATTAAAGGGTTGTTATAACTGGTTGTTAGGTAAGTCTTGTTATTCTAGGTTGATGCGAGTCAGTTCAGATGGGCGTTTTAAAAATTGTTCTGCCGAAATCTTATTATACAAGGTGATATATCATCAGACTATGCTTTCTGATCAATTCCCTGAGGAGGAGAGACGGATGTTCTTAGATCTATTGGAGTTAGTAGAGGACAATGAACGCTCTACAGATAGGAGGACATGAAATTTACGTCTGCCATCTCAATCAAGTCCATCATTACGGATTTCACTTACTATCAATACTTTCTTTAAGGTAAGGGTACAAGAATTCCGGAACCTAAAAGGTGGATAAAACACGATTCACCATTATCTCCATAGAAGAAAAGAATGCGATTCAGGAACTAAACGGGAATAAAACCTTTATTATCAGACAAGTGGATAAAAGAAGATTTTTGTGTACTCACCGTAAAATCTCTTTCTCTGAGCCTTCATTGGGGGACACAGGATACCATGGGTGTATGCTTTTCTGCCACTAGGAGGCGACACTAAGTTAATTAAAAAAGTTAGCTCCTCCTAGCAGTATACACCCCCATGTAGGAGTGAACATAGCCAGTTTGTACTAAAGCAGTAGGAGAAGCAATATGAAGATTGTGGTATGCTGGTCTAAAGGATAATACGAAGTTAGGGTGGGTGCTGTGTCCCCCAATGAAGGCTCAGAGAAAGAGATTTTACGGTGAGTACACAAAAATCTTCTTTTCTCTATCGCTTCATTGGGGACACAGGATACCATGGGACGTCCTAAAGCAGTCCCTAGGGTGGGAATAGCCAAAGACCAGAGGGTAATGTGGAGGGCTACCTTGTTCAGGGCAAGGTGGCCGTTGAACGTTGTGATTTAAGTAGCATCAAAGTCGAGAGATCATGTCGATTTCTTAGACTTTAGGAAAAGGACTCTTTGTAATAAAAAGAGAGAGACTATTGTACTGTAGTCGGGACAAGGGGAGGCGTCTGGCCTACCTATGTTTATTTATTTGGTATTATTTACATTTTTATTTTTTTTTTTATTTTTTTTTTTTTTTATAAAGGGTTTGACTGGGTAGTAAAGACACCCGTTGGCCCATTCGGGGACTAAATCCGCTCTTGGCGTTGTTAGCCCCACGCTCTCACCAACTGAGCTAACCGGCCATGTGTGTTGCAATAGGTCTCTGGAACAGCTGCCCAAGGTGGGTGACCTGGGCTCTGCTGGTGGGCGCAGACAGTCTTTGTTCTGGTCTGACAGGGTTCAGTACCAGGTTTCTTTAGACTTAGGTGGATTCGGTGAGTACCTGCATGCTGCTGATAAATGTGGCCAGGTAGCGAAGCAACGTTGGTGTTATAGGGGGCGTTTTAAGAGTCGGGTGGCTCTGTCTGAAAGGGTGAAAGACAGGAAAAATCTAGGAGCATTGGATGATCCTGATAAGGGCCGGAGTCAAACAGCCACTGTGAGACTGCCAAGGGTTTGTTGAGACGAGAATGGTAATGAGCCTTGTGTGAGGGTTGTGTTACTAATGTCTGCTAGGACCAGTACGTGTCCTGAGGAGGCAAGCACAGGCACAGAAGCTAGAGGTGGAGGGCGTTCGACGTCTCTGTAGTCTGTGGGATGTCTAGGTAGCCTTCGGGAGAAGGAGTAACGAGTGTTGAGGCGTGAGACAGGATTAAAGTGTCTGCACCGGGCCTCGAACCGACCACCTTTGCATTGGTAGGCAGCAGTGCTTACCACTACACCACGGCTCCTATCGTATGGTTGGCTAGCGTAACTGACAGTTGTTTGTGTGAGCTTCTACTTACAGTTAGAAACCTAGGGTCTTGACCCGAAGCACACTTGGCTGATGTTACTAGACTAAATGGTCGGTTGTAAACCGAGTAAACGCTTGGCTTTAAAAGCCAAGTGTATCAGTGATAGGCGTGAATACCCTGTAAGGCGTAGGCCGTAACGTGGCCAGTGTGGGTACTTGAGTGTTAGCGCCTATTTGGGGTGGAGGAGACGCACTTGCCGTGGTAATTTTTGATACGTGGTTGTAGTGTGTGACGTTGCGGGCTCAGCTTAGCATTTGCTAGTAGTTGGTGGTCGGGGGCTGGGCCCTAGTAAGTGACTGAGGCTTTAACGTCTTTGGTTAGGCAAGGAAGATTGTCTATGGTGAGTTGAACCAAGTTAGAGGTAGACAACAATTGTAATTTATTTTATACGTGCCTTCCTCTGCATATGAGCTCGCCACCCTCCGCTGAATGACAGACAGGAGGTTTATTACCAACAGGTGGGTTAGCGTATTGTTCTTCCGGCACTGGGACGGGCATTTTGGCTTCGGGGGCGAAGGCCTTTGAAGGGAGAGGTCAGAGTGGTAGATGGTGTAAGGGTTACCAGTTTTGATGATTAGACATTTGTTGGATAAGCTGACTGTAGTCTATGGTGCAAGGGGCTGGTGCTGCTGGAGAGTAGCTAAGCGCGGCCCACTCCTAGAGGATGACTAACGTTTACTTGAGTCATGTCCTAAATGATCCGTGGATTACGCCATTTACGTCATCTGTATGATTTTTGGGGCTGTGCCGTTAGTATGTATGGCGTTGTCCTGCTAGATGCCCGGTCGGGCTGTTTGCTCTGTTTGGCGGTGGGTAAGGATGTTAACGGTGCAAGGAGGTACCACCTACTTAGCGAGGTGTAGCCTATGTGCGGTCGACTTGTTTAAATTCGATTACCTCATGTGCGGACATCAGAGACATCGATGGTTCAGCAGCTGTACCTTTGTTGCGGTCTGTGAGGACGCCTGCTTGAGGGGACTTCACCCTTTCCGTAGGTGTAGGGTCCGAATTCCAGATGAGGTCAGTTTACCTGTTAATCCTTTGTAAAAGAGAATTAAGAGGCGACAGACAGACATGGACACTGAACTAGAGACGTTGTAGACTTTCCAGGTATGGATGTAAAGGAGTGCGTACGAAGGCCGCTGTATGGGAATCTGAGTTGGTGTACTGAGATGAAACGTGTGGGCCGCTAGTTATATTGTGGTTGTAAGACTGATATTAGATGTGGAAGGATATAAACACTATGTCCGAACACAAGCGCTGTTTTATATGTTATAGTGTTTCGGATCCCGAGCCAGTAGGCAGTTTGGCAGGTGTCTATACTGCAGTTAAGGGCCCGTTTTCAGGCTACTTGGCGGATCCTTCTGATTACTGCTTCCGTTGTAGCGCAGTGCTGAGAGACAGCTTGACCTGACTAACGAATGTTGGGCAGGTTCTACCGAGGTAGCCTGTATAGAGTTGCATCTTGGCTAAAGTATGTGAATCACTGTCCCTCCGGCAGTTAATATTGGCTCAGAAGTCCTAGGCTGATGAAGTGGAGGGCTATGGAGCGCCAGGCAGTGGTGTTTTCCGTACTCTGCCTGATGGGAAAACTATATACTAATGCTGGAGCCAGTTAGGTCGAGTTGTGCGGCCTTGAATTATGCGCTGATATGACCACTGAACAGAGTGAGTTGTAGATTTCGTTAGCCGTTAAGGCAGACGGGTTCGTCTATTATCGAGACGGTGGTTTCGTGACACGTACAGCTGTGTGCGCCGTACGGGTATAGGCCCGATAGCATAATTGATAACCAAATAAGACCAGCCACATAATATATCCTGTGTTATGTGAGCGGGTCATACGGTGCTGGTAGTTTGACAGGCAAAGTACCTCTGCGTGCCTGAGGTATGGTGGGGGAATCAGATTTGTTAGATAGTTTGGCTTTCTAAATAACATAAGGTAGCCGTCCGATTCATAGTATAGTATGTGGGAGCTTATGGTACTGGCTTGCAGAGCTGCGAGGCGATAGAACGGTGAGTCATGTTGGTGCGTGTGTAGATGGCAGTTTTGACTGGTGGACGGCGGGCAAAATCCATAGTTCCCTTGAGTTCTAGGCTCCCGTCCGGCTTACCATATAGTGAACAGGTTTTGCAATTCACAGTCTGGGGAACGGGGAAAGACTATAATTCTGCCTAATGAGTCTATCGATTGTGTCAGTGCCAGGGCCCTTGTGGGGAGCTGCATCAGTGGTGGGCTTCATGGGTATTGGGTTCGCCGTTTAAGCCGGCTGTAAGGCGTGACCCCCTGGAAGTGTAGTCTGGCAGCCGGTACATGATGCGTTGACCCTATTTGTTTTGGCTGGTTTGGGATGCACTTAAATGGTAAAGTTATGTGATACAGTAACATCCACGATATTACTTATGCACAGGGGTTGTGAGATGTTGAAATGTCATAGTTAGTGCGTCATGGCGTGTAGCACCGTGATGCGACTACAATGCATCGTTGGATCACTGATTGATGAACGTGTCCATAAACTATGAACTAGCTGATAGTCGTCTCTCCAACCTGCTGCCTCGTTGTGTGTCACACTGCGATAACACTGCCGTTAACGACTTTGCTTATTCACCCCAGTGACCAGGTATCGTTCGCTGGGTTGTGTGAATGATCGCCGATGCTGCATTGTTGGTGTGTCATCTGCGATATCTACGCGTGTGACATCTCACCAACGATGTCTAGGCGAAGTCTGTAGCGGACGTTCCCCTGTGAAATCGTTGGCGACATTGTTACAGCGTTGAAGCGTGTAACGGTACTTATAGTGTTTGAGAGTTTAGCAGCGGTGCTGGGCGGAGGAGCTCTTGCTTTGGAGGCATTCTGTGGTGCCAGCCTGCTGAGCTGGCTCCGTTTTTATTTTTGTCTCTTGTGTTAGTCCTCTGTGCACTCAAACTTATGGAGTTTAATTTGAGTCTAATCACAGCGGCAGCTTTGGCCTCTGGAGCCACAACCTTTGTGGGTCAGCAGGTAGCAGGGATTTGGGTCCATTGATTATGCTCATCACTCCATTCCGGGCTGTAAGGGGGCCGGATGGGCACGAGCTGTGGCCTCACACGGGTAGGAAAGTTGGTGGAGGTAGTGCTGGGACTTGTAGTGCCGCACAGACTGAGCCCATGTCAGCGGCTGCTATATCCCTAGAGGGGCCCCAGGTGACAGCACTTAGTGCGGGCTGTTGCTGCCACTGACCGCTGTCTGGTCGCTATATTCTTCAGCCAGGTGCTGTGGCCCATGTTTGAATGCTTTGTTCTTAGGATTCGCGCCATTTTGGGGGCGTGGGGGTAGGGGTGTGCAGAGCAATGGGGCCATGACTTGTGCCCCACATGCGCGTTCTTTGTTAAGTTTCGCGCTGGTCCGGGGGCGTGGCTTGGGGCGGGGTTTCTGTGGCCCAGCATCATGACACAGGGCGTGTTGCCGCGATTGACGCTAGTATCGGCCAATCGTGGCTATCCCTGTCCCGTCATTGCGCCCACCCCCATGACGCCGGTGGTCACGTGATGCGCGGCCAATCACCGGTGGCGCCAACGTGTAGGCCCAGACTGGGGTCTAAATTAAAGCGCCAGGGCCCGCGATAGCGGCAGGTTGCCGCGCTATACCGGCAGCCTGCGGCGCTGCCGCAGGCTGTTGTTCCTCCGTCCCGTGCATTGGACGCGCACCCCGAACTTACTGGCGGTGCGCGTCCAGCATGGAGCCGCCGTGGAACACTGAGGGTGGGGGCTGTGGAGACTGAGCACCGGATCCTTTGAGGCTGGGTCGGTGCTGATGTGGCCAGGGTGTCATCATCCTCTCCTTGGTTGGAGAGGGTGAGAGGTGGCGGCATGGGAGCTCCTTGAGGGATGCTCTGCAGATGGCCAGAGGCTCTGGGGTGAGCAGGGAGTGCAGAGCCCTTTGTGGGTTCCGTCTTTCTTCCCCGGGGGGACGCAGCGAGAGGGGGGCCTTGCGGGGTCCGTTGCTCTTCCACAGCGGAGAGGCTTGTGCCCTGAGCTTACCGGTGGTGCGCGTCCCGGCCTGGGGCCGCCGCGGGGGAAATGGTGCCCTGTGAGCGCAGGCTGCTGCTGTTGGTGCTGCACCAGATCCCTTGGGGATGGATCGGTGCGGTGGCTGGGCACCCTGGTGGCCTCAAACACCTGCTCCTTTGTTGGAGGAGGTGAGAGGTGCTGCACTTGTGCTCCCTTTGCTATGGGAATGCACAGTGACTGGCAGGCTGTTTGGTCTGGGGTAGTGAGAGCGGAGCCCCTCTATGAGGATCCGTCGCCCCTCCAAGGGTGGTGTGCGCTGCCTTGGGATCCCCCATGCTCTGTGTAGAGCAGTGCCTTTGGCGTATAATAAAGAGTTAAATAAGAATTAAGTAGTAAAATTAAAAATAAAGAGTAAAAAATGGTAGATGTGGTCTGAGCTACAGACACACATGTGCCTCCAGCGACACTAAGCAAAAAACTGGCTATGTTCACTCCTACATGGGGGTGTATACTGCTAGGAGGAGCTAACTTTTTTAATTAACTTAGTGTCGCCTCCTAGTGGCAGAAAAGCATACACCCATGGTATCCTGTGTCCCCCAATGAAGCGATAGAGAAAGTGGGAATATTGTTCTATGGCCGGTGGTATTGTATGTAATGGAAACTCAAAGACAACTGACTAATACATCCACTCATGCTAGCTTGCCCTCAGATCCCGTCTCTGTCTTTAAGAAAACAGTGGACGCCATGATCAACCTGGTATATGAAGAAAAGATCATCAATAAGTTGATCAGAATTTCATTTTAGTCTCTATACCCATCATTCCTACCTTATGCTTAATTCCAAAGATCCACAAATCAATAGATAACCCCCCCTGTGAAGACCTATTGTGGCGAGAATTGGAAGCCTTAATAAAAAAGCATGCCAATATGTTGATTTTTTCTTGAAACCTTAGTAGTAAATCTACATAAAGGTACCTTTACACGTCGCAACTATTGCCGGCGATCGGAGGCAACCGAACGTGTGCGTGCACGTTTTTGACGGTTGACTCCAAACGCCGATGCCGCATGTACACACCGCAATTGCGTTGTCAACCTAAGGTGATGTATCGTCCCAGAAGTTCCCACAACAACATTGGGAAACATCCAATTGACTCCTGACGCCGCTTCACACGCCGCAATCCCCAAAGGAATGTGGGCGTACATGTTCAGCGCCGCAAGAACATAGGCGTGACAGACTTGTGTATTCCGCGCCCCAAACACGCTGATTAGACAACGCAATAGCGTCATGATAGGCCAGCTAATACATGACGCCATTACAATTGTGTAATGTGTATGGACAGCTCTTCAAATATGTTGCCCTGTGAAGGGTCAGCCAATGGTAACACAGTAGCCCCCACCAATCATCGCTGGGGGGGCGGTATCCAGCACGCTGTGGCACGCCTCTGGGAAATCACTAGGCGACGCTGATTCCATCCCTATCACCCCTTCACACGCCGAAACCAGGGAAATTCTCCTTCCGGGTTGCGTCTGGTTTTTGAACAATGCTCTGAAATCGCAACCGGGAGCAACTTTCAAAATCACCACCGGGTTCCAGAATTACACGCTGCAATTTCTTAGCAATTTCAGGGCAACGGTGACGGAACTCCGGATTGCCTCTCAGTTGCTACACTGTAGTTGCGGCGTGTAATGGTACCTTTAGAGACAAAAGGCATTTTCTTGAAAAGCCTGAAAAACTACACATACCGGAGGACACAAGTCTAGTCACACTAGAAGAGGAGGCGCTGTACATGAGTATACCACATGAACAAGGGCTTCATGCCACTAAGTACGCACTCGAAAAAACATAAAATACAGATGTCCAACATAACTAGTTACTAATTGACTTGTTGTGATTTATGTTGCACCAGAACTACTTCGTGTTTGACTGGAAGTATTCCAAACAGCTAACCGGTACAGCTATGGGAGTGCGGTGCGTCCCGTCTTATGCCAATCTCTTTTTGGGGTGGTGAGAGGAGCTTATGATATACCCCCACAGCAAATTTCAAACACATGTATTTAAATGGCTGAGGTTTATAGACGATCTCCTGATGTTATGCACAGGGTCCAAGGAAGCATGCTTAAACGTCATCCCAGAACTCAATAGTAATACTTGTTACATTGTCCACACTACAAAAACAAGACTGCTGTGAAATTTCTGGATGTTAAATTAACAATAGAGAACAACCTTATCGAATCCAAACTCTTCCGAAAGGAGGCGGCGACTAATACCACCCTACACTACAAAAGCGTCCTCCCCCATCACCTAAAATCGGGCACACCCTATGGACAATTTATAAGGGTCAAACTGAATTGTAGTGACTTGTCTGATTTTCAACAACAGGCAGAAGAGCTTGTGCAATGTTTTAGAAAAAGAGGATAAAATTGTCCGTGAAGCAGTCTCCAGAATGGCCAAAATTAACAGGGAAAATCTTCTGAAAGGGAATCTGTCAGGTCAAAAATCCATATGTCACTGATATCATTTCTAATTCCTCCAATGAAACTCTTTCTATTTATGTATTTCTTTCATTTATCCTCCCCCTATCCTCTGTAAAGTGCAAATAAAGAGATTCATTCAATCTGTCAATCACAGTGAGTGATCACTTAGTTCTCTGCTGCACACTCCCCAAGGAATGAATATTCATGTAGCGACATTACTGCACACAAGAAAGGTTCAGTAAAAATCACTCACATGGGGGGGTCTGTATCCTTCTGTCTGCTCTCCCTGTATGCAGCAAAACAAATGTTCAAATAAACACATAAAATCTCTCACAGACAGCACGGCTTCTGATCAGAGCAACAAATGGAGGATATTGCCTTACCTGGCTGAGCTTTCAGATATCAGATATGTGCCTACCATCTCTTCTTCCCCCTTCCCATCAGATGCAGCTTACAAGAGAGGAAAAATGAAACTAGAAGTGCGGCACAGAGCACAGGGTGGAGAGAATGCCAATCTGGGAAGGAGTGAATAATAAATTCACTACATACTGCGAACTATTCAGCAGTAATTGACCGGACTAGTGAAGCTAGCTGCTTGCTGAGTGTAAAGGTACTTATAGCAAGAGAACTACAAAGGGTGAAGTAACGATTTTTCCACATTCTGAAAGGTCTGCCCAGGCACTATTCAAGGGCACTATTAGTATCATACTGAAAAATGACCTGACAGAGTCCCTTTAAGCCAAAAATTAAGAACACATCTTAAACAGCAACTAGACTCATTACAACATATAATAATCAATGGCAGGATTTTTACCAAATAACAAAGAAGAACATTTTACTTATGGAACCAAGACTAAAAAATGCAATCTCTTCAAAACTACGGTTGACGGTGAGATGTGCGTGGAAATTTAAGGCATATGTAAGCATCATCCATTTTACTTGGTCCACAACGAGGTTACACAGAAGTATTAAGCTCAAGGGATCATCCCTATGAGGAAATTTTTCAATCTGCACCCACATGTCAGCCAGGAGGGTATTCCCACATCCCAACAACCAACAGGATTATCGCTTCAGGGATTATATCAATTGTCAAATGGAACCCAGGAAAGGGAAAGCGTGCAGAGATAAGCTAGGAACAATTGTGTAGAAACATATAACACACATGCACAAGTGTAAAAAGCCAAAGTAGCAACTTCAAGTTAGGATAGCCTTCTACAACCTAATTACCTATGGGAGAAAGAAGTAGGTAAAAAAAGTGAGACATCACAGAGCAAATATCTAGCTGGTAACATAGTAACATAGTTTTTAAGGTTGAAGGAAGACTTTAAGTCCATCTAGTTCAACCCATAGCCTAACATGTTGATCCAGAGGAAGGCAAAAAAAAAACCCCATGTGGCAACACTTAACTCCACATTGGGGAAAAAAATTCCTTCCTGACTCCAGGTACGGCAATCAGACTAATTCCCTGGATCAACGCCCTATCAAAGGATCTAGTATATATAACTGGTAATATTATAGTTTTCAAGAAAGTCATCCAAGCCCTTCTTAAATGTTAGTAGTGACTCCCTCATTACAACATCATGTGGCAGAGAGTTCCATAGTCTCACTGCTCTTACAGTAAAGAATCCACGTCTGTGATTATGATTAAACCTTCTTCCCTCCAGACGTAGAGGATGCCCCCTTGTTCCAGTCTCAGGCCTAAGAGTAAAGAGATCATTAGAAAGTTCTCTGTACTGTCCCCTCATATATTTATACATTATTATAAGATCACCCCTAAGCCTTCGTTTTTCCAATCTAAATAACCCCATGTGTCTCTCTGACAGAAAAATCCTATACAGTGAGGCTGAACTCCTTAGCGAATCCACACAGGAATATAGCCAGCAGGAAATCTGGAAGTTATAAATAGCTTGTCACGCTGGGAGTGGGGAAGACACCCAGCGTAGGATAACGACAGGGGGGGAATCAGGAGTCCCTAATGCTAAGGGCACAAGAAGGAGACGGTGACCCCTAGACTTCCTAGAGCTGACCCTGTCTGCCCTAACGTCCCTATACAGTCTCCTCAACTGTCGCCGACCACGAACCTCGTCCCTCTCTGATCCTAGATCTATCTTATCTAAGGATCAGATGGAGAGGTTCACTAGACCCCTCCACTATCAACTAAAGACAAACACCAGGGAAGACAGACATTTGGGAAAAGGAAACACTTATCTGACAGCAGAACTCAGCAACCTCCACAATCTCAGCTTCTGCTGGAGCAAGGATAAAGTGTGCACAAGGAACTATCACCTGCACCGAGGAAGGGTAATGAACCTCCTTATAAAGGTGGAAGGAATCTGCTGGGTCCTAGTGACCTACAACATTGGTGGATAAAACCAGACCGAGCGCAAGACCTCCACAGCCGTCTCCCCATAATAGAGAGATCTCATCACACCTTCTTTCCATCAACACAGAAGGTAAATGCTCCTGAAAGAGACGGACCATCCTCCACCATTATGGCTGGTGGGCCAAACGCTGGGATCGTCTGCGCGTGGCCTCCACCCTGTCATCCGTGCCACCCGTGACATAGCTACACCGAAATGTGATAGGACACAGTAAATGAGCAAATCAAAACACTTGTTGACCACAAATCAAAACAATAGAAGCAAATGTAAAATACAATCAGCATCTCTACAGGGATTGATTATGCTGTGACCCCATTCTCTGAAGTTACTGGAAGAACTCTCTCGCAAAGTGATCTGCATTCAGATCGTCAGCATTAACCTAACCTTTAATTATTACTTTTAATCAATCGATGCCTAAAATATACATTGATGAGAAAGGTTAATAATGTTTGGTACTTTTGACTTTCAGGGTATGTCCTCATGGTCTGGAGGAGCTGCGTGTTAGACGCAGCTCCTCCGGACCTGAGGGAAGCCGCGTGTGGCCGCAGGGAGACCGCAGCCACCCTGTACTCACCATGTGTGGCAGGTGCGGGGCGGCTTCTCCCTGCAGTCACCCGATGGGAGCCGCTTCCGACTCTGCAGCATGAAATGAACATGCTGTGGAGGAGCGGACTGCCGGCAACCCGCACCTCAGCTCCAAACACGCTGCGGGCGGGTTACACATACTAGTACTAGTACTGTACGACGCAGCATCCAAAACGCTGCGTCTCCTGATCGTGAGGATGCACCCTCAGGCTTCATATCTCGCCATCCACTACAGCTTTGAGTGTGAGATTGCCTCCATTTTATAAACAATCATCTTAGCTATCTCATGCATACATTTGACTTGCAACTATTTAGCATATGATTAGTTATGCAGATTCTTGTCGTGTCACAGCAATATTACCGTTTGCTCCTGGTGTTTGAAAAATATTTTTCTTCCTGTATACTACAAATTACAACCTGTTCTCACATTCCATGAAAGTCGAGTGTGTTATTAGATTGATTCCCAAGCGAAAGGTCACTGGTTCGAATCAATGAGCAGCCATGAAGAAGATTTCCCAAGAAATGAGAAACAGCATCCAGCTCATCAACAGCGATCTTTTGGCCAAGCAAATTGCTAATCTGCATCATGTGAGGCCATGACAGTTCTAAGAATACGAAATGAAGTCCATCAATCCATTTAAAAGACAAGAGGTGGATGTTCAGGCAAAATATTGGAGTCAAAGAATCAGCTCATCACAAGGTCTATCTGTTCTGGTGTGACAAACATGGCAGTGGAGGTGGTGGATCATATGCTTCTTAATACTGAGATCACAGACATCTATGCAAGCACCATGCGACACACATTACACAAGTATAAAATGGTAGCCCAAAAAAAGGTGAAGAAGCCTTGACTTCAATATTGTCATAAGAAGCATAGGCTCAAGTTTGCAACCAAGTACAAAAAGAGGACAGTAGAAGATTGGAAATTGGTGATTTGGAGCCATGAGACAAATGTCAATAGACTAGGCTCTGATGGGTGCAAATGTGTCTTGAAGAAACAAGGGAAAAAAGGGCTAATGGACTGAGAAATTTAAGTCAAGTTCTTTCAAGTTCGGAGGAGGAAGCCTGATGATATGGGGTTGTTTTACAACCAAAGATGTTGGACACTTGACCAGGATCGATAGTGGTGTCAATACTGAGCTATTTGTGAGTATCCTGTAAGGGCCATTTCACATCAGCGTTTTTTGAAATTTGCGGCAGATGCGGTGAAAAAACCGCATCTGCCGCAATTGCCGCATAACCGCTGCACTTGCGGCACGGTTGCGGTAATCCCCATAGAAAGTATAGGGGGACCTGCGGCAGGTGCGGATGGCTGTGCGTACCCATTGCCCTCCATGTGTGATTTGTATGCATACAGAGGCTTGCAACAAAACAAACATTCCCGGCCGCACCGAATCTGCAACCTGTACGCAGCATGTTTCAGATTCGGTGCAGATGCAAATGTATGATTTGTATGCAAGCCTCTGCATGCATACAGATCACACATGGAGGGCAATGGGTACGCACGGCCATCCGCACCTGACCGCATACTCCGTGCGTCCCCATGTTAAACATAGGGATGGGTGGTGCTTGTGGTTGGCTTGCGTTCACCCACCGCAACACGCAGTGGCGGCGAATGTGAATCCAGCCTTATTGCTGCAAGTCTTTTTATATGGTTTATGACTATGAAAACCAGATATTTCCATTAACTATAAATCCCCACCCCAGAGAGAAAGCGTCATCTGTCCCCAAACCAGAGTGCCCTCCCCTGTATACATGACACATCCAGCCTTATATTACTGTACATATACACATGGCAGAAATGGGGGAAGGGGGACACTATCTCCGGGAATGAAGGGGTTACTGTGCTGTCCAGTAATGGGGAATGGTCACCTACCTCCACCTGCAGAGCCGCACACTACATATATGGCTGCTCTGTGCTTACAGGACCTGTGATGATGTCACATGGAGGGGAGGAGTCAGGGGGGTCACATGGAGGGGAGGAGTCAAAGGTTTCCATAACAATGTGTAAGAAATAGAACTGTGTGTATGATGTGTACAGAGTGGAGCCGCGTGTGTACGAGGTGTACGGAGAGGAGCCCTGTGTGTATGAGGTGTAAGGAGTGGAGCCGTGTGTGTACGAGGTGTACGGAGAGGAGCCCTGTGTGTATGAGGTGTAAGGAGTGGAGCCGTGTGTGTACGAGGTGTACGGAGCGGAGCCGCGTGTGTACGAGGTGTATGAGAGCAGAGCCATGTGTGTACGAGGTGTATGGAGCGGAGCCGCGTGTGTACGAGGTGTATGGAGCAGAGCCGCGTGTGTACGAGGTGTACGGCGCGGAGCCGCGTGTGTACGAGGTGTATGAGAGCGGAGCCGCGTGTGTACGAGGTGTACGAAGCGGAACCGCTTGTGTACGGAGTGGAGCCACATGTGTTCGAGATGTACGGAACGGAGGCGCGTGTGTACAAGGAGTACAGAGTGGAGCCGCGTGTGTACGAGGTGTATGGAGCGGAGCCATGTGTACGAGGTGTACGGAGCAGAGCCGCGTGTGTACGAGGTGTACGGAGCAGAGATGTGTGTGTTCGAGATGTACGGAACGGAGCCGCGTGTGTACGAGGTGTACAGAGTGGAGCCGCGTGTGTATGAGGTGTACAGAGTGGAGCCGTGTGTGTACGAGGTGTACGGGGCAGAACTGCATGTGTATGACGTCTACGGAGTGGAGCCGCGTGTGTTCGAGGTGTACGGGGCAGAACTGCATGTGTACGAGGTGTACGGAGTGGAGCCGCGTGTGTACGAGGTGTACGGAGCGGAGCCGTGTATGTACGAGGTGTACAGAGTGGAGCCGCGTGTGTACGAGGTGTACAGAGTGGAGCCGCGTGTGTACGAGGTGTACAGAGTGGAGCCGCGTGTGTTCGAGGTGTACGGGGCAGAACTGCATGTGTATGACATCTACGGAGTGGAGCCGTGTGTGTACGAGGTGTACGGGGCAGAACTGCATGTGTATGACGTCTACGGAGTGGAGCCGTGTGTGTACGAGGTGTACGGGGCAGAACTGCATGTGTATGACGTCTACGGAGTGGAGCCGTGTGTGTACGAGGTGTACGGGGCAGAACTGCATGTGTATGACGTCTACGGAGTGGAGCCGCGTGTGTTCGAGGCAGAACTGCATGTGTATGACGTCTACGGAGTGGAGCCGTGTGTGTACGAGGTGTACGGGGCAGAACTGCATGTGTATGACGTCTACGGAGTGGAGCCGCGTGTGTTCGAGGTGTACGGGGCAGAACTGCATGTGTATGACGTCTACGGAGTGGAGCCGCGTGTGTTCGAGGTGTACGGGGCAGAACTGCATGTGTATGACGTCTACGGAGTGGAGCCGCGTGTGTTCGAGGTGTACGGGGCAGAACTGCATGTGTATGACGTCTACGGAGTGGAGCCGCGTGTGTTCGAGGTGTACGGGGCAGAACTGCATGTGTATGACGTCTACGGAGTGGAGCCGTGTGTGTACAACCTGTACGGTGTCGAGTAGAGTGACCGGATCTCATAGGGGGTGAAAAAAATGTCGGAATCTTGTTAGTCTGGACCTCACAAAACGATTCCCCTTTCCAGATATTGTCACAAAATTTTGGGAAGCAAGGTGTGTAACAGTCCGCGCTGCTGAGTCCACAGGAAACACAAGGAATGCAAGATATATCTTGTAGCAGTATTCTTTATTTCCTACGCGTTTCGGTGCAGTTCCATGCCCCTTCCTCAGGGATATTACATACAGTATCATAGCAGGGTTTCTATAGCCCTAGCCAGCAGAAATTAGGGGTGTGTTTTGTATACAAAATGACATCATCACTGGGGGAGGGGCTATGTTTTGGCTCCATTTCTATAAAACATCTTAAATATACACATATTTAACACCCAACTGTATTCAAAACATTCATAAAAATCATAACAACAAAGTGATGAAAGAAACTTCTTAAAATTCAAAGCGAAATCGCTTATCGGTCAAAGAATGTAAACGTTTCTTTGGTAAGTAAATTTGCCAATCCTCCATCAACTACCTCTTTTAATTTTTCTTTCCTAACTTTTGGATTTACAACCCCATCAGAGCACGCTAAAAAATGTATCACTTAATAACAAAATATACGAAGTATGCTTCTAGTTGTACCAGGTCACATTCTTGGGGCTAAAAGCTGTTGTAGCTCAGTTTGACTTAAAATAACAATTATGTATAAAATATCAATTTTGAAGAACAACTTTCTTTTGAGATATTAAGCGTGTTTTTATTATTTACCATTCTGGAGTTATGGCTCCATATGTCAGCTTTTTGGCCAAAAATTTGGATTTTTTCAAACTTTGAGCGACGAGCGGCACGGGTTAACGTCGTTTGATCGAGCTCAAATTTTGGCTATCTCAATATCTGGAAAGGGTTATCGTTTTGTGGGGTCCAGACGAACAAAATTCCGACATCGATTTTTTGTGGTCACCCTAGTGTGGAGCCATGTGTGTCTGACATTTTCTTAATAAGCATCCTAAATCCTGATAGTTGTCAGATTTTTATGAAATTAACAAAGCTAAGCTAACATAAGGGTACCTTGTATCTACCAAAAGACTAGTTTGTGTGTACCCTACTAAGTCATGGAATGCTGACTGCATGCAGAAATTATACCAAATTATATAGAATAAACTGTACAATTGCAATAAAATTTTAATTTTTATTAATAGAAAAATCCATACAAAGCATAAAAAGTTACAAAAATACTACACATATGGGTAGCCGGTAATTAACAATCTGTGATACACCAACAGGTTTAGGTTCTAAAAGACACTATGTATAGAAAACGTGTTCCTTGCTAATAAATAACCATATAAATGCACCCTTGCCTGAATTAATATATAAGGAAAACAGAGAGTTTCTGTAACCTCATTACAGTCTCAGCCACTTTGTTGAATGTAAATGTGGAGATGTCCCTGCTGCCGTAGTGCTGAACACTCAGGCGGGGGATATCTCTGCATTTACATTCAACAAAGCGGCTGAGACTGTAATGAATGAGGTTACAGGACCTCGGACAGCTCATGCTACGAAATGCAGGCTCTGTACATATGCAAATGGCGTAGTAACCTGCCGCCGGCTTTAACAGATAAATTAGAAAGCCGACAATTAGCTGCTACTAGTATACATAGGAATTAACCCCTGCAGACACATGGTGTGATGCCACCAGGGACGCCATCAGGGCCTTAAGGGGCCCGGCGGTGATTGACAGGAGAGGGGGGGCCGTGCAAAATGTGAAGGGGCGGGGCCTGATCTCCAGGTCCTGCCCCCTCACATCTTGCAGGCCCCCCCTCCTGTCAAATCAGTCACCACCGGGATTCTGTCCATTACCGCTGCGCTGCTGTGGCCCGCAATCCGGAAGTCACGGGTCTGAAGGAGAGGTGAGGGGGCGGGCCCTGGATTGTGTGCAATTTATGGCCTCAGGAAGTGCGCTGCCCGGGACAGGTGAGTGGAGTTCTCTTGGGAGCGCTGGAACCTGGAAGAAAGAACAGTGGAGTCACCAGAGTTGGACGTTACCCGCAAATCACCTACTGCACAGCACAGGTTTGGAGGCAGAAAGGGGGAGGCAGATTACGCAGGGGGACATGTACAGAGGTGGGGGACAGGCACAAGGGGATTGCAGTCACAGGGGGGGCATGCACCGAGGTGACTCACAGGTGGGGGACAAGCACAGGGGATTGCAGGCTCAGGGGAGGACATGCACAGAGGTGAGGCACAGGTTGGGGACAAGCACAGGGGATTGCAGGCTCAGGGGAGGACATGCACAGAGGTGAGGCACAGGGGGGACAAGCACAGGGGATTTCAGGCTCAGGGGAGGGCATGCAAAGAGGTGAGGCACAGGGGGGGGACAAGCACAGGGGATTGTAGGCTCAGGGAAGGGCATGCACAGAGGTGAGGCACAGTTGGGGGACAGGCACAGATGGATTACAGGCACAGGGGGGCATGCACAGAGGTGGGGGACACGCACAGGGGATTGCAGGCACAGGGGGCATGCACAGAGATGAAGCACAGTTGGGGGACAGGCACAGGGGGATTAAAGACACAGGGGAGGCTTGCACAGAGGTGGGGGACAGGCACAGGGGGATTACAGGCACAAAGGGGGGGGGACATGGGGAGCATGCACAGAGGTGAGGCATAGATAGGGGACAGGCACAGGGGGATTACAAGCACAAAGGGGGCATACACAGAGGTGAGGCACAGTTGGGGGACAGGCACAGGGGGATCACAGACACAGTGGGGGCTTGCACAGAGGTGTGGGACAGGCACAGGGGGATTACAGGCACAAAGGGGTGGCACAGGGGGGGCATGCACAGAGGTGAGGCACAGGTGGGGCTATGTATATGTCCCGTAGCAGTCTCTAATGTGCTTACGTCTCACAGCAGTCTCCATTGTGTATATGGCCAGCAGCAGTCTCTATTGTGTAGTCTCTATTGTGTACAGCCAGCAGTAATCTCTATTGTGTATTCTCTATTGTGTGTACAGCCCACAGCCATCTTAATTGTCTATACGGGCAGCAGCCATCTCCATTGTCTATACGGCCCGCAGCCATCTCTATTGTGTATACAGCTAGTAGCCGTCTCTATTGTGTATTCTCTATTGTGTATACAGCTATTGTGTATTCAGCCCACAGGAGTCTCAAGTGTGTATGTGTGTAATATATAATAGAGAGTGTTCTGTTCCCACTTAAAGGCGATAAAGGCATGCTGGTTGTATAATGGGGTGAGAGTTCCTTCTTACCTTTGTACTTCCAATAAGAGGGGCAGACAGGACCCGGAGCAGCGTCTCAGATAAGCGTACACACGTTAGGATGAAAACAATGCTGGTTTATTCCATAGATGAATGATCCAAAACATGGCATTGAAATCTTGTATGAAGCTTGTCTCTGCAGTCGCTACTTGTGGGTCAAAAACTTTGCTTCTCTAGCTCCATGAGGATAGAACTCTCTGCAGTAAAGATGTCTCCTAATGACTGGGCAAAAACAGGACGAGACAAACAGCACGTGCAGGAGCCACACCCCCATAGGCTGGACAAGGAAAGGCAGAAAGAATTGAAAGGTCTGGCCAGCAGGTGGCAGCAGAGACAAGCATCAATATAACAGATTAAACTATAAAAACAAGATTGAAACAGCACACTCCCCGTCTGGAATTCACTTTGGGGATTCCACTATTAGTCCATAACAATACCTAAAACGAAAGGCATGTTAAATACAACAATTCAAAATTCTAGAATCCAAAAATGAGGAAAAAAGAAAACGGCTAAAGTTCAGGTCCGGAAGCGTTCATCCCGTAGTGGCGCTCTCTGCGGGCAACAGCAGAATGAGTTCGTGGATCGGCCTTGCAAAGGTCTTCGTCTCACCTTTCCTGAAGACCCTTAGCTCCACCTTCCGCACATTGCCGTCCTGGCTAGGTAGTGTCTTAGTAACAAGTCCCAGAGGCCAGTCAGTTCTTTGAGTGGTCTGATCTTTCATAAGGACTAGGTCTCCTTCCTTGATATTCGGCTTGGGATGTCGCCACTTCCTTCTTCCTTGAAGAACGGTGAGGTATTCCTTTCTCCATCGATTCCAGAAGTAGTCGGCCAAATATTGGACTCGTTTCCAGTGTCTTTGGTAGGTGTTGGCGTGAGTGAAGTCTCCGCTGGGAATTACCGCGTTGTCAATTTTTTGAGTAAGAAGGATAGTGGGAGTCAGCATGGTTGGTACCTCTGGATCCATTGTCACCGGCACGAGGGGTCTCGAATTGATGATGGCTGAGACTTCGGCTAAAAGAGTGACTAGAGTCTCGTGCGTGAGTCTTGAGGAGTTAACGTCCTTTAGCATGGAGTTCAGGATGTTGCGTGAGATCCCGATCATCCTCTCCCAGGAGCCTCCCATGTGAGAACTGTGAGGAGAATTGAAGATCCAGGTGCAACCCTTGTCTGCTAGCTGGTCTTGGATTGGCTTGGTGTCGATGTTCAGCTCTCTACATGCACCGACGAAGTTGCTGCCACGGTCGGACCTCAGCTGCTTTACTGGTCCTCTAATGGCAAAGAACCTCCTTAAGGCATTGATCAGGCAGGAAGTATCCATGGATTCTAACACCTCAATGTGAACGGCTCGAACACTCATGCAGGTGAATAGCACAGCCCACCGCTTATTGTCTGCTCGGCTGCTACGCGTTCTGCGTGAGGATACCATCCATGGTCCGAACACGTCTAGGCCCACGTAGGTGAAAGGTGGTTCCGTAGAAAGTCTGTCTGCAGGCAGATCAGCCATTTGTTGGCACAGTTGCTTTCCTCTCGTTTTGCGACAATGCACACAATCATGGAGTATTTGTGCTACACGTCTCTTCATTCCAATGATCCAAAGGCCTGCCGACCGTACGGCGCCCTCTGTGATCTGCCTGCCTTGGTGTTCAGTCCTTTCATGGTGATGTCGGATCAGCAAGACTGTAACGTGGTGTTTGTTGGGAATGATGAGAGGATTTTGTTCTGCGACTCCGAAACGAGCCTGATTTAAACGACCGCCGACTCTAAGTAAGCCAAAACTGTCCATAATCGGGTTTAGATTGGCGAGAGGGCTTCTTAGTGGAATCTGCTGTTTGTTGTGTAAACAGTTCCATTCGGTGGCGAATTCGCTCTGTTGGAGGTGGCGTATTATGAGGGACTCACCATGGGAGATGTCCTCAGCAGAAAGGGGTTTGTGGCACACATGCCAGCGATGACAGTCTCTGTTTTTTAGGTCTGTACGATAGCATCTGGCGATGTGCACTAACCTGGCGACAGTCCGGACGAGTCTTGTCCAGCTGGAGAAACGTTCAAAACGTTGGCAGCCGAGGTTGGAAGCTTCCTCTGCACTGGTGGCCAGGGTGTTGACTTCAGTTCGGACATCTGGATCATTATCTGGATCTAGGATGCTGAAGTTTTCCTGGACAGCTTCCTCCGACTGTCTCAGCAGGAACTCTGGACCTTGGGTCCTTTTGAGCAAATCAATGGCTGCTTCCTCGGTGGGTAGTGATTTGAGCCCGTTATCTACGTAAAAGTCTTTTTCAACAAAGTCTCTCGCGTCTGTGCCATACTCGGGCTCTCCCTCTGACGCGGTTCTTTGCAGACCATAGGTTGCGTAAAAGACTGATCTTCCTAAGTTGTCGGTACGCAGAGAAGAAGCGACATCGGGTAGCTGTATTGAGTCTGGGGGCTTCTCCTTCACTTCATAGTGATGAGGACATGGTCTTAGGCAGGTTGTGCACCCATCTGCATGCACGTAGGTCCTAAAGGAGTCGATTTCTGATCGATCAACACACACATTTCCTATGACTACCCATCCCAAGTCCAGTCTCTGGGCGTATGGTGCATAGTCAGGTCCGTTGCACTGTTGTCGCACCTTGTGTACCCTCAGGTTGTCTCTACCGAGCAGGAGTAGAATCTCCGCGTTGCTGTCTATAGGTGGGATAACGCTCGCGAGGTGTTTCAGGTGTGGTTGATGAAGTGCAGCTTCTGGGGTAGGAATTTCACTCCTGTGGCTGGGTATTTGGTCACATTCAACGAGCGTTGGTAGAGGTATTTCAGTCTTCCCGTTGATAGGAGAAGCAATGAATCCCCGGGCTCTTCTGCCGTTAGTCTCTATGCGGCCTGAGCAGGTGTTCAAGGTGTAGGGTTCTGATGGTCCACTAATTCCGAAGGCTTCAAAGAATTTGGTTCCTGCCAGGGACCGGTTGCTTTGGTCGTCTATGATGGCATACACCTTCATCGCCTTTTCTGGGCGTCCCTCGGGATAAACCTTGATGAGGCATATTCGGGCACAACATTTCTCCATTCGGCCCTCTCCACATACCTCTGAGCATGAGCAGGAAACAGTTGTGGCGGTGTCAGTCTGATTCTGTGGCTCCCCGCCATGACTTGGAGCGGGAGCGGTGGTGACTGTAGCCGGTGTGTCTCTATCTAGCCGAGTAGGATGCATGGCTGAAATGTGCTTTTCGCTGTGGCACTCCCCACACTTGACTGTGGATTTACAGTCCTTGGCCATGTGCTCAAGTGATGCGCAGCATTTGAAGCAAATCCCAAGCTCAGTGAGGATCTTCTTGCGCTCCTGTAAGGTTTTGGATCTAAACCCCTTGCACTTGGTCAGTGAGTGTGGTTTTTTATGGATGGGACATTCACGATTGAAAGACTTATCTCGTGGTGAGACAGTGTTCTGTTCGTCTGTGGGCGTTGCGGGTGATGGTAGTTCGGTCTTTCTAACACTCACAGCTCTCTTAGTGTCTCTGGGTTTTTGTATAGCACTTTCATACCTTGCTGCTGGAGTTGCTGCAGCTGCCGAAGTGTTGGATACTAGGAAGTCGAGGCTGGGGTCATTCCTCATCTGGGCCTGCTCGTCAATGAATCTGCAGAAGTGGATAAATGGGGGAAAGGTGACGTCGTTCACTCTTTTGTACCTTGAGACTGACGTTGCCCATTTCTCCTGCAGACTGTATGGCAGCTTCACCACGATTGGGTTTACTCCATGGGCTGAATCCAGATAGCACAGCCCGGACAGACGAGGGTCTCTTTTGGCGAGCTCCAGCTCCATGAGCAGATCACTTAGGTCTTGGAGCTTGTGGACTTCTTTAAGGTTGATCTTTGGGAAATCCTGCAGTCTCTTGAATAGGGCTTTCTCTATTGCTTCCGCGCTGCCAAAGGTGCGTTCTAGCCTTTGCCATGCGGCGGCAAGACCTGCTTCTGCTTGTCCTACATAGACGGTTCTGAGGCTCTTGATACGGCTTGAAGAGCTTGGGCCCAACCACTTGATCAGGAGGTCGAGTTCCTGTTCTTCGGTTAGGTTGAGATTGGCGATGGCTGCCTTGAAGGTTGCTTTCCAGGCCCTGTAGTTCTCTGCACGATCATCAAAATTCACAAGACTAGTACTGATTAGCTCTCTGCTCACCATGAACCTGGCAAACTCGGACATGTCCGACTTCTCACCACTTGTTGCCACGACGACTCGTGATGCCCCTGGGGCGTATGGGCCGCCTGGCGTGAATGGATGAGCTGTTTCCGGGTAGAATGATGCTGCTGCAGGGTTGAGCTGTGGTTTAGCCCTTGAAGAATCTGACGAATACCGCTTGAGCTGTGAAGGTGGGCCAGGAAACGCTGGGTTGCCATCTTGTGGTGGTGACTGTGTTTGAGAGGGTATCTCTCGGCGACTGTCGTTAATTAGCTCGGGCGCCTTCGAGGGTACTGGCACCTTTAGAAGTATGTTGGGGGTTTTGGTGTCGTTGACTTGGACGGTACTGTAGACCGGGGTCACTACAGGTACCCGGTTTAGCACATAGTCTCTGGTGCGATCGACTGGATCATCCGTTTCCAGTGGTGGCGAGTTAGCTGGATCAAGACCTTGGATCAATGCCTGCTCGAGTAGTCTTACTTTGGCTAGCGCAACCTCCTCTTCCATCTGTGACCGAAGGATCTGTATTCGAGCCTCCGCTTCTGCTTCGGTCCTTTTTGCTTCCATCTCTGCTTCTGCCCTTTTTGCTTCCACCTCTGCTTCGGTCCTTTTTGCTTCCACCTCTGCTTCTGCCCTTTTTGCCTCTGCCCTTGCTTCTGTCCTTTTTTCTTCTGCTTCTCTCTCAGTGAAAGAACGTCTCACCCTGGATTCCTCTGCTATTATGCGGGCCTCTAGTATCCTGTCGCTCATGGTTGAACTTCTTGAGGATGATGACCTGGATGCCCGAGAAGAGCGTTTAGATGAGCTCGATCGGTGTGATCTGGTTTCTTGCAGGTGAGAGATACGGTGTTCGGCCTTGTTTATGGCGTGTTGGACCTTGGCATCTCTCCCTTTGTCCGTCTCTAGCGCCTTACTGAGGTCTGAAAGGGATTCATCAGAATTAAAGTCTTTTAGAAGGGCAATGTACCTTGTTGACAGTCTCTTGTATCCTTCATGGGCGGCGTTCAGCCGTTCCATAACAGATTGTAAGCTTGCGGCGTCGCCTGACGAGGGTTCAAGTCTCGACATGTAAGAGGCGACACGTTCCCACTGTTCTTCCAGGCGTTCACTTAGCTCATCTTTCATAGCGTGATAGTTTTCAATTGCCTTTACCGTTGGTTTGTAAGAACGTTTTGGTCGGGTAACTTGGTCTGCTTGAGACGTGGGGTCTGCCTCCTGGGCTTCATCGTGGACGGTATCAGGTTGTATTTGCTCTGTTTCAGCAGTATGAGCCTGTCCGAGGTCCTTTTCGGCCATTTTGAATAAAGGTGTACTGTCTCTTTAAAAAACTCAACTTTTGAATAGGGGTCCGAAAATCGCTGTGCGGCTCTGCGGGAACTCCCGGATGGGATCCCCAAGGTGGCTTTGACGAAACTTGGGGTTCGCAGCTCGCCGATGTGCAGTAATGAGGTATAGTGTACTGCAGGCTTATGGAGGCGATGTGGCCAGAAGGAAACCGCAGGTGCATAAAAACAGTTCTTTATAACAGTACAGGCAGAGCTGATACAAGATGTGCAGGTGGGAAAGCTTCCTCTAGGCTTGTCCAGACGTGCACTGATGCAGGCAGACAGATACACAAGGCTTGTTGCTGGGCAGATTAATGCACAGAGGAACAGGGCGCATGGGGGTCTTTAGCTGGATTCTGGGCTGTAAGGCAGTTTTTTAGCTGCTAGGAGCTTTCAACCAAAGTTTTTGACTGTTCTGTTCCCACTTAAAGGCGATAAAGGCATGCTGGTTGTATACTAGGATGAGAGTTCCTTCTTACCTTTGTACTTCCAATAAGAGGGGCAGACAGGACCCGGAGCAGCGTCTCAGATAAGCGTACACACGTTAGGATGAAAACAATGCTGGTTTATTCCATAGATGAATGATCCAAAACATGGCATTGAAATCTTGTATGAAGCTTGTCTCTGCAGTCGCTACTTGTGGGTCAAAAACTTTGCTTCTCCAGCTCTATGAGAATGGAACTCTCTGCAGTAAAGATGTCTCCTAATGACTGGGCAAAACAGGAAGAGACAACAGCACGTGCAGGAGCCACACCCCCATAGGCTGGACAAGGAAAGGCAGAAAGAATTGAAAGGTCTGGCCAGCAGGTGGCAGCAGAGACAAGCATCAATATAACAGATTAGACTGTAAAACAGGATTGAAACAGCACAGAGAGAGAGTGTGTAAAAAAACAGGAGAAACAGCACAAAAAATAGAAAAAAGTGGACTTTATTGACCAATGTCGTGGCCATGCAATGGGCAATAAAGTCCACTCTTTTCTATTTTTTTTGTGCCGTCTTTCCTTTTTTTTTACTCTATTGTAAGGAACCATCTGGATTGCTGGTTGGGAAAGCTTTGCACATAAATTGAGGTATTTTTTGGTGCTGTTCCAATTATTCACTATAAATATAATGTATGTTTGGGTGGAGGCAGAGCATGGGTAGAGGTGGGCAGAGTCTCAGGGAGGCCCCAAAATTTTGCCAGTAATGGGGCCCCGAAATTCCTAGTGGCAGCCCTGTCCAGGTGTATCCAGACAAAGCTGAATGCACCCTCATTGTTTTCTTGTTTCTATGCAACTCCACACTCATATCCAGACAGTTGGCGGCCGTTGGCGGCCGTTCCGGCCAGGGCTGTGTAGTCAGAGTCAGAGTCTATTTTTGTGGAGTCGGAGTCTGAGCCCGTTTTAATGGATGAAAATGGACTAACTCCGACTCCTAAAATATCTAATAAATTGGGTATAGCAGTTCAATGCACAATGTGCCTAATATTATTTTTATGAATTATTTTTATATTCTATCTAAATATCTTGATTATTATATCGTAATAATGATTAAATCCTGATGTTCACATTGCACTACAGTAAATTTATTACTTAAACATGAGTCAGGTATGAAGGAGTTGGAGTTGGAGTCGAAGGAATCGGAGCCAGGGAAATTCAGGAGTTGGAGTCGGCGGTTTGATTTACCAACTCCACAGCCCTGGTTCCGGGTGAGTCATGCGAGACTCATGCAAGTACCTTGCATGTGTCTCGCTCAGTGTGTCCCCGGCCTTAGTGAAATAGTACAAATAAAGAACAAGAAAATATATTAAAAAAAAGTCTAATATGTGGCGTCACTGCATCCAGGACAACTCGATACGTAAAAGTATCCCATTATTAGTCCTGTACAGTGAACGTAATAAAAAAAAAAGTAAAACACGCCAAAAAATAAAGCTTATCAATCATCTGACACAGAAAATAGAAAGAAAAAAAGTAATTAAAAAAGTCATATACAGTATAGAAAGAGGTATGACGGAAAGCATCATCAAAAACAATTCCCACAGAGCTCTGGTGATGAAAATATATCAAAGTGCATTTAATAAGTTCTTTCTCGTGTTCTAATGATCTATGTACTAAGTGTGACTGTGTATGTAGACGCGAGGGAGTCACCAAAGGCTCCTGTAAGAGTGCACATAGGATTAGCAGCGTTTTGAAGGCAGAGTGAAATTGATGAGTCCAAAATACAGTACAAGCACAGTAGATGGGATTTGTAGAAATCTCCCGCTCAATGTGCTTACTTGTTTAGGTCCCGTAAACAAAAAACTAAAACTATTTGACCTCATTGACCACAACCCATGGGTGGCGTCACAACAAACTCCCCAGTAAATATCCCCCCATTTATTGCGGAACCTGGGACACGGTCCGGACCAAGACCGCCGTGACATCCCCAGCAGTACCCTGGTCCGACACAGAGTACTCCGACCCAATGGGCTACACACAAGCACAGTAGATGGGATTTGTAGAAATCTCCCGCTCGATGTGCTTACTTGTTTAGGTCCCGTAAACAAAAAACTAAAACTATTTGACCTCATTGACCACAACCCATGGGTGGCGTCACGACAAACTCCCCTGTAAATATCCCCCCATTTATTGCGGAACCTGGGACACGGTCCGGACCAAGACCGCCGTGACATCCCCAGCAGTACCCTGGTACGGCACTGAGTACCCTGTCCCAATGGGCTCCACACAAGCACAGTAGATGGGATTTGTAGAAATCTCCCGCTCGATGTGCTTACTTGTTTAGGTCCCGTAAACAAAAAACTAAAACTATTTGACCTCATTGACCACAACCCATGGGTGGCGTCACGACAAACTCCCCTGTAAATATCCCCCCATTTATTGCGGAACCTGGGACACGGTCCGGACCAAGACCGCCGTGACATCCCCAGCAGTACCCTGGTCCGGCACTGAGTACCCTGTCCCAATGGGCTCCACACAAGCACAGTAGATGGGATTTGTAGAAATCTCCCGCTTGATGTGCTTACTTGTTTACGTCCCGTAAACTGAAATGTGGCGTGGGTTTCCGAGCCACGATATATCAATGTATTCTTGCAGAGACGCAAGTGTTGTCAGCATGAGAACACAGCGAAAATACGTTACATCAGTAATCCTGATTGCGTTCTCACAGAGATCAGTAGCATCTCCGCAAGGAGTAATGATAATAATCTTTATTGTTATAGCACCAACATATTCCGCAGTGCTTAACAATTCAGGGGTTCATATACAGAAAGTCATAAGTAACAGTTATAGAAAATACATGACGACCCTGCTCGTAAGAGCTTACAATCTACACTGTGGTGGAGTTAACATGAAGTACAGGTGCTTATTTACAATTATGGTCCAGCCATCTTGAAGACATGGAGAATAGATTAAAGCTGCATGAGTTGTCACCGACCAATCTTTGTAGAGTTTTGGTGGAGAGTGACAGAGAGTTATGCTCAGAGAAATAGTGAATAGGCTATAGGGACTTCAATTAGGGAGTGTGATAGGCTGCACCAAAAAGATGTTATTTTTAGGGTGCACCTTAAACTGTGTAAGTTGTGGATGGTCCTAATTTTTTTGGGTAGAGCATTTCAGAAACTTAGTGCAGCTCGGGAGAAGTCTTGGAGATGGAAGTGGGATGTACAGATTAGGGTGGTGAAGAAGGTCTGTTTAGTAAGGTGAAAGGCAGAGTTAACATAAACTTACAGTGTTGGCCAAAAGTATTGAAACCCCTGCAATTCTGTCAGATAATACTCAGTTTCTTCCTGAAAATGATTGCAATCACAAATTCTTTGGTATTATTATCTTCATTCAATTTGTCTTCAATGAAAAAACACAAAAGAGAATGAAGCAAAAAGCAAAACATTGATCATTTCACACAAAACTCCAAAAATGGGCCGGACAAAAGTATTAGCACCCTCAGCCTAATACTTGGTTGCACAACCTTTAGCCAAAATAACTGCGATCAACCTCTTCTGGTAACCATCAATGAGATTCTTACAATGCTCTGCTGGAATTTTAGACCATTCTTCTTTGGCAAACTGCTCCAGGTCCCTGATATTTGAAGGGTGCCTTCTCCAAACTGCCATTTTTAGATCTCTCCACAGGTGTTCTATGGGATTCAGGTCTGGACTCATTGCTGGCCACCTTAGAAGTCTCCAGTGCTTTCTCTCAAACCATTTTCTAGTGCTTTTTGAAGTGTGTTTTGGGTCATTGTCCTGCTGGAAGACCCATGACCTCTGAGGGAGACCCAGCTTTCTCACACTGGGCTCTACATTATGCTGCAAAATTTGTTGGTAGTCTTCAGACTTCATAATGCCATGCACACGGTCAAGCTATCCAGTGCCAGAGGCAGCAAAGCAACCCCAAAACACCAGGGAACCTCCGCCATGTTTGACTGTAGGGACCGTGCTCTTTTCTTTGAATGTCTCTTTTTTTCTCCTGTAAACTCTATGTTGATGCCTTTGCCCAAAAAGAGAGAACATTCTTCCAAAACGTTTTAGCCTTTCTCAGGTAAGTTTTGGCAAACTTCAGCCTGGCTTTTTTATGTCTCGGGGTAAGAAGTGGGGTCTTCCTGGGTCTCCTACCATACAGTCCCTTTTCATTCAGACGCCGATGGATAGTACAGGTTTACACTGTTGTACCCTCGGACTGCAGGGCAGCTTGAACTTGTTTGGATGTTAGTCCAGGTCCTTTATCCACCATCCGCACAATCTTGCGTTGAAATCTCTCGTCAATTTTTCTTTTCCGTCCACATCTAGGGAGGTTAGCCACAGTGCCATGGGCTTTAAACTTCTTGATGACACTGCGCACGGTAGACACAGGAACATTCAGGTCTTTGGAGATGGACTTGTAGCCTTGAGATTGCTCATGCTTCCTCACAATTTGGTTTCTCAAGTCCTCAGACAGTTCTTTGGTCTTCTTTCTTTTCTCCATGCTCAATGTGGTACACACAAGGACACAGGACAGAGGTTGAGTCAACTTTAATCCATGTCGACTGGCTGCAAGTGTGATTTAGTTATTGCCAACACCTGTTAGGTGCCACAGGTAAGTTACAGGTGCTGTTAATTACACAAATTAGAGAAGCATCACATGATTTTTCTAACAGTGCCAATACTTTTGTCCACCCCCTTTTTTATGTTTGGTGTGGAATTATATCCAAATTGGCTTTAGGACAATTCTTTTTGTGTTTTTTCATTAGAGACAAATTAAATGAAGATAATAATACCAAAGAATTTGTGATTGCAATAATTTTCAGGAAGAAACTGAGTATTATCTGACAGAATTGCAGGGGTGTCAATACTTTTGGCCACAACTGTATAGTGAATAAAGTTTTCTGGTGTGCAAGTCTTCCTTCATAGGTTTTTGGCACTCCTGGAGAAATAGAGTTTGCGATGTGAGCCGGGGCTATTTTACTCTGTGTTTGGAGGTTCTGAGGGCGAGGGGCGCTACTTGGTCCAGGGTGTCTTTGAGAGTGAAATTGTAGTAATTTACAGCCAGATCAGGACAGGGAAAAAAAATTGGGGACAGTGATGACAGTAGAGAGTTTGTGAGTGTATGATGGTTAATGGCCTGTAGATTTCTGGATGTGCGATAGGTAGGAATGTGCTGGGGTGGGCGAAGATTTGTGATTGTGAAGGAGAGAATGTTGTGGTCAGAGAGAGGAAGAGTTATCTAAGGAGGAAATTGAACAAAGCCGAACAAAGGTGTTACGATTATTGCGTGTCTCAAGGGTTGAAAGCTGTGAGGCTAAGGGTACCTTTACACGCCGCTACAACAGGATGGATACAACCCGCTACTTCACGTGCACGAGCACGCCCAAACGGTTACAAACGGGAAACGCACCACCTGTACACGCCGCCACAAGGTGCGCTACGCTACGTTACATCTACAGCTAGATACATCGCCGGGTGTCTCAAGTAGCCATCTGTAGCTTAGCCTACCATCTTCACACGCCGCCACCACATAGTAATCTGGGCGTAACAAAGGCAGCAGGTAAAACATATAGGCGTGCCACAGTCCTGTACGCCGCGCCCAAATCACAACCATTGGCCAACACTAGAGAGTTGTGATTGGGCACGACGGAAAGGGCGGAAGGCTGAGACGTGACGTACTAGTGATTGGACTGTAGCACGGAATAAGCGCTTGTGACATGGCGGAGCGTGGCGTATGCATCTAAACCGATGGTAAAGCGTCACGCTGGAGCGGTGGTCAGTCACATACCCCGTGTGTATTAAAGTAGCAGTTCTGGGCTATTTGTGCGTATTAGAAGTGTTTGGCTTGTCACGCACGATAAGCGCTTGTGACAGCGGCGTGTGGCAATTGCGCTAAGTTGCGTTTGTGCGACACACAGTAGCGGCTTACAACACACAGTATGTGCGTTTTCAGTTGAAGTTTGATCTGTGTCATGTCTGCCTAACTGTGTGAATACAGGCCCAATGGTGTTCATATATGTGCTAACAGATGTGAATGTAGTGGAGGAGCTCCCAAGCCCACATGTCCAAGATGTGTGTGACAGTGTCCTTCAAACCACCTGACAAGAATATGTCCTGCATCATCCTGCACCAAACTTGTGCGCTGTGTACAGCATTATTCCTTATTATGTGTTCAGAGAATGTGCACACTGTATAAGGATCATGGCGCATTTCTAATTTTCCTTTCCGCAAGTGTGTGTCCGCGTAATTGTACTAATGTATGATCGTGCATACGGCGCGTATCTGTAGTGCTGAAGTGACAGCTCAACCAAGATGGAGGGCTGTGAAGCAAGGGCCAATCGGAACGCAGCATCTTCCACCAATGATCGCAGATGGGGCGCGGTAACACGGAGCCTGTGTCACGCCCTTGCTACATTCCAGCTACATGGCCTGGTGTCCAGACATCCCTTCTGTAGCTTCTTTACACGCCGATACAGCTCGCTGCAATCGGCTTTGTAGCCACCTGTTTCAGAGCAGTGCTCGGAAACAGATGTATCTGTTGCCGGCTGCCTCCTACCGTCTTCACACGCAGCTACTACGGGCAATATTGACGACGCAAGCTACAATCGTAGCCTGTAGCGGGTTGTATCCATCCTGTTGTAGCGGCGTGTAAAGGTACCCTAAGAGTAGTGCTTTCAGATACAAGTTGGGAGGCAGATGGGGACGTGGGGCTGTTTATGAAGATATTGAAGTCTTCCTGGAAAAGGAGTAGTAATTGCTAGGTTGTTGTAAAGATTGTCAGTCTGGGCTGGCTCTGTGCTGCAACCCACCTGCATTTCAGCTGACTTGATTAGCACTCTACTTAAGCAAGCTTGCTGCCGTATTCTGTGTCAATTGTACATTTGCCTTTGGATGTGTAGGATTGATCTCTCTGTGCTCTGAGCCAGACCCTGCCTGATTAGTTACCTTACCTGGACTTGACTCTCTGCTTGTGACCTGATTCCTCTTTCTTTCTGCCCACTCCTCTGTATTCTGTTTTGTCCCTCTGGTTTCCTGACTTCAGCTTGATTTGGATCTCGCTTCTGAATATCCCTAGCTGTCACTGCGCCATTTCCTGGACATGACCTCAGATTGTTTTGACCTCTCTTTACTACTACCAGTAAGTATTATTATTATTATTATATTTACTTTCCATGATTACAGTCGGTTTTATGCACCTCAGAGATTAGTTATTACTGTAGTAAATCGCGTCACAGAAGATTGTTGCATTCAGACCTTGGGTTCCAGAGAGCTCAATTAAAAGAGAGAGATGAGTGTAAAACTAATGTTAATAAGGTTAGCAAGGTTTCTATGAGAAATGGGAGATGGGTTAGAGTTGTCAGAGAGTGGACTGTGATTAGGAGAGATATCACATGAAAGTAGCAGCAATAAAAAGAGAATGAATATATAATTTTTGGCTTTGTGACATGGCTTATGATGACTGAGATTATTCAGCAAAGTAAAAAGAGCATAGGAGTTGTACATGTGAGAGAGAAGGAGAGAGGGGTTGATGTAAATTAGTGGTGATGAAAGTGGGATGGTGCAGTGAAAGTGGATGACAAAAGAACATAGGACAATAGATATCGAAATAAAGCACATGGTTAAAGAGAGTGAAAGAGTATAGGTTACCTGACTCCTGCCCTGACTATCTGCCATTGAAGTAACTACAAGATACTTAGCAATGAAGATAGTTTGTGTAAGAGGACACATGCTGTACACTGCAAACATGCTGCATATAGAATGCAGCATCTCCCGATTGTGGGCACGTATCTTAAAAAGGACCTGTCACCAAACCAGGCATGGTGATCTAATTACAGCACTGGATGCAGCATATCTGCAGCATGCAGGCAAGGGGTCCCCCAGCACTTGAGCAGCCTTGTACCCCGAGATAATACACTTAGAAAACTTACATGCTGCAGCCATTAAGGAGGTGGCTAGGAGCTGCAGCCAAGGGCAGAGTCACACCCCCTGCATGTGTAATCTGCCCACCGCTGCCAATCATTCTCTCCCTCTTCAGCAGCATTTAAACAGAGTTTTTTTTTCTCTCCCACAGAAAGTCCGTTTAGCCCCGCCCCTAAGGGGCAGAGCCAAACGGCAAGTTCTGAAAAAAAAAAACCTCTGTTTAAATGCTGCTGAAGAGGGAAAGAATGATTGGCAGTGGTGGGCAGATTACACAGGCAGGGGGTGTGAATCTGCCCTTGGCTGCAGCTTCTAGCCACCTCCTTAGTGGCTGGAGCATGTAAGTTTTCTAACTGTATTATCTCGGGGTACAGGGCTGATCAAGTGCTGGGGGACCCCTTGCCTGCATGCTGCAGATATGCTGCATCCAGTGCTGTAATTAGATCACCATGCCTGGTTTGGTGACAGGTCCTCTTTAAGTGTACGAGCTCCATTGATAAACTTTAGTGGGGACAGTCTGGGGGGATTATCCATGAGTTGCAAATGTACATGAGAAGGTCATAAACATTTTAGACCGACTAAGTCATCTTGTAGTAGTTATCCCCGGTCACACTCTAGCTCCAGTGAGTGCAAGTGTGACACACATACTACATACACAGCAACACTCCGTACACGTGGCTCTCCTCTGTACCCCTCATACACACATGGCTCCGCTCAGTACGCCTCGTACGCACGCGGCTCCGCTCTGTACACCTCGTACGCACGCGGCTCCGCTCCGTACACCTCGTACGCACGCGGCTCCGCTCCGTACACCTCGTACGCACGCGGCTCCGCTCCGTACACCTCGTACGCACGCGGCTCCGCTCTGTACACCTCGTACGCACGCGGCTCCTCTCCGTACACCTCGTACGCACGCGGCTCCGCTCCGTACACCTCGTACGCACGCGGCTCCGCTCCGTACACCTCGTACGCACGCGGCTCCGCTCCGTACACCTCGTACGCACGCGGCTCCGCTCCGTACACCTCGTACCCACGCGGCTCCGCTCCGTACACCTCGTACACACGCGGCTCCGCTCCGTACACCTCGTACACACGCGGCTCCTCTCCGTACACCTCATACACACGCGGCTCCGCACACCTCGTACACACTCGGCTCCGCTCCGTACACCTCGTACACACGCGGCTCCGCTCCGTACACCTCGTACACACACGGCTCCGCTCTGTACACCTCGTACACACACGGCTCCGCTCCGTACACCTCGTACACACACGGCTCTGCTCCGTACACCTCGTACACACTCGGCTCTACTACATTCACACTGTAAATCCCTCTTGACCCCACACATAACCTTTACCTCATCCAGCACCATAACAACCAGCACAGCAGAGTCCTGCATACACTGAGGAGCTGATCATGTGACCTCTGACTCCTCCCCCTCCATGTGACATCATCACAGGTCCTGTAAGCACAGAGCAGCCATATATGTAGTGTGCGGCTTTGCAGGTGGAGGTATGTGACCATTCATCACTATTGGGTGCAGATGATATTAACCCCTTTAGTACTGAAATAACATTCCAGAAAACAGAACATTATTATTGTTGATTTTATTTTAATCCCTCAATGACAGCCATTATGCCTTTTCGCGAGGCTGAGAAATAAGTGAATACAGCCCTGATGAGGTGGAAAAACGCAAGAGATTTAAACTACTGTGGTTATCTGAGACACTGGAGTATACAATTGGGGTAATTTTTCCCGGTCCCCTATCCTGTGATCGCCGCTATCCCATAAATAACGTTAAACATTGAAAAAAAGAGTGGTGTAGTTTTCACGTCTTCACGACCAATGATGTGTATAAACGTAAGCATACGTGTAGATTTGACAGCTGGAAGTTGGCGTGGCATGAGCGGCTTGGGTGGTGGGCATGGTTTGGTAGCTCAGCGTTTCCCAAAGGAATATTAATTTTTAAAGGGAACCTGTCACCCCAAATAACCCTTATAACCTATTAATACCAGTCCCTGCAGCCTTACAATACTTTCTAACACATCCCTGACTCACCATTTTTACTAATCTACGAGTACAATAATGTAGTTAGCAAACTTACGAAATTCTTGTCAGGGGGGCTTTCCTCCAATCCATTTTGACCGGTAGGCGGGTCCCCTGTGCCGCGCTACCCCTGCCTCATTGCTCTAATACGCCCTAATACAAATGCAGAGCGCGGGCACAATTTCAATATCGCGCCCGCAACATCACTGCTGCGACGCTGTCATGTGACGCCGGGATCGCCATGTCACTTCCGGTTGCACACAGGCAGACTTCAGCATGCAATCTGCGCATGCGCAAAGTCTGCCTGTGAGACCTGCGACCAGAAGTGACGCGTCCCGGCGTCACATGACCGCGTCGCAGCGGTGACGTACCCCTGGTCCCGACCAGTGGGGCATCACATTCCCTCTTGGTTAAGCTTGCTCGTCAGCGAGCAACCCGACCTGTCACAGAGTTGAAATTTGTGTTTTTATTATAACAGTAACAAAAATATTCAGCATTTTTCTTCCCTTGCGGCAGGCACCTTACTTGAACGTTACCAGGTCAACAGAATCAACATAAACAGAAAAAAAATCAAGAAAACACACACTATACCGACCAAAACGGGGCCAATTTCGAATATTGTTTCGGTTGTCAGTGTCTCTCACTTGCCGCAGTGTCCATCGCACCACCGGTCTGTCTTAAAGGCACAATTTTTCTTTAAAGAATCCAAAGGCTTAACATGTTAAGAATCCAAAAACTCTACAATGAAATAGTCTATATATTGTCCATCAGCATACATAAACACTATATATCAGCAGAACTATTTACACAGGTTTATCACCATTTTAATTTACTGACTTATAAACCCTTAGGGCATACCACACCCTAGGTCCCAAATGCCTCTCATAAGTCACCCAATCGTTCCGGTATAGATCACGGTCTGGATGTCCCTTAGGGAGGTAGGCCTCCACATCTCTGTGACTTAAGCGGCCGTCACACGCTAAGATATCTTGAAAGATATCGCTTGAACGCGCCAGATGAAACATCGCTTGAACGATGTCTGTGCGTGTGACGGCAAGATACGACGAGCGAGAAATGTTCAAATCGCAAGATCGAGATCTGAGCTCCGGACCTCAAATCTTGTGATTAACGATTTCACGATCTGCCTCATCGTGGTGTATAACACCACGATGAACGATCTCCCAGCGGCAGAGCCTATGCTGGGAGATGGTAACTATGGTACACGTCGGGTTACTAAGCGATGCGCGGCGCCTAGTAACCCGATGTGTACCATAGTAACTAGCAAGATCGCGGATCCACATCGCTGGTGAGTCTGTCTGTGTGACAGCTCACCAGCGATGTAAACGATATTGTAAGCGATCGCGCGTGCACGTGATCGCTTACAACATTGCTAGCGATATCTTAGCGTGTGACGGCCGCTTTACAAATACTTCCTCCTCCAGCCCAGGCTCCCGGATAAACCCCCACCCATTATCCAGGTGGAAGTACACAACAGTACCTTGCCTTCGTTCTCCTGATGCCATAGCGGGGATGTTCCTGGCTCGTGCTTTGGCCAGGAGGTTTTCTTGCTCCTGTGCCCACCAGCGCTCTCGGCGGCGCTGTCTCTCCTCCTGCTCAGCCTGGAAATGCAGAAGAGCAAAGTCCAGTTGCTCCAGGGCCGGAGCTTCTCCTCACAACTGTGCAGCGCCTTGAGCCAGCTCCCATGGGTTTTTGGTGGGCAACTCCCCTTCAGGTCTCCCTGACCCTAGTTCGGTGTGCCTTTTCGAGGTATACGCCGGGTCTTTTGGCAGCAGCTTCCTGAAGAAGCTCGGAGCCTCCGGTTTAATGGCTCGGGGTTGAACTCCTGCACCATGTTCAGAGCCAGTCCTCTGCCTGAGACCAGACCCTTCTGGTCGGTAGTACCAAGTCCAGATTCGGGCGCACCGAAGCTCCTGGTGCACCTAGGGTCTCTTTCCTATCACGACGACCTTCCCCTGCATCGTCCTCTGTTCTATCCGGTTGGCATTAAAATTAAGCTTTGTGGAATCAGGATTCAGATGCCGGATCCAAGTTTTTTGACTGAGCATGCCCACAAGCCAGTTTCAAATGACACGCTCACTAGGGGGTATGTCATTTTTCACCGGATCCATAAAAAAAAAACTTACACAACCCTACCCAACCTGTAACCTGTAAAAAACACTTTTGAAAGTTCTAAGATAAGAAGACCGGAGGGATTTACTAATTTCTAACTCCTTGCTGCTCACAAGGTCCACTACGCCCCCTGCCTCTCTGTGCCGCCTCTTGCCTGTGTGGGTCACCCCTCCTCGCTGTGCGCCTGCGTCTCAGCGTCTGAAATTCATGCAGGTGCACAGCGAGGAATTAATATCAGCGGGTCCCGGCTGCTGGTACGGCGCATGCACAGGAACGTCAGCACCAGAGCCCGCCTTGCTAAAGATTATGCTGTATGCTTGCAGCAGGGCGGGCTCCCTGAATGCTGCATTCAGTGGTGCTTTCACTTTGGAACGCACCAGGGGGTGACAGGTTCTCTTTAAGTAGTTTGTTCAGCCTCCCATGGCCTGCAGCATTATGGACTGAATGATGTCTCACAATGATGTGTGTGAACCAGTTTTTTTCTCTGTTTTTCTGTTCTATGATGGGATTGGATCTAATTATAGAGAAGAGTCGTATATGTGCATGATGGTAATATAATCCATGTAAGACAATAGGCAAATATGTATCTAGAATTTAAATATAAAATGATTATAGCAGACTTGAAGAAAGAAAACTGGGCACTGGGTTCTATCTTCGGGCAATTATTCCATTATGTGGGTTTGCGACACACCCGAACGGTGTTGCTCAGCTCAAGCACAAGTATAATCAATACAGTCAGAAAAAGGATTGCAGGCATATGGATAATTTATTCAGTCCATATCTGGGTTACAAATGCAGGGAGGGAGGAGGTGCAGAGCTGGACGACAATCGACTGTTTCACTCAGTCAGAGCTTCAACAGGTCCAACGATTGGACCTGTTGAAGCTCTGACTGAGTGAAACAGTCGATTGTCGTCCAGCTCTGCACCTCCTCCCTCCCTGCATGTGTAACCCAGATATGGACTGAATAAACTATCCATATGCCTGCAACCTGGTGAGTGCCGCTCCTTTTTCTGACTGTATATAAAATGATTATGTTGTCATCATCATATAGTAGTCATTTGTGAACCTGGTACCTGCAGTATCAGTGTTGCCAAATTCAGTGTAAGAGACATGAATGAGCTTCATTGAATCTATAAGAAAAGTATTCCACTGCTGACTCTGAGGAAGAAACCGCTTGTTACTGTGTGTTGTCTACAGTATATACCATATATACTCGAGTATAAGCCGAGTTTTTCAGCACAATTTTTGTGCTGAAAAGAGCCCCCCTCGGCTTATACTCGAGTCACTCGGTGTTGGCTTGGGGGGAAGGCTGTGACCGGGTGCTGGAGGGGGCCGCAGTGATCGCGGGCGGTCACGTGGGGCCGCTCATTAGTGTAATGAATATGCACTGCATCCCTCCGTCCATCAGCGGCAGGGGGAGCGGTGCATATTGCACTATACTGGCCCCCCAGCAGTGGTATACAGCCCCACCTCCCTAGTATCTGGCCCCCATGCTGCGGCACATGTTAAAATAACAAACATTTTATACATTACCTTTCCGGTGACTCCTTGCTTGCACCGCCACTCCTCCGGTCTCCCGGCTTCTTCCTGCTTGTGCCGGTGTCATGTGACTGGCGCAGCAGCGATGACGTCATCACTGCGTCGGTCATATCACACTGGCACAAGCAGGAAGAAGCCAGGAGACCGGAGGAGTGGCGGTGCAAGCAAGGAGTCACCGGAAAGGTAATGTATAAAATGTTTGTTATTTTAACATGTGCCGCAGCATGGGGGCCAGATACTAGGGAGGGGCCCTGTATACCACTGCTGGGAGGCCCTGTATACCCCTGCTGGGGGACCCTGTATACCCCTGCTGGGGGGCCCTGTATACCCCTGCTGGGGGACCCTGTATACCCCTGCTGGGGGGCGCTGTATACCCCTGCTGAGGGGCGCTGTATACCCCTGCTGAGGGGCGCTGTATACCCCTGCTGAGGGGCGCTGTATACCCCTGCTGAGGGGCGCTGTATACCCCTGCTGAGGGGCGCTATATACCTCTGCTGAGGGGCGCTATATACCACTGCTGAGGGGCGCTATATACCACTGCTGAGGGGCGCTATATACCACTGCTGAGGGGCGCTATATACCACTGACGGGGGGGCTATATAACAGGATGGGGGTCTGCTGCATTTCTCACCGTAGGCTTATACTCGAGTCAATAAGTTTCCCTAGTTTTGGAGGGTAAAATTAGGTGCCTCGGCTTATACTCGGGTCGGCTTATACTCGAGTATATACAGTAGGTTTTATTAGTAGATAAAAAGAAAATAAATCTCAGAATGCTAGAAAATAATAAAAAGTAATCGATTAATAATTGACACCATTTCCATTCCAGGTCTTCTGGAGTCTCCCATTAGTATCAGATATGGTACCTTTACACGCCACTACAGGATGGTGGAAACAACCGGGTAGATGAGAGAATTGTATCTTGCACCGCCAAATCAACCCGAGGTAGCGGCGTGTGAAGGCGGTTGTTTCCATCCGTCACTTGAGGCACCTGTTTCAGAGCAGTGCTCTAAAACAGGTTGATTTAAAGGCGATGGTAGCTGCCTGTATCGGCGTGTAAATAAGGAACAAGAGGGTTGTTTCGACACCTTGCTATCTACCTGGGGCGTGACACAGGCTCCGGGAAACCGCCCCCCTTCAGCGATCATTGGAGGAAGCTCCTGCGTTACGATAGGTAGTCGTTGCATAGGGCGGCATATTTAAGGAGCTGACCAGTCACACTACACAATTGCTCTAGCGTCATGTATTAGTCAGCCTCCTGCGCTGGCTGGCCAATCATGATGCTATTGCGTTGTCCTATCAGCGTACGAAATTCTCGTAATCCACAACTCTGGCACGCCTATGTGTTGTCCCTGCTGCACCAGGTCCGCCCATATTACCTTGTGGTAGCGGCATGTAAATCAGGGACGGTGCTCTACAGAAGGTAACCTGTGGCACCCGTCGGTGTATACAGAGATAGATGTAACCTACCGTAGCGTACCTTGTTGCGGCGTGTAAAGGTGGTGCGGGTACCGTTTTCAACCGTTTGTGCGTGCTCGTGCACGTGAAGCACCCGGTTGTTTCCACCATCCTGTAGCGGCGTGTAAAGGTACCATAAGGCCTATTTTGTACATGTAATCGATACAGCTAATTAATGGCCTGCACAATCCCAGTATGTGAAGAGGGAATACAATTTCTCCTCTATCCTTCCCTTATTATCTCCAGTAATTGTATTATTAAATAGGACTCATTATTTTATATGGGCTCATCTTCTCCCCATTCAGGTCCCTACAATATCGGATCCTCTCAGATCTTCTATATAAGAGAATTCTCCTGATTGACCCATCAAGGATGGATAAGGACAAGATGGCGGAGAGGATCTTCCACCTCACCCTAGAGATCCTCTTCCTTGTTACTGGAGAGGTGAGAGATTGTGATGACAATGTCACATGACATCATTCTTATCTATGGACAGAATAACAGATGACAGAACTGGAGAGGTGAGGACTCTGGAAATGTCTGGAGACTGGAGATTTATTAATGTGTCTCTCCATAACCAGGATTACACAGTAGTGAAGAAGAGCTCTAGTGATCTGTGCTGTCAGGACCCTGTGTCTGAGGGAAGAGCCCTGAGCCCAATCACGGGGCCTCCACCTCACCCCCTGATACATGAGGACATCAATGACCAGAAGATCCTAGAACTCACCTACAAGATGATTGAGCTGCTGACTGGAGAGGTGACACTGCTGGGAATGCTGCTGCTGGGACATTATACAGTAACGCTATGAAGGGATCGGGGGGATGACAATGGTATCATTGTATGTGTCAGGTTCCTATAAGATGTCAGGATGTCACCGTCTATTTCTCCATGGAGGAGTGGGAGTATTTAGAAGAACACAAAGATCTGTACAAGGACATAGTCATGATGGAGGATCCCCGGCCCCTCACATCACCAGGTAATAGACAGGACTAAATACACACGGCCTATAATGATCTGTATGTAAAGAATGAATTCAGTCCCTGTATGTGTCTCCTCCAGGTCTATCCAGTGAGAGGACAACACCAGAGAGATGTCCCCGTCCTCTTCTCCCACAGGACTGTAAACAAGAAGATCCCGATGTTCCTCAGGATGATCAGGTAGATGGAGAGAAGGTGTGATGAGATCTCCCTATGATGTGTAGGCAGCTGTGAAGGCTAAATTAATTAGAGAAGCCTCCACTTTCATGATTGGAGCTTTAAAAGGATCTTGTCACCTCCAGAACGCCTCCTAAGCTACCAAAACATGTCCCTGCAGCATCCCATCACTAATCTCACACTCCTTTTGTCTCCTAAAAGCATCCTGTGAAAGTGCATAAAAACGTTTTAATACTCAGTCATTAGGGATTATAATTAACAGGGGCTATATTCTTTAGCCCTTAGGGCGTGTTGTTTTGCAGCCTCGAGGATCCACCCTCTCTCTCTCTCTTTGCTGCTTTGCTTGTGCAGGCTTTACCCTCCCCCCTCTCTGTCACTCCTAGAATGCAAATCATTAGTCCTGCCTTCAGCTCCACATCACAGCAGAAGCTGCACAGAGAGAGGCTGGATCCTGGAGCTGCAAAACAACACACCCTAAGGGCTAAAGAATATAGCCCCTGCTAATTATAATCACTAATGAGTAAGTATTAAAATGTTTTTCTCCACTTTCACGGGATGCTTTTAGGAGACAAAAGGAGTGTGAGATTAGTGATGGGATGCTGCAGGGACATGTTTTGGTAGCTTAGGAGGCGTTTTGGAGGTGACAGGATCCCTTTAATGTATGTAATTAGACATGTGACCCCAGAGTGCACTATGACGTTTATTGGAAGAGGTTCTATTGATCAGTTTCGATTTAAATCTACAAAAGATTGAATCCATAAACAAGGTGATCAGTGCTAGGAAATCAGGATTTTAGAAGCCTGTTTGAGAGATTATAAAGAATAGTTCTAATGAACAGACGTTACACAGTCATGAAAATTTGGATAACAATGCTGGTGAGTGACTTGCTAAGGTTTTTCTATGCACAGAGCACCCAGTGGCAGTAGTGCAAACATTTGATCACTATGTTTTCTGTTTTCTATGTGGATGAGAAGGTGAGAATTTTGCACAAACTGATGGAAGTTAAGTTATGGCGTGGGCAATGTTTTCTGAGTCCTTTGACACTGTGTGCAGAATTATTAGGTAGCGAGTACTGTGACCAAATCATCCTTTTTATGCAGATTTTCCAACTTAATACTTCAGTATAAACTTGAATACCTATTAGAGTATTGCAGTTTTTACAGCAGTATAAAGCTATTGGACTAAGCAGATCAGGTGCTGTGTAATTGTATAATGAGGTAGGGGGTGTGGTAGGGCTGGGCGATTAATCGAATTAATTCGATTAATTCGCCCCCTGCTGTGGCCACGATTGTGGTTTTATTAACAATCGTGTAATTCGATTTAAAATGGCGCCGCTTTGCATTGTGGGTGTTGTAGTTTCTTAGGAGGAGCAGCCGTCACTATGTACAGGGAAAGAACTTCAACTCCCAGCAGACGTTGCCTGTGTTGGCCGGGTCGTAAGTCCCGCCCCCCTCATACACCATTCCCGCCCCCCCCCTCGTCATCATCAGGCCCGCTCATTGGCCCGTGCTCTTGCCCTCCTGCACTGCGCGGGAAGAGAAGAAATGAGAGCCGATGAAGAGGATTGTGCTGGTCTGGAGGAAGGAGAATCAGCTGAGAAGCAGCTCCAACCTCCGGGTAAAAAGGTGAAAGACCTCCTGCTGTGACTGTGCTGTGCAGGCAGAGAGAAGGAGTGAGTGGGGGAGGGGCTGCCCGGGGACAGCTGCTGGGAGCAGGAGAAGCTGGGTATGTAGCCCCTTCCTGCAGCAGAAAGAAGTGTATGTGTGAGGTATCTGTAAAATGTGTGTTTGAGTGAGTTGTGTGTCTGTATGTGTGTCATGTGTCTGTGTCTTCTGTGTGAGTTGTGTGTCATGTGTCTGTGTCTTCTGTGTGAGTTGTGTGTCATGTCTCTGTATCTTCTGTGTGAGTTGTGTGTCATGTCTCTGTGTCTTCTGTGTGAGTTGTGTGTCATGTCTCTGTGTGTCATGTCTCTGTGTGTCATGTCTCTGTGTGTCATGTCTCTGTGTGTCATGTCTCTGTGTGTCATGTGTCTCTGTGTGTCATGTGTCTCTGTGTGTCATGTGTCTCTGTGTGTCATGTGTCTCTGTGTGTCTCGTGTGTCTCTGTGTCTCTCGTGTGTCTCTCGTGTGTCTCTGTGTGTCTCTGTGTGTCTGTGTGTCTCTGTGTGTCTCTGTGTGTCTGTGTGTCTCTGTGTGTCTCTGTGTGTCATGTGTCTCTGTGTGTCAAGTGTCTCTGTGTGTCATGTGTCTCTGTGTGTCATGTGTCTGTGTGTCATGTGTCTCTGTGTGTCATGTGTCTCTGTGTGTCATGTGTCTCTGTGTGTCATGTGTCTCTGTGTGTCATGTGTCTCTGTGTGTCTCGTGTGTCTCTGTGTGTCTCGTGTGTCTCTGTGTCTCTCGTGTGTCTCTGTGTCTCTCGGGGGTGTGTGTCTCTGTGTGTCTCTGTGTGTCTCTGTGTGTATGTGTGTCTAGTGTGTCATGTGTCTCTGTGTGTCATGTGTCTCTGTGTGTCATGTGTCTGTGTGTCATGTGTCTCTGTGTGTCATGTGTCTCTGTGTGTCATGTGTCTCTGTGTGTCAGTGTGTCTCTGTGTGTCTCGTGTGTCTCGTGTGTCTCTGTGTGTCTCGTGTGTCTCTTTGTCTCTCGTGTGTCTCTGTGTCTCTCGTGTGTCTCTGTGTGTCTCGTGTGTCTCTGTGTGTCTCTGTGTGTCTCTGTGTGTCTCTGTGTGTCATGTGTGTCATGTGTGTCATGTGTCTCTGTGTGTCATGTGTCTCTGTGTGTCATGTGTCTCTGTGTGTCATGTGTCTCTGTGTGTCATGTGTCTCTGTGTCATGTGTCTCTGTGTCATGTGTCTCTGTGTGTCATGTGTCTCTGTGTGTCATGTGTCTCTGTGTGTCATGTGTCTCTGTGTGCGAGTTGTATCTGTGTGTAATGTCTCTGTGTGTGAGTAGCGGGGTGCAGAAGGACAGAGGAGCAGCAGGAGGGACAACGGAGAGGAGGACAGGGGTGCAGGAGGACAGAGGAGCAGCAGAAGGGACAAATGAGAGGAGGACGGGGTGCAAGAGGAGCAGCAGGAGGGACAGGAGAGGAGGACGGGGTGCAGGAGGACAGCCGAGCAGCAGGAGGGACAGGGAAGAGGAGGACAGGGGTGCAAGAGGAGCAGCAGAAGGGACAGAGGAGACGAGGACGGGGGTGCAGGAGGATAGAGGAGAGCAGGACGGTGGTGCAGGAGGATAGAGGAGAGCAGGACGGTGGTGCAGGAGGACAGAGGAGAGGAGGACGGGGGTGGTGGAGGACAGAGGAGAGGAGGATGGGGGTGCTGTATACATATACTGTGTGTATGATATACCGTATATACTCGCTTATAAGCCGAGTTTTTCAGCAAAAAAATTGGGCTGAAAAGTTACCCCCTCGGCTTATACGCGAGTCACTATACGGGCGCCCCCCCCCAGAGGTATACAGGCCCCCCCCCATGCTCCTTAAACCTGTAAAGGAAGATGATTATACTTATCGCTGTCCGGCTGCCGTCCCCGCTCTCCATCGCGCTCCTCCATCTGCATCGCGCTCCTCCATCTTCCGGCTTCCTGTCGGCACCGACAATGACGTCATTGTCGGCGCAGAACACAGGAAGTCGGAAGCCGGTGAATGAAGATGGAGGATCGCGATGCAGATGGAGGAGCGCGATGCAGAGCGGGGACGGCAGCCGGACAGCGATAAGTATAATCATCTTCCTTTACAGGTTTAAGGAGCATGGGGGGGGGGCCTGTATACCTCGGGCTGCTGCTGTATATAACATGGGGCTGCTGCTGTATATAACATGGGGCTGCTGCTGTGTATAACATGGGGCTGCTGCTGTGTATAACATGGGGCTGCTGCTGTGTATAACATGGGGCTGCTGCTGTGTATAACATGGGGCTGCTGCTGTATATAACATGGGGCTGCTGCTGTGTATAACATGGGGCTGCTGCTGTGTATAACATGGGGCTGCTGCTGTGTATAACATGGGGCTGCTGCTGTGTATAACATGGGGCTGCTGCTGTGTATAACATGGGGCTGATGCTGTGTATACCATGGGGCTGATGCTGCTGTGTACCATGGGGCTGATGCTGCTGTGTATACCATGGGGCTGATGCTGCTGTGTATACCATGGGGCTGATGCTGCTGTGTATACCATGGGGCTGCTGCTGTATATACCCTGGGGCTGCTGCTGTATATACCCTGGGGCTGCTGCTGTTTATACCACTGAGGCTGCTGCTGTATACTACCACTGGGGCTGCTGTATACTAACTACTGGGGCTGCTGCTGTATATACCACTGGGGCTGCTGCTGTATACTACCACTGGGGCTGCTGTATATACCTCAGGGGCTGCTGTATACCACACTGCTGAGGGCTGTATACCTGTGCTGGGGTCCACCCTCGGCTTATACACGAGTCAATAGTTTTTCCCAGATTTTGGGGGCAAAAGTAGGGGGGTCGGCTTATACACGGGTCGGCTTATACACGAGTATATACGGTATACTGTGTATGCTGTATACATATATAAAAAAATCGAGATTTAAATCGAAAATCGTCCATAGGTTTAAATAAAATCGAGATTTTGATTTTTTCCAAAATCGCCCAGCCCTAGGGTGTGGGGTAAGGATACAACACCCTTTATCAATGTGTGCAGAATTGTTAGGCAGCTTGTTTTCCTTAGGCTAAATGGAACAATAAAAGAGATTTAACTCTCTATGAAAAAAATAAAACTTGTTACAAGTCTTACAGAGGGATGCAGCTCAATTGAAATTGCTAACATATTGGGGTGCGATAAGAAAACCATTAAAGGTTTTGTTGCAAATAGTAAACAGGATCGCAATAAATATGGTGAGAAAAAAAAACGCATTAACTGCCAAAGACGTAAAGGTACCTTTACACGCCGCAACTGCGGTGTAGCAACTGAGAGGCAATCGGGATTTCCGTCACGGTTGCCTTGAAATTGCTACAAAATTGCAACGTGTAATTGGGGAAAGTTATGGTGATTTTCACAGTTGCTCCCGGTTGCAGTTTCAGAGCATTGTTCAAAAACCAGATGCAACCCAGAAGGTGAATTGCCCTGGTTTTGGCGTGTGAGCTGGCGATAGGGATGGAATCAGCGTCATCTAGTGATTTCCCAGAGGCGTGCCACAGCGTAATGGATACTGCGCCCCATCAGTGATGATTGGTGGGGGCTACTGTGTTTCCATTGGCTGTCCCTTCACAGGGCGCCATATTTGAAGAGCTGTCCAATCACACTACACAATTGCAATGGCGTCATGTATTAGCCAGCCTTCCTGCGCAGGCTGGCCAATCATGACGCTATTGTGTTGTCTAATCAGCGTGTTTGGGGCGCGGAATACACAACTCTGTCACGCCTATGTTCTTGCGGCGCTGAACATGTACGCCCACATTCCTTTGTGGATTGCGGCGTCGGGAGGCAACTGGATGTTTCCCGCAGGTTCTGTGGCAACTTCCGGGGAGTCACGTTCCCTTAGGTTGAGGGCGCAATTGCGGCGTGTACATGCGGCATCGGCGTTCGGTATCAACCGTCAAAAGCGTGCACGCGCACGTTCAGTTGCCTCCGATTGCCGGTGATAGTTGCGGCGTGTAAAGGTACCTTAAGAGTCACTTGTGAAGCCACAAGGAAGCCATTATTCACCATTGCGGTCATATTTGAGAACTGCAACCTCCCTGAAGGCCCAGACGTACAAGATGAGCAGTGCTCTGAGACTTGGCCAAGAGTAGGAGGCTGAAACTTTACTACCACTGAACAAGACAAAGAAGGAGAAACATCAAGACAGGGACAAGAAATATCTGAGCACAAGTTATTCAAAGGTTTCATGGATTGATGAGATTAGAGTGATTCTTGACAACCAGATGGATAGGCCTGCGGAAGGAACAGAAACCGGCACTGACCTCCACTTAGCTCAGACCCCAGCAAGATGGTGGTGTGTTACTGGTACGGGCTGGTATTATTAAAGATGAGCTATTTGTAACTCTTTGAGTTGAAGATGGACTCAAAATCAACTCTCAAACCTACAGCTAATTTTTAGAAAACACTTTCTTCAATCAGAGGTACAGGAGAAAATCTCCATCTTTAAAGAAAGCCTTTTTTTGTGTGTGATAATGCTCTATCACTGGAAACAGGATGAAGTGCCAGTGATCCACGCTGCTGGATGGAAAAATAGGACCCAAGAAGTCTAATGCAATGGCGTAACTTTATTCTGACGCGTTTCGGAGCAGCCTCTGCTCCTTCCTCAGGGTAATCCCTAGGCAGATAATAGGGATTATCCCTGAGGACATAATCTCTAGACAGAGTGGAGCAATTGCCCGATGAAATTTGCTCACCTGGTCCGGTGTGTACACCCACAACCAGTATTAGCGCTCGTACACCTGCCGCTGGATCCACTCCTCCACGTGCAATGTGGCAAACAACTGGAAACAGGACAAAGTGCCGGTGATCTGCGCTGCTGGATGTGGGTCTACAAAACCGGATTAGGTGAGCAAATTTTATCGGGTGATTGCCCCACTCTGCCTAGAGATAAGGCCCCATGCGCTTTTTTGTCTAACATTTTTTGAATGCTCTATCACAGCATCAAAGTCTCCACTGCTCATTTGCCTTAATGGTTAAAGAATAATGACATTATTCATTCAAGGTTAAAGAATAATGCGCCTTCCTCACCAGACCTAAACCATACTCAGAAATGTGGGCTCTTCTTACACTGGAGATTTTTGGTAACAGATAACAGTTCACCTCTCTGAGCAGAGTCTGGGGGCTGTTGTTGATAAGCTACTGACTCGAAGGATGGATGGCTTATGACCGTTATTGAGAAGAAGGATGGCCCTATTACTATATACAGTTGTGGCCAAAAGTATTGACACCCCTGCAATTCTGTCAGATAATACTCAGTTTCTTCCTGAAAATGATTGCAATCACAAATTCTTTGGTATTATTATCTTCATTTAATTTGTCTTCAATGAAAAAACACACAAAAAGAATTGTCCTAAAGACAAATTGGATATAATTCCACACCAAACATAAAAAAAGGGGTGGACAAATGTATTGGCACTGTTAGAAAAATCATGTGATGCTTCTCTAATTTGTGTAATTAACAGAACCTGTAACTTACCTGTGGCACCTAACAGGTGTTGGCAATAACTAATCCATGTCAACTGGCTGCAAGTGTGATTTAAAGTTGACTCAACCTCTCTCCTGTGTCCTTGTGTGTACCACATTGAGCATGGAGAAAAGAAAGAAGACCAAAGAACTGTCTGAGGACTTGAGAAGCCAAATTGTGAGGAGGCATGAGCAATCTCAAGGCTACAAGTCCATTTCCAAAGACCTGAATGTTCCTGTGTCTACCGTGCGCAGTGTCAAGAAGTTTAAAGCCCATGGCACTGTGGCTAACCTCCCTAGATGTGGACGGAAATGAAAAATTGACGAGAGATTTCAACGCAAGATTGTGCGGATGGTGGATAAAGAACCTCAACTAGCATGCAAACAAGTTCAAGCTGCCCTGCAGTCTGAGTGTACAACAGTGTCAACCCGTACTATCCATCGGCGTCTGAATGAAAAGAGACTGTATGGTAGGAGACCCAGGAAGACCCCACTTCTTACCCCGAGACATGAAAAAGCCAGGATGGAGTTTGCCAAAACTTACCTGAGAAAGCCTAAAACGTTTTGGAAGAATGTTCTCCCTTTATGGGCAAAGGCATCAACATAGAGTTTACAGGAGAAAAAAAGAGGCATTCAAAGAAAAGAACACGGTCCCTACAGTCAAACATGGCGGAGGTTCCCTGATGTTTTGGGGTTGCTTTGCTGCCTCTGGCACTGGACTGCTTGACCGTGTGCATGGCATTATGAAGTCTGAAGACTACCAACAAATTTTGCAGCATAATGTAGGGCCCAGTGTGAGAAAGCTGGGTCTCCCTCAGAGGTCATGGGTCTTCCAGCAGGACAATGACCCAAAACACACTTCAAAAAGCACTAGAAAATGGTTTGAGATAAAGCACTGGAGACTTCTAAGGAGGCCAGCAATGAGTCCAGACCTGAATCCCATAGAACACCTGTGGAGAGATCTAAAAATGGCAGTTTGGAGAAGGCACCCTTCAAATATCAGGGACCTGGAGCAGTTTTCCAAAGAAGAATGGTCTAAAATTCCAGCAGAGCATTGTAAGAAACTCATTGATGGTTACCGGAAGCGGTTGATCGCAGTTATTTTGGCTAAAGGTTATGCAACCAAGTATTAGGCTGAGGGTGCCAATACTTTTGTCTGGCCCATTTTTGGAGTTTTGTGTGAAATGATCAATGTTTTGCTTTCTGCTTCATTCTCTTTTGTGTTTTTTCATTGAAGACAAATTAAATGAAGATAATAATACCAAGGAATTTGTGATTGCAATCATTTTCAGGAAGTAACTGAGTATTATCTGACAGAATTGCAGGGGTGTCAATACTTTTGGCCACAACTGTATACTACTATATCGGTCACTATTATTTATGAGATTTCAGAAATGTATTTTTGCTTTTTTTTTGATTGCTTATTATTAGTGATGAGCGAGTAGTAAGTTACTCGAGTTTGGTTACCTCGAATCGAATACCTTGAACGAGTAATGAATCCAGTGCAAGTCAATAGAAAAACTCACTTGGATCCAAATACTGAAACAGTTCAAAGCATTTGGTTAGAGATACCTGAACTCTAATATCTTACTACTCACTCATCACTAGTTATTATACGGCTTTAAACAAATGAAAATAAACAATTGAGATGAGAGATTTACGTTTTTCATTTAGTTGCATACAGGGCCGCACCGTCCATTGGACAGTGTGAGCCCTGTCATTCAGGCGGCAGCCGGCAGGGGGAGCGGCAGTGCAGAAGGGGGCGGCGCCTCATGCACACAGCCTCCCCCTGTCATGGCGCCGGCCGCGCACCGGAGGTAAGCGGCGACCCGGGGAGAGAGGCACAGAAGGGGCGGCAGCGCTGCCCGCGGGGCAATAGCAATGACTGCCGGTGCCGCGGCTCAGGCGGCAGAGGGGGCGGCAGTGCTGGGCTCCGGTAGCTCCCCCCCCCCGTAATCGGTGCCGCTCAGGCGGCGGAGGGGCTTGGTGCACCCCTGGTTGCATAATAATTTTGCATACATCCTTATAAAGGGAAAAACTCATGTTTACTTTCTCAAATATTCTAGTTTATTAACCTTTGAATAAGAAATTAATCATTAGAAATACAAATTGCCTAATAATTGTTTACACAGTGTATGGATGGATGGATGTTTGGACACTAGGGGTTACATAAGAATTGTGGTCAACCAAGTTTATCTCTTCACGACAGCAGTTTATTCTATATGTCTGAAGGATAATACTTCACAAAGCATTCACTGATCTCAGGGGGACCAGTCCAAGAAAACACTGTGGGCAGCCGGCTAAAGCGCTCAAACACAGTGACTTCCTAGGCGCATTGCCCCCTGGGAATTATGAATATGCAAATAGAGTCTGTGGAGCCTCGGTTAGGAGTCTCGAACACAGGACTAGCCATATATCCCTCCAGGGAAGGAAATACTGTCACAGGTGTGTCAGGAGGCATGGATGAGACTGTAGAGGTCACTCGCAGAAGGTCCCAGCGTTTGGCCAAACAGTCCACATCCTAAAGAAGAAATTTGCTTTAAGAGGCGTTTCCCTTTTAGTTAAAGATGGAGGTCACTAGGACCCAGCTGATTCCTTACCTTGGAGCTGCCTATTTATTTCCCTTGACTCCCAGGATGCAGTGCTGGTGATAGCCTCAGGTGTTTCTGATTGATTCTTGGATCAAAGCAGTGTTTCTTGGAGCCTGTTGGTTTGCTGCTTGGATCTGCTAAAGCTAAGTGTTTCTCTTCCCCACTTTGTATGTTTCCCTTGTGTGTTTTCTAGTTGCTAGCCGGGTTGACTAGTGATCACCCGCTCTGAGCCCTGTGTAGTGGTAGTCCAGGCACAGTCAGGGAATAGGTATCGTGGCGGCGACAGTTGCGGAAAATGTATAGGGACGTTAAGGGAGCCAGGTGTCAGCGCTAGTTGTTCTAGGCGTCACCATTCCCCCTTTTTGCCCTTAGCATCAGGGATTCCTTCCCCACCCCCACCCCCACCCCTGTTGTCGTCCAGCGCTGGGTGTCTCCATACACCCTGCGTGACAAATACGCCATGAAATAAGGATTATGCAGCCATAGATTGATTCTATGAATATAACAGTAAGTACCTCTTTCCTTTATGGCTTCTCTAGAAGGGGTGGAACAGGCTGTTCAGAGTATGTCAGTACCTCCATCTAATTTGTGGCAACAACATGAACCTGTCCTTTCAACACGAGAAAATGTTTCTACGGAATGATCTCAACACTTGATGGAATCCATGCAATGACAAATTGCTTTGAGTCTAAAGGCAAATGAAGGTTCAATGTGATACTAGATGGGTGTCTCTAATAAAGTGACCATTCATTGTGTGCTTTATACTTGGTGGAGATGACAGGATAACATTGAACAAAGACATAGGCTGTTGTCTGGATCTTCTCACAGTTTTCTGCTGAGTGGAATAAGAGGAAAAAAAGGACTAACAGGTTGGATTTATACAGGAGTCCTGCAGGTATTTGATAATCAATGCTCTCATTTTGGTCATCTTGCCTATTGATGATCTTTTTTGTTCGTGAAAATCATTTCTGGTGACTTCACTGTCTGTGACTTTTACAATCTTTGTTTCAGGGTGAAGATCTGCCCCATATTAATACTACAGAGACATATGTGAGGGGTGATGATGATCTGCCCCATATTAATACTACAGAGACATATGTGAGGGGTGATGATGATCTGCCCCATATTAATACTCCAGAGACATATGTGAGGGGTGATGATGATCTGCCCCATATTAATACTACAGAGACAGATGTGAGGGGTGATGATGATCTGCCCCATATTAATACTCCAGAGACATATGTGAGGGGTGATGATGATCTGCCCCATATTAATACTACAGAGACATATGTGAGGGGTGATGAGCGGTGTAAAGAGGAGATTCCTACATATGACTACCCAGGTGAGTAGTGACCACTAAATGCAGAGAAGTCACAGATTCTTCTCGGTCACTGGTTGGTATAATTGTCTGTTGAATCATTTACTGTTTTTTACAATTATATTTTACTCGTTTGATTTTATTTGCAGAAAAATCTGTAAAGGAATGTGCATAAGACATAGGCTTTATATTAACTCTGGTTCCATTTTAATGTTTAAAATGTAACATTTCAAAAACAAAGTGGTGGTGGTCAGATTTCAGTACATTCTGTTCTGGACATACCAGCGTGACCGTGGTGTAACTTGAAGCTAATCCGGCCCAATGCAAAAGTTCCAATAGGACCCCAAATTATTGTAAATCATTAATTGTATTAGTTTCTTTCTATAGGTCCAAGCAGGGCTGGGCGATTAAGCGAATTCATTCGATCAATTCGCCCCCTGCTGTGGCCACGATTGTGGTTTTATTAAAAATCGTGTAATTCGAGTTAAAATGGCGTCCGGAGCGCTGTTTAGAAGATCCGGGCGGCTAGTAGTGCCTAGCGGTATTCCCGAGTGTAACTCGGGGTTGACTTTCACTTTCAGAAGCGGTAACCCCGAGTCACACTCGGGTTTACCTGCTGCTGGTAGCGCTGCTCATTTTGTGCAGCCGAGGGTGAGGACTTGGTTTGGGGTTGGCTGAGCCCCTGCTGCGGATGAGCCCCCGGGGGGGGGGGTGCTGACACGTCCCAGCACCGCCCGCCGCTGCCCCTGCAGCGGCCGCGGGAAGAGGACCGGGGAGGTGCTGGCAGAGCACAGCTCCTCCGCCGCCCCTGCTGTGCAGCCGAGGGGTGAGGAATGGGGAATGAGCTGACAGAGCTGGCTGAGCCCGGCACAGCACCGCCGCCACCTCTGCTGTGCAGCGGCCGCGGGATGAGGTCGGGGGGGGGGGGGGGGTGTGTGCTGGCAGAGCCCAGCTATGCCGCCCCTGCAGCCGCCGTGGGGTCTTACCTGCCCCTTGCCGCCGGCACGATGAGATGGATATGGCACCGCCCCCTTCTCCACAGCCGCTCCCCTAGGGTTAGGGCTAGGGTTAGGATTAGGGCTAGGGTTAGGGATAGGGTTAGGGATAGGGCTAGGGTTAGGGATAGGGCTAGGGTTAGGGTTAGGGCTAGGGCTAGGGTTAGAGCCTGGGCTGCAGACGAGAGGAGGGGTGGGAACAACCAAGGAAAGCAGGATGCTTCCCTCAGTTACCCTCCTCTCCTCTGTCACGGATGAACTGTCACGAGGGATGAATGGATGGATAAACAGCCACAAGATATAAAAATAGAAAAAAAAAATCGAGATTTAAATCGAAAATCGTCCATAGGTTTAAATAAAATCGAGATTTGATTTTTGCCAAAATCACCCAGCCCCAGGTCCAAGGTACTTTTGAGGTCCCCTAGGCTCTGGGGTCTTGGTGCAACTGCAACTCCTCCGCCTATTGTAGTTTCACCCCTGCATGTTGGTCTCCATTTATGTCAGTGGTCAGTTGATATTTTAACGGATTTATACCTTTGATTGATCACTTGTTGTGTAAACTGCAATGCCACATTATTACAGTACAAAGTTAAAATCAATGTCTTCTGTAAAACCCAGCCTTTGTCACAGGAGTAGCCATGTAGGCCCTTTGCTAGCAACCTATCAGCATCTGGAAGTATACACCAATAACTTGAATTAGACTAGTCAGTGAGATGCATTATCCCCATCCAACGTTTTAAGATACACACAGTCATAGAAACTTAGCATTGGAAGGGACCTCCTGGGTCATCTGGTTCATCCCCCTGCTCAAAGCAGGATTCACTAAATCATCCCAGACAGATGTCTGTCCAGCCTGTTTGTGAAGACTTCCATTAAAGGAAAACTCACCACCTCTCATGGCAGCATGTCCCACTCATTGATCACCCTCTCTAAACGTTTTTTATAATACGGTATCTAATCTGTATCTTCTCCCATTCAGCTTCATCCCATTGCTTCGGGTGCAGTCACACATAACGATCGCTCCAACGATCCCGACAGCGATAACGACCTGCCGGGATCGCTGGAGTGTCGTTACCTGATCGCTGGGGAGCTGTCAAACAGGCAGATCTCCCCAGCGATCAGGCCCTGGGAGCCACCTCCCACATCGCTCCCTGCTTAGCGCTGTCTTGGCAGAGCAGGGAGAACGCTGGTAACTATGATAAACAGCGCGGTATCCGGGCAGCGCACGCTGCTTGGATACCCGCTGTTTATCATAGTTACCTGTGTTCTCCCTGCTTACAGGCAGTGCTAAGCAGGGAGAACGCTGGTAACCATGGTAAATGCCGGGTATCTAGGCAGCGCGCGGTGCCTGGATACCCGGTGTTTACCATAGTAACCAGCCCTGTGAGGTCACAGATCGCTGGTGTCTCGCTGTCACACGCAGCGATGCGTGCTGACCAGCGGGAAACCAACGATCAAAAAATGACCCAGAGCACTTTGCAGCGATCAGCGACCTCACAGCAGGGGCCTGATCGCTGCAAAGTGTCACACATAACGACATCGCTGGAGAGATCGTTGTAACGTCACAGTTACAACGATCTCTCTAACGATATCGTTATGTGTGACTGGGGCTTTCTAGTCTCTCCTTGTGCATTTGAGAAGAAAGCTCATCCCTGTCAGAGAGTATAATACGCCACCAAATAGCACAGACCCAATGCCTTTTTATGATTCTCTATCTAAAATGTCATTAAAATACATTGGTGACTTGAAGTGAAAAATTGTAATACACTATAATGTTAGGTCACACGTTTGTGCTATTACTTGTTTTGATGTCTACAGTACTGTTGCCATCACTGTTATTGCTGATAATTGAATTTTACAACAATGTGTATAGAAACATTATCAAATGTGTAATTTAATTATATTTCAAATGAAAGTCATTGAAAATAAAATAAGTTTTTTTTCTTGGCAGATGACTGTAACAGGAACTCTGAAGGACATCAGATATTTTCAGATTATAAAGCAGATGATTATGGTATCGCATCAGCTACATATGAAGAATATGCCATTATATCTGGCAGACTTCCAGCCTTGAACAGCAAACATCCCTCATCAGATGCTTTTCAACAAGTCCTCACTTCTGATTTCTCACAGAGAGTCATGCAAAATAAAGATAACAGAAGGGATGCTGGACATCTAAACGTTCAAACAGCAGAGAAGCGACTTTTATGTTCAGAATATGGCAAATGTTTTACAAAAAAATGCGATCTTTACAGGCATCAGAGAATTCACTACATGAAGAAACCGTTTTCATGTTCAGAATGTGGGAAATGCTTTAGCTTTAAGACAGGATTATCTAGACATCACAAAATTCACACAGGTGAAAAACCATTTTTATGTTCAGAATGTGGGAAATGTTTTATAGAGAAATCAGTTCTTGTTGCACATCAGAGAATTCACACAGGAGAGAAGCCATTTTCATGTTCACAATGTGGAAAATGTTGTTCGCAGAGATCTGATCTTGCGAAACATCAGAGAATCCACACAGGTGAGAAGCCATTTTTATGTTCAGAATGTGGGAAATGTTTTACAGAGAAATCACATCTTGCTAAACATCAGAGAACACACACAGGGGAGAAGCCATTTTCATGTTCAGAATGTGGGAAGTGTTTTATGGAGAAATCACATCTTGTTACTCATCGGAGAACTCACACAGGAGAGAAAAGATTTTCATGTTTAGAATGTGGGAAATGTTTCTCTACGAAGTTTAATCTTGCTACACATCAGAAAATTCACACAGAGTAGAAGCAATTTTCATGCTTCTATTATGGGAAATATTTTAATCATACATCAGAATTTGTTGCACATCAGAGAAGTTCTGATGTTTGTTCTCTATGTAGGTAATGTATTCAAACTTTTCTAGGCATATATTCACCAAGCGGAAAAGATATTTTAAGTATGTTGTTCAAAATTCATCTCTAATGGTACCTTTATTACAAATAGTTAATTGGCGTGCACTCCTTCTGTGAGTTGGAGGTGCTATTTGTAGGGGTCATTGAAGACCCTGCATATAGTAAGTACTGTAAACAAATGCACTCTCAGTAGGCAGTTTTGCAGGTGACAAACTTGTGTTGATTTTATTTAGTGCTGTACACAATAGACATGCGACCTGGGTGACGTTTCGGCTATAATCCAATAGCCTTTATCAAAAGTCGCTGTTGAAATGCACTATATGGCTTAAAGTTGTGCAGCCTTGGGGTCCATATATGGCTATATCCACATTAAAGGATGCTCTGATGGAGCTGGTTTAGCCTCTTGGAGTATAGTATGTGCCCCTGTGTGCTGGATAAGTATCCAAGTGGAGGTTTCTCCTGGAATGTAGCCGGTAGGGATGGGCGAATCTACTCGCTAGGACTCGTTACTCGGCGAGTAGTAAGGGACTCGCAGGACTCGGTACTCGGCGAGTTTCCCAGTGATTACTCGCACGAGTCCAATGCAAATCAATATCAATCCTAGTTTTGTCAGAAACGCTGACAAAACTAGGATTGCCATTGTTTGCATTAGACTTGGCTACTGTGCCAGTGATAGCAGGGAAACTCGCAGATAACTGCTGTTACATTGCGAGCCGAGTCCAGCTGTCTTCTCTGTGCAGCTCCAGGGTCCTAGAACCTGCCTGCTCACAGACATGATGTAGCAGTGCTGAGATTGTTCTCAGTCTGCTCATTCCCTGTGCATAGACATCTATATTTATGCACAGGGGATGTAGCAGAGAGGACATCGCGTTTTGGACTACGTCAGACAGAAGAGGATTTTTTTAATTAAAGATGAAGTCCCTAATGGCTTTTTTTTTTATTTCAAATAAAAAATTTTCTCTGTGTTGTGTTTTTTTAACCCTTTATTGGAGATTCTTAGTGGCTGGGTCAAACGTGGCCTGACATTAAGAATCTCGGGCTTAATACCAGCTTGTATAACAAAGCTGGTATTAACCCCTTTATTACCCAGCGTGCCACTGCCACCAGGGCCGCTGGAAGAGCGGGGTTCAGCGCCAGAGGATGGCGCTTCAATGAACGCGCCATCTTCTGGGGCGGCTGCGGGCTGCAATTTGCAGCGGGGGTGCCCAGAAAGCTTGGGCATCCCTGCGCTGTGGATTCCAGCCCCCAGCTGCTTAGCTGTACCTGGCTAGACATAGAAATTGCGCGGAGCCCCACGCATTTTTTTGACTCCGACTCCGAGACGACTCCGACTCCGAGACGACTCCGACTCCGAGACGATTACTAGTTGCTGAAATCGTTCAGCAGCAATATTCCATGTGGACAGGATGGCAGCTCACATATTATAAAACATATTATAACTTACTGGAATCTTTATTATTTTTGTGCCCTTTGACACTAATGGCCCTGGAACATAATCGATCTAATGCACCAAATATTGTTTTGCTTGTCAAAGAGGTTGTCCGGTGTCTATTTCATTCATTCATTCATTCTGACAGGTTCCTTTCAGCATGTGCTACTTTAGCCTCATATCTCTCGCCCGGGTCAGCAGGACTAGCACCTTGTTAGGTCGGCTTCACACCACGGCTTTCTGCATCAGGTTCTGTCTGGTTTGAACCGGACAGAACCTGATCCGGTTTTGCTTTCGATGTATGCCTATGGTGCCGTAATGGTCCTATTTGGCCATCTGTTTTTTTGTTTTCTGTCCCTGATCCGATTTTGTCCAGTTTTTCACCGGGCACAAAATCGGAGCCTGCATCATTTTTTCGATCCAGTGCAAAAAACCGGACAAAATCAGATAGTCCCGGATCCGGCATCCATAACATGGGAGTTTATGGGCGCTGGATCCGTGAAAAAATCAGATTGTTTCCCGGATGCAATGTACACAACAGCGCAAGCTCTGAAATGCTGCCGTGCTCATTCAGCAACATGGACAGTAGTATTTCAGAGACACGGCTGAGAGTTAAGCACCATGGAGAGCAGCACTGCACACAGGCTGACAGATCAGCACCGTGGACAGCAGCAGAAAAATCCTGCAAAAAACAGGATCGGAGGGCATATTTGGCCACATTTCCCGCTCATCCTGTGCTGTCAGGTTCTGTCCTGTGGATTCTGCAAAAAACAGGATCCAACCTGACAGCACAAAACCGTGGTGTGAAGCCGGCCTTAGTATTTTCCCTTGCCTCCCACCCCATCACGAAGACCATGTGGTTGGAATGTATCCCTTTAGGAAGCAAGGGGACCAGTCTATTTGCCAGGGCTTTAGAGAAAATTACACATTAATCAGTTAAATAGGGCGATAGTTAGAGACGATTTTATGGTCCTTCCCTGGCTTAGGGAGAACACTTACATGTGCCGCTATTGAATGATCAACAAAAGGGGATCCCCCAGAGATGGCGTTAAAGACCTTTGTTCGGAAAGGGATGATTTGATCTCCAAAAACTTTAAAATTTTGAGGAAAACCCATCTGGGCCCGGTCTTTTGCCTACAGGGGAAGCCTTTATGATCAAAGAGATCTCGTCTACATAGAAATCAGCATCTATGGACCCCGATATCTCCGTGTCAATCCTTGGAGGAGCAGTCTGTTGAACATATTCCTTTATTTTATTGTTAAGTGCGGTGACTGGCATATCTTCAAATTAGCCCTTTATAGTCATTGTAGTAAGATCGGAATAGTTCTGTAATTAAAATGGGGTCCTGTTGAAACCTCCCACTGTATTCTTAACTTTAGAGACATGGCATGGGGCATTTTTGGGGTGTATGTATTTGGTCAGTGCCCTCGCACATTTGTCTGCGTGTTTGTAAAGATATCTACAAAATCTAATTTTTTGCCTAACTTATTATTGGTCTAAGAAATTTTTGAGATCCTCCCTGGCTTTCAAGAGGTCTGCATAAGATGAAGTGGATAGTGTTTGTTTATTCATTGTTTCCAATGTTTTAATCCATTGCAGTAGGGAAGTAATCAGGGAGGCCTTCTCCTGCTTGAGCCTGGACCCATGTTTAATCGAAAAGCCTCTCGCCATGCAATGAAACACTTCCCATTGTACCGGAAGTGGGGTCTGATCTGACACATGGTTCACTATGAATTCTAATTTTGTGTCCCAAATTTCCTTTTGACAAATGGAGTCTTTAAGAAGGTTCTCATTAACGTGCCATGTCCACGGACGCTGTGTACTATTTGGGGGGGCAGAGCTGAACAAACATCGGGGTAGGGTTGAATCAAGATGCGTGTCCTATGGATGACTGGGTCTGCCAGGTAAGGGCAGGTTGGCTGATCAATATCATGTCTATGTGACTGTAAGATGAGTGCATTGGGGAATTGTAGGAGTAATCCCTATTGGTGCACATTTCCCTTTTTGTTTTGGAGAAAACGATCCAGTTTCATTGTGTGTGTGAATTATTCTTGAAACGCTAGATTTTCCAATATCAACGGTGGAAGCGATTTCTCTTACAGTCAGACTTGTATGTTCATTAAGAGTAATAATTCTAGACCTTTTCGGAGGGGTAACATCCATTTTTATAGGCACGAATCACACAGAGAAAAAGTACACTAAACCACTCCTCACAGAAACAAGCTCTCAACTGAAGCTGAGGGGGCGGCTAGCTGTTATTTTCTGACTAAAACCAGTCAAACCACATTTCGTTACTCAAGGTTGTACACTTACACCTGTTCAAAGCTTTTAAAACTGGTTTGAATCACTGACTGGTAACCCCAACTTACGATTTTACTTAAAAAAATGCTTTGTCCCAATTAATTTGCACAGCACTGTACATGCAGTCTCCATCCGGAGACTGGAAAGGTGGTCTCCGGGGCTCTATTGTCCCCCCATCCCTGGTTCTCAGCACGCCCTGTTGGGCGTCATCCTTCCTTCTGCTCATCCTCTTACTTTTGAAATTCCCGCCTCCTGTCGTAGTCTGATGCGCCGGTCGGAACGTCATATCCGGTCCTATGCATTGTGGGGGCTGATCACGTGTACAACCCGGCACATGCGTCATATCTGGCCCGGTGCATTCTGGGGACTTATGACGTGTACGGCTCGGCTTCAATAAGCGCACTACGCATGCGCCGAAGCTAGGCCGTTTAAGTGATCAGCCCCCACAATGCACCAGGGCAGATATAGCGTGTACGGCTCGCCACAGGGATCAGTTCACAAGGTTCAGGGACAGGTAGAGGTAGCATAGGGGGTAAGAACAAGCTGACAGGTTCCCTTTAAGAAGTATCTACCCTTTGGATCTACATTGACATCCTACACCGTGTGCACCCAGGATTTATGAAGAGCGATGGAAACCTCCCTATATCTGGAATATGGAATGGAACTATGGAACCATGGCGAATAGCACTTAGGGGCTTCACAGTGACTTAGTGCTTAGCACTGCAGCCTTGCAGCGCTGAGGTCCTGGTTTCAATCCCCACCAAGTACAACATCTGCAGGAGGAGTATGTTCCCCCAGTGTTTGCGTGGGTTTCCTCTGGGCACTCCAGTCTCCTCCCACACTTGTAAATACACTGATAGGATATTTAGATTGTGAGCCCCAACGGAGACGGTGTTGCAAATGTATGTAAAGCGCTATGGAATTAATAGCATATATAAATGAATAAATATTATCATATTATTCCAATTAGCGATATCTCCTACCTTAAAATGTGTTTCCTTTGTCATTATAATTTGGGTTATTTTTTGTGCATGTCATATAAGATGTGAGACCAGTTCTGAGGTGTTTTTAATTCCCTGACATTAACAGAGCCTATGAAGATTTTTGACATTGCCTATATTATTGTATAAGGTCCACAGCTAAGAGTAGGGGAAAGGGAAGGTGGGGTAAAGGAATAGAAGTCTAAGGGCCACGTCACACACACAGATATCTGTGTAGATATTGTTCGCAGATCTCTGGTTGCAGTGAAATCATGGACACATTGTTCCATTTATACACAGCCACAAAATGGAGCAATGTGTCCATGATTTCACTGCAACCAGAGATCTGTTCAGAAGTTGGACAGATAAGTTGGTGTGTGTAAAGTGGCCATATAGAGAAGAAAAAAGTAGGACTACAAGAAAGAAGAAAAAAAGTAGAATCGAGAGTAGTGAATAGAGTGAAGAAAGATATGAGCCGCTCAGTAGTCCGACTCTTAAGGAACCGTCTTTAAATATATCCCCGGCACACAATAAAAGAAGGGAGATGATTATCCTTTTTGTGTTTTTTATTTTTGAAGGTGAAAAACAGGTTGTATCACACAACGTTTCGGCTCCAGTTGAGCCTTTCTCAAGTGAGTCTTCTGTATATATAGAAAGGGGGTTTGTGGTTCAGTTCCCACATGAGCAACTGCTCAGGCCAGTACCTGCCTGTTTGAGGTACTCAGCATATGACTCCGTCCTTTGTGTCAGTGCAGCAGCATGGTGGCTGGTCTGGGTGGATGGACAGGCTCCTGTCCATCCACCCAGACCAGCCACCATGCTGCTGCACTGACACAAAGGACGGAGTCATATGCTGAGTACCTCAAACAGGGTACTGGCCTGAGCAGTTGCTCATGTGGGAACTGAACCACAAACCCCCTTTCTATATATACAGAAGACTCACTTGAGAAAGGCTCAACTGGAGCCGAAACGTTGTGTGATACAACCTGTTTTTCACCTTCAAAAATAAAAAACACAAAAAGGATAATCATCTCTCTTCTCTTATTGTGTGCCGGGGATATATTTAAAGACTTTGTGGCCTATTTTTCCCTTGTGCACCTAAACGGTGGTCGAGCTATACTATATGCTCTCTGATTCTTAAGGAACCGTCACACGCGGCAATATTGCTAGGCAATTTCACAGGCAAATTGCTGTTTGCAGTGAAATCATGGACACATTGTTCTGTTTTGTGGCTGTGTACAAATGGAACAATGTGTCCATGATTTCACTGCAACCAGCAAATTGCCTAGAAATATTGACGCATGTGACAGTATCTTTAGAGTGTCACTTGTTGAATCATCACTTGGGGTATGACTTTTTTTTCCCAAAGGGGGGTGCGCTTTCCACAAGAGACTCCCCGAGCCACCACCAAAGACCATGATTAAAGTCCTAAGGCACAGTGTTCATTCATCTTCATACTGGAGGCAGGATCTTACCAATGGGAGGAGAAACTTTCCATTTCCCCGACACCTGTTAACAGCCCCTGTACGATTGATAATCCAGTAGTAAATCGCAGTTAACCGATTGTCCACAAGTCTTAAGGTCCCATTACACGGTACGAGATCATGAACGATATCGCTCAAACGTCACGGGTTTGCAGTAGATGAAACGACAGTATTACGACACCGTTGCGTATTGCACCGAGATACGACTACGATAAATCGTTGGATCGTTGATCGCAGATTTGAGAACATGTTCTCAAATCAAACAATCCTCGATCAGCCAACCTGCTGCATCGTTGTGTGTGACACTGTGATAGCAATGTCGTTAACGATTTCCCCTATTCACAACAATGAACAAATATCATTCGCTGGGTTGTGCGAACGATACCTGCTCGCCACATCGTTGGTACGTCGTTCACAAATATCTAGAAGTGTGACATCTCACCAACGATGTCAAAAACATGTCCTAACGACCGAGATCGTTGCTGATATCTGAACGACATTGAAGCGTTTAACGGTACCTTCACAGCATATTGTCCTAAATCAACACTTGCAACTCATTCTATATCTTTATTCAAATTAAATGTAGGCATGATGGGGGCAACAAAGGAGAGGAGAGAGGGGGGCGTACAAAGGGAAACCGTTTGGGGAACATAGAAAGAAAAAGGGGAAAAGAGTCAAGGTGGAAGGAGGGAACGGGGAGAATAAGAGGAGTATGTAAAAGAGGCTTATGAGAGGAGGTGGAATGAATAATGGGGAATGGGGGGTCAGAGGGAAAGGGAAACACAAGTTTATAATAACCGCCAAGTTATATTAGGAAAGACTTGTCCTTAATGTCCCGGTGAGAGGGACATATTACCCTCTTTATTCAAGCCGTCCCACATCAAGTTCTGGGACGAGGTACTGATACGTAAACCATCGTTTTTGTTGTGCTCCTTTCAAGGAGGAGCAGATCCTTCGTCCCAGCTTCTCTCTTTCTATTAATTAAAATCTCCCTGGCAGAGAAAAAAGAAGGGCTCCTTAGCACCAATTTTAATGTACTAGGTTAGATTTAATGCACTAGGTTAATTTAATGTACTAAGCAGAGGCAATAAATCTATTGTGTCTTTCTGCAAATTATATATTAGACTCACACACAGCTCTGCTATATGCCCATAGACATCCATGGCTCTGCTACATGCACATACAGACACCTACAGGTCTGTTACATGAACAGATAAACATATATAGCTCTGCTATATGCATACTACATGCATGTATTGACACATACAGTTCTACTACATGAACACTACAGGCACATATAGACACACACAGCTTTACTATATGAACATAGGCACACATCTCTGCTACATGCATACTACACACACAGCTCTGCTACATGAACATAGACACACACAGCACTACTACTGCATATTACACACACAGCCCTACTACATGCATACTACCAACACAAAAAGCTCTGCTGCATGAACTATAGACACACCTAGCTCTGCTACATGCACAATATATGCACATACAGAAACAGTTCTGCTGCATGCACAATACATGCACATATTGACACACACAGCTCTGCTACATGGACACTACATGCACATACAGGTACACACAGCTCTGCAACAGACACATTTATTTATATATACACACTATACATTACCACATCTAAAAGTTCTAAATCGGTGCAGAGAACGAAAGAGGAGGCACTGGGAGCCACATGAAGGCAGTACTTGAGCAGCGGCAGGATCTGCAAGGACCTCCATTTCAGTCATGATCAGTCACAGATAGCGAGTGGGCCCAATCACTTTTCCAGGGCCCGACACTTGCCTGGGTGCTGACGCTGGCGCTGAACACAGCATATATATATTGTATTGTATATTTTGCTACATTGATATTTGTGAAAAAGGTCTTAATCACAGCTCTTTTAAAGTTTAACAGATCTCGAACTTTTGCAAAATAAAAATCTGCCACCTAAAAAAGCAGAAGGCGTCAATTTACCTTGAAGACTTTTCTTGCAGTGTTCACACGTTAAATAAGGGACCAGTTCCCTTCTGGGGAAACAGTGGCTGGCTTTACGCCAGCTTCTTGGTGTCTGTACTGTGGGGGAGTGTTGTACAAGCACGGCTCTGCTCTGTAAAGTCCTACACACACAGCTCTGATCCATACACGCATAGCTTTGCTCAGTAAACACCATACATGCACAGCTCCACACACATCGCACATGCACGACTGCTCCGTTACATGTTGCAGATACACAACTCTGCTCTATATGTGGCGCCCCTGCGACCAGGTGGCCACAAGACAGAAGTGCAGCCAGGTAAGCATGGTGGTTGAAAACACACCCACACCGCACAACCACCAACCCTACGTCTAGGTTGGGCAAGGGTGGCGGGTGTAGCAAAGTGGGTGAAACGTAGGTGGACACTGACAAAGTGGGTGGAGAAACGAACTCAATAAAAACCCAGGAACACACAGGGTTAGTGTGAGAACAGCAGAGTGAGGAGAAAGTGAGAACAGAACAGAAGTAGAGAGAGACTTCCCAGGAGGTTTTGGGTTCCCTGGAGGTGCAGAATCCTGAGAGGCACAGACCCTAGGAGAGAAAGCCCACTCCATAGCCTGGAGATGACGGGAAGGAGAAAGAAAATGAAAGAGACTCCACAGCTGAGAAGGTGGGTGGACAAGGGCCCAGGAGCCGCACACATCTTAGCTGGCCAGAGGCACCCTTAGAAACAGTGACTGACAGAAGGAGCCTGGTGTGCTAAAACACCTGAACCTGGGACACTGGAGGGCTAGGCCAACACCAGAGAGCCAGCTTTGAAGAGGTGACCGGGGATTCCAGACCCTAATCACGAGAAATACCGTGGGGGGGGCAAAACTTTATGTGCTGCAGCCTAACTTTCCATCACAGACTAAGAACACAGTCGTCATACTAGGACTGGTGACCCTGACTGTAAGGGAAATATATTCACCCGTGAGTCCGTGACGACCAAACTGAACCCGTGGGTGAGGTACTAAGTTAACACTGAGAGAGGGGCTTTGAGGGAGCAACACAGAAACGCTACCTGAGCTGCACAGTTTGAGTTGCCCCAGGCAGTGTAAATTGTGGGAACTGTACTGAAAGAACTGTAAACTGCGAACTGTTGTCCTGGAAAGACCTTAAGTAAAGTACCCAGTAAGCTCATCACTGCTTGAGACTGTTTACTTCCAGCGTAGCAGAAAAGTTCCACCTGAGGAGCCACAGACTGTCATCCCTGCACACTGGCTGGAGAGCTGCAGCAGAAAAGTAAGTGGTCTGCACCGAGCACAATCCCTCACCAGGCCCATCCATTACCACTACACCTGCCCTGGGGACCCTCAGTCCTACCCGAGTAGGGCTTACCATCCACGCTGCCCCACGTTACCGTCCCCAGTAGGAATACGGCAGCTGTGGTTCTACTAACCACATACACCGGGTGGCATCACGACAAATGCCCTGTAAATAACCCCTTATTGGACTGATCCCAGGCCATGGGACAGGGTCACTACTACCGTGATAACCCAGAGAGACAGCACCGGCCTAGTTCCCGAGTACCCCATAGCCTGGGGGCGCATCATATACACCTCGCATGCACACGGCTCAAGTCTGTATATGTCGCAGACACAACTCCGCTCCATACACAGACGACACCAAGTCATACACAGTTGGCACCGCTCCACAGATATCAGACATACACGGCTGTTCCTAAGAGTACCGTTACACGTCGCAACATTGCATGCAATTTCACTGGCAATTTGCTGGTTGCCGTGAAATCATGGACACATTGTTACGTTTGAACACGGCAACTAAATAGAACAATGTGTCGATGATTTCACTGCAACCAACAAATTGCCAGTGAAATTGCATGCAATGTTGCGATGTGTAATGGTACCCTCACACCTCGTACACACGTAAAGCTGTGGTCAGTTCACGTCATATACACACGGCTCCACTTCGTACGCATCAGATACAGTCATATGAAAAAGTTTGGGCACCCCTCTTAATCTTACTCTTTTTTTTTGTTTAAAATTGTTTTTTGCAACAGCTATTTCAGTGTGATATATGTAATAACTGATGGACACAGTCATATTTCAGTGTGATATATGTAATAACTGATGGACACAGTAATATTTCAGTGTGATATATGTAATAACTGATGGACACAGTAATATTTCAGTGTGATATATGTAATAACTGATGGACACAGTAATATTTCAGTGTGATCTATGTAATAACTGATGGACACAGTAATATTTCAGTGTGATATATGTAATAACTGATGGACACAGTAATATTTCAGTGTGATATATGTAATAACTGATGAACACAGTAATATTTCAGTGTGATATATGTAATAACTGATGAACACAGTAATATTTCAGGATTGAAATGAGGTTTATTGTACTAACCGAAAATGTGAAATATGCATTGTTTCAAAATTTGACAGGTGCAAAAGTATGGGCACCTCAACAGAAAAGTGACATTAATATTTAGTAGATCCACCTTTTGCCTCTAGTGGCTTCCTGTAGCTGTTAATGAGTTCCTGGATCCTGGATGAAGGTATTTTTGACCATTCCTCTTTACAAAACAATTCCAGTTCAGTTAAGTTTGATGGTCGCCGAGCATGGACAGCCCGCTTCACAACATCCCACAGATGTTCAATGATATTCAGGTCTGGGGACTGGGATGGCCATTCCAGAACATTGTAATTGTTCCTCTGCATGAATGCCTGAGTAGATTTGGAGCGGTGTTTTGGATCATTGTCTTGCTGAAAGATCCATCCCCGGCGTAACTTCAACTTTGACACTGATTCTTGAACATTATTCTCAAGAATCTGCTGATACTGAGTGGAATCCATGCGACTCTCAACTTTAACAAGATTCCCGGTGCCGTCATTGGCCACACAGCCCCAAAGCATGATGGACCATCCCCAAATTTGACAGTGGATAGCAAGTGTTTTTCTTGGAATGCTGTGTTTTTGTGGCGCCATGCATAACGCCTTGTTGTATGACCAAACAACTCAATCTTTGTTTCATCAGTCCACAGGACCTTCTTCCAAAATGAAACTGGCTTGTCCAAATATGCTTTTGCATACCTCAGACGACTCTGTTTGTGGCGTGCATGCAGAAACGGCTTCTTTCGCATCACTCTCCCATACACCTTCTCCTTGTGCAGTGTGCGCTGTATTGTTGACCGATGCACAGTGACACCATCTGCAGCAAGATGATGCTGCAGGTCTTTGGAGGTGGTCTGTGGAATGTTCTTGACTGTTCTCACCATTCTTCTTCTCTGCCTTTCTGATATTTTTGTTGGCCTGCCACTTCTGGCCTTTACAAGAACTGTCCCTGTGGTCTTCCATTTCCTTACTATGTTCCTCATAGTGGAAACTGACAGGTTAAATCTCTGAGACAACTTTTTGTATCCTTCCCCTGAACAACTATGTTGAACAATTTTTTTTCAGATCATTTGAGAGCTGTTTTGAGGAGCCCATGATGCCACTCCTCAGAGAAGATGCAACTAGGAGAACAACTTGCAAGTGGACACCTGAAATAGCTTTTCTCATGATTGGATACACCGGGCTATGAAGTACGAAGCTCAATGAGGTTACCAAACCAATTTAGTGCTTCAGTAAGTCAGTAAAAAGTAGTTAGGAGTATTCAAATCATGAAAATCAGAAGGGTGCCCATACTTTGGCACCTGTCAAATTTTGAAATAATGCATATTCCACATTTTTGGTAAGTACAATAACCCTTATTTCAAACCTGAAATATTACTGTGTCCATCAGTTATTACATATATCACACTGAAATAGCTGTTGCATAAAAACAATTTTAAACAACAAAAAAAAAAGAGTAAGGGCCGCTTCACAATGCGGTGTGATCCGATCCAGTTCTTTCCTGGAGGACCCAGACAGCCGCGGACCGGATCTGCACACAGGACTGAGGGACTATTATGCTCTCCGGTCCTGTGTGCAACGCACGCAGTTCCCGCTGCTGATAAGTCAGGACCGCGAGCACTGCGGTCCTGACCTGTCATTGGCTGCAGCTGCGTGCGCTGCACACCGGACTGGAGGGCATAATAGCCCCCCAGTCCTGTGTGCAGATCCAGTCCGCGGCTGTCTAGGTCCTCCCGGACAGAACCGGACCGGATCACGCCGCAGTGTGAAGCGGCCCTAAGATTAAGAGGGGTGCCCAAACTTTTTCACATGACTGTATGCACAACTATGCTCTATAGACATTGTACATGTGCTTCCGCTCCATACACATCAGACATACATGGCTACATTCTGTATACATCTTACACACACGCTCTGTACACGTCGTAATCACGACTTCGCTCTGTACGTCATACACATACAGTTCCGCTTTAAACACAGACACAGTTCTGCTCCCTACACGTCGTGCACACACGGCTCCGCTCCGTATATATTGCATTTGTGATTCCGTTCCTCACACGCTGTACACATGCGGCTCCGCTCCGTACATGTTGCAAACACACGGCTCTGCCCTGTACATGTCGTACACACGTGGCCTTACTCTATACACATAGTGCACTCGTGGTTCTACTCTACTCTATACACCTTGTACACACACGGCTCCACTCCGTACACCTCGTACACACATGGCTCCACTCCGTACACCTTGCACACACGCGGCTCCACTCCGTACACATGCGGCTCCGCTCCGTACACCTCGTACACACGCGGCTCCACTTCGTACACACGCGCCTCAGCTCCGTACACACGTGGCTCTGCTCCGTACACCTCGTACACACAAGGCTTCGCTCCGTACACCTCGTACACACACACGGCTCTGCTCCCTACACCTCGTACACACGTGGCTCCGCTTTGCACACCTCGTACACACAAGGCTCCGCACACCTCATACACACGTGGCTCTGCTCTGTACATCTCGTACACACGCGGCTCCGCTCTGTACACCTCGTACACAAGCGGCTCCGCTCTGTACACCTTGTACACAAGCGGCTCCGCTCTGTACACCTTGTACACAAGCGGCTCCGCTCCGTACACCTCGTACACACACGTCTCTGCTCCGTACACCTCGTACACACGCGATCTGCTCCGTACACCTCGTACACACGCGGCTCTGGTCCGTACACCTCGTACACACGCGGCTCTGCTCCGTACACCTCGTACACACGCGGCTCTGGTCCGTACACCTCGTACACGCGGCTCTGCTCCGTACACCTCGTACACACGCGGCTCTGCTCCGTACACCTCGTACACACACGGCTCTGCTCCGTACACCTCGTACACACGCGGCTCCGCTCCGTACACCTCATACACTGCATCTCATGGTTGCATCTCATCTCACCCGTGGCTGCATCTAATCTCATCCGTGGCTGCATCTCATCCCATCCGTGGCTGCATCTCATCCCATCCGTGGCTGCATCTCATCCCATCCGTGGCTGCATCTCATCCCATCCGTGGCTGCATCTCATCCCATCCGTGGCTGCATCTCATCTCATCCGCGGCTGCATCTCATCTCATCCGTGGCTACATCTCATCCCACCCGTGACTGCATCTCATCCCACCCGTGGCTGGATCTCATCCCACCCATGGCTGCATCTCATCCCACCCGTGGCTGCATCTCATCTCAGCCGTGGCTGTACCTGCATCTTCATCTCACCCGTGACCCTATCCTCATCTCATCCTGTGCTGCATCTCATCCTGTGTCGCATCCCATTCCACCTGTGACTGCATCTCATCCCATCAACGACTACATCCCACCCCTGTTACATCTCATCCCCAGCTGCCTCTCGCCGCTTCCTCCCCTGGCTGTATCCCACCCCCTTATCCCCGAACTGCATCTCCTCCCCGGACTAAACCTCATCACCCGGCTGCACCCCAACCATGGCCGACGACCACCCATCATCTGGAACTCACCCCTGCCTCACCAGATCCCCGGCTACCCTCACCCACCTCTTCTCCCCTACCCACCATGTTCCCACTTCTTCTCACATTCACCCCCATCCTTCTCCAATTCCTACTACCCCCACCCATCCCCCCACTGAGTAATGAAATCCTACTCTCATCCTCCATCCTTCCTACCCACCTCACCCAATGCTCCACACTATTTCCCCACTTTCAACCCACCATCTCTAGGCTTACACGCCCACCACGCAAGCTCCCCTGCTCCCACCTCCTAACCCTCTCCCTGCTCCTCCTACTATCCGGCGACATTTCCCCTAATCCTGGCCCACCCCACCACCCCATCTCACTCCCCTCCACCCCACTCCAACGACCCACCACCAACCCCCTTAACCTCCGTCCTATTCCCCCCACCCCTGCCTCCCCTGTCCCCTTACCCGGTGCACTCTGGAACGCTCGCTCGGTCCGCAACAAACTTACATTTATCCATGACCTCTTCATCTCCAGAAAACTCTCCTTCCTCGCCCTCACAGAGACATGGCTTACCCCCTCTGACACTACCTCCCCGGCTGCACTCTCCTACGGTGGATTCACGCTCTCCCACACTCCCCGCCCCACCAACACCCGCGGCGGAGGCGTTGGCCTACTTCTGGCCAATGACTGTTCCTTCTCCCCACTCACCCACCCCCCCCCTCCCCTCCTTCGAGGCACACGCTGCTCGCATCTACTCCCCCTGCAACCTCCAACTGGCCGTTGTCTACCGTCCCCCTGGATCCCCCTCTACCTTCTTTGACCACTTCACAACCTGGCTCCTCCACCTCCTCTCCTCCGACATCCCCACCATCATCATGGGTGACTTCAATATCCCCATCGACACCCCCAAAGCCGCTGCCTCCAGACTCCTATCCCTCACCTCCTCCCTCGGCCTCTCCCAATGGATCTCCTCCGCCACACACACTGGCGGCCACACACTTGACCTAGTCTTCACCTGTCTCTGCTCCCTCACCGACCTCACACACTCAACCATCACCCACTCCGACCACAACCTACTGACATTCTCATCCCTCTCCCCCCCTACCGCGCTACCCCCTCTCCGGACACTCCCCCACCCCCGCAGAAATCTTAGGCTCCTAGACTTCCACTCACTCTCAGAATCCCTCCTCCCCCTCTCAGACTTGGCCTCTTCCCAAGACGCTGACTCTGCCCCCTCCCTTTACAACTCCACTCTCACCACAGCCCTCGACCAGGCCGCTCCCCTCACACTTAACACAACACGAGTACAACGACAACCCTGGCTCACGACCCTCACCAAAAAACTCAAACGGACGACTAGGGCAGCCGAGCGGAAATGGAAGAAATCCCACTCAGCAGAGCACTTCGCCCTATACAAGAGTTCCCTCAATACCTTCAAGACTGCCCTTGACTCCGCAAAACAAGCCTACTTCTCCTCCCTAATTACTGCTCTGTCTCACAACCCCAAACAACTCTTTAAAACCTTCAACTCCTTACTTCGTCCCTCTGCACCCCCTCCTTCACCCTCATCTCTGCCGACGACTTCGCCACCTTCTTCAAAGACAAAATTGACAAACTCAGACAAAGCTTCGACCCACACTTCCCTCGCCCCATCCCACCTCCAGCCCACCCCCCCTCACCAAAACGCAGTTTCACCCCCGTGACAGAGGACCACCTCTCCTCCCTTCTAGCACGATCACACCTCACCACCTGTGCCCTCGATCCACTCCCCTCCCACCTCATCCCTAACCTCACCTCAGTCCTCATTCCTGCTCTAACACACCTCTTCAACATTTCACTCAAATCCGGCACATTCCCCTCACCCTTCAAGCATGCCCTAATCACGCGCATCCTAAAAAAACCTTCCCTTGACCCCACAACAGTCTCCAACTATCGCCCCATCTCTCTCCTCCCGTTTGCCTCTAAACTTCTTGAACAACACGTCTATTCCGAACTGTCCTCCCACCTCTCTTCCTGTGCTCTCTTCGATCGCCTACAATCCGGCTTCCGACCTCATCACTCCACAGAAACAGCCCTAACCAAAGTCACTAACGACCTTCTGATCGCCAAGAGTAAACGACACTATTCCGTCCTCATCCTCCTCGACCTCTCTGCCGCCTTCGACACTGTTGACCACTCCCTCTTACTCCAAATTCTTGAGTCTCTTGGCATTACTGACCTCGCCCTCTCCTGGATCTCCTCCTACCTAACGGACAGGACACTCAGCGTCACCCACTCCCACACCTCCTCCTCGCCCCACCCTCTCTCTGTAGGTGTTCCCCAAGGCTCGGTCCTGGGACCATTACTCTTCTCCACCTACACCCTCGGCCTAGGCAATCTCATCGAGTCACACGGACTCCAATACCACCTCTACGCTGACGATACCCAACTCTATCTGTCTGGCCCTGACATCTCCTCCCTTTTATCCAAAAATCCCTCCATGCCTATCCGACATTGCATCCTTTCTTTTCTACCCGCTTCCTCAAACTCAACATGGACAAACCGAATTCATCGTCTTTCCCCCGAACAATTCCGCCCCGCTTCCTGACCTATCCATCACCGTCAACGACTGCACTCTCTCACCCCGCCCCCACACCAAGTGCCTCGGGGTAATCCTTGACTCCTCCCTCTCCTTCAAGCCCCACATCCAAGCCCTCGCCACCTCCTGCCGACTCCAATTAAAAAACATTGCCCGCATCTGCTCCTTCCTTGACCACAACACTGCCAAGATACTTGTCCACGCCCTCGTCATCTCCCGCCTGGACTACTGCAACCTCCTGTTCACCGGCCTCCCTGCCACTCCCTCGCACCTCTCCGCACCATCCTCAACTCTGCTGCCCGACTCATCCACCTATCTCCCCGTTACTCGCCCGCCTCCCCCCTCCGCCGAGCCCTCCACTGGCTCCCCATCCCCCAGCGATCTCGCTTCAAAACCCTAACCCTGACCTACAAGGCCATACACAACCTGTCCCCTCCCTACATCTCCGACCTAGTCTCCCGCTACCTCCCCTCGCGCAATTTGCGCTCCTCTCAGGAACTCCTTCTCTCAACCCCCCGCATTTCCACCTCCCACAACCGCACACAAGACTTCTCTCGTGCTTCCAGCAGACTCTGGAACTCCCTCCCCCACCACATCAGACACTCCCCTACCCTGGGAACCTTCAAGAAAAACCTGACGACCCACCTCTTCCTACAAGCCTATAACACACATTAAGACCCTATCCACTGCACCATCTCACCTCTCTCCCCCTCCTACTGTCTCCCTCCCCACCCCTCTAGACTGTGAGCCCCTGTGGACAGGATCCCTGGCCCCATTGTACCCGTACGATTGTTTTGTCGATTTGTCGTCGTTTTTCGACCACTTGTCTTTGTCTACCCCCTAACTTGTACAGCACCATGTATCCTAATAGCGCTATATAAATACCTAATAATAATAATAATACACACGCGGCTCTGCTCCGTACACCTCGTACACACGCGGCTACTCTCCGTACACCTCGTACACACGCGGCTACTCTCCGTACACCTCGTACACACGCGGCTCGGCTCCGTACACCTCGTACACACGCGGCTCCGCTCCGTACACCTCGTACACACAAGGCTCTGCTCCGTACACCTCATACACACGGCTCCACTCCGTACACCTCGTACACACGAGGCTCCGCTCCGTACACCTCGTACACACACGGCTCTGCTCCGTACACCTCGTACACACACGGCTCGCTCCGTACACCTCATACACACACGGCTCTGCTCCGTACACCTCGTACACACACGGCTCTGCTCCGTACACCTCATACACACACGGCTCTGCTCCGTACACCTCGTACACACACGGCTCCGCTCCGTACACCTCGTACACACGCGGCTCTGCTCCGTACACCTCGTACACCGGCCTGCTCCGTACACATCATACACACGCGGCTCTGCCACATCCACACTGTAAATTCATCCAGACCCCACTCATAACCAGCACAGCATACACTGAGGAGCTGATCATGTGACCACTGACTCCTCCCCTCCATGTGACATCATCACAGGTCCTGTAAGCACAGAGCAGCCATATATGTAGTGTGCGGCTCTGCAGGTGGAGGTATGTGACCATTCCCCATTACTGGACAGCACAGTAACCCCTTCAGTACTGAGACTCTTTAGACATATTTGTGTTTGCCTCCTTCCACCATTTTCTCTCTCTCTCCGTGATTACATCAGACCTCGCAGTTTGGTTATGTAGCCGCACACATCGCACTCTGCTCCTCCATCCCACAAACAATAGATACAGATAATAAGTCAAATATAGCCTGACTTCTGATAATCAGCCATGTATATTGCAATACAGACATATGAGGGCTTGTTTTCTGCGGGATGAGTTGTACTTTTCGAATGACATCATTCATTTTACCGTACAGTGTACTTGAAAATGGGAAAGAAATTCCAAATGCGGTGACATTGCAAAAAAAAGTTCAATTGCACGTTGGTTTTTGGGCTTTTTTATTCACCATGTTCACTATATGGTAACACTGACCTGTCGATATGATGCCTCGGGTCGGCACGAGTTCGTACATATCAAACATGTACACCTTCAGGTTATGTGCACACTCTGCTTTTCTGTTGCGTTTTTGTGCTGCGTTTTCTACACCAATAACACATGACCCACAGTTTCGTAAAGAAAGTCAATGTGATTTTCAAAAAGCTGCGCCCACTATGTGCGTTATTCAGTCTTAACAAAAAAGCATGCGTGTTTCAAAGTCCCTGTCAATTATCTTGGTCTTTTATGGGCTGTGTTTTCCAGTTGCCGCCATTCCAATGAGCTGAAAAAGCAGCACTAAGGCTGGCTTCACATTGGTGTTCCCCTCCGCAGCGTTCTGCGTTTGCGAGGGGAACCGCCATGTGAGCGCAGGCACCGCAAGCCCCTATCTTTATAATGGGAGCACACGGTGCTGCGCTTGACTGCGCATGACCGTGTGCTCCCATTCACTGCCATATGTGATCTGTACACAGGCAGAAGCCTGTGCACAAATCACACACTCTCGTCCGCACCAGGAATGCAACATGTCGTGTCCCTGGTGCGAACAAGACTGTGTGATTTGTGCGCAGGCATCCGCCTGCATACAGATCACATATGGCAGTGAATGGGAGCGCACGGTCATGCGCAGTCAAGCCGCCTCCCATTATAAAGATAGGGGCTTGCGCTGGCTGCTCTCACATGGTGGTTCCCCTCCGCAGAACGCTGCAGAGGGGAACGCCAATGTGAAACCAGCCTAACAAAAAAGCAGCAGAAAAGCACAGTGGGCAGCTAGCGGAAATGCATGCTTCACTGAAACAGCTGCGTGTTTGAGGCTGGAAAATGCAGCCCAAACCAATCTGCACAGTGGGCACTTGGCCTTAATGTTCATTGATACGTATCTTAAGTTTTCGAGACGTGCATAACGTAAATTACAGTCAGTACATTTAATACAGCAAACCAAATTTTTTGTGTTACGGTTTATGTAAGGGCCGCTTCACACTGCGGCATGATCCGGTCCGGTTCTGTCCGGGATGACCCAGACAGCTGTGGACCGGATCAGCACACAGGACTGGGGGGCTATTATGCGGGCGCCGCGGTCCTGACCTGTCAGCGGCTGCAGCTGCGTACGCTGCACACAGGACCGGAGGGTATAATAGCCCCCCAGTCCTGTGTGCTGATCCCATCCGCAGCTGTCTGGGTCCTCCCGGACAGAACCGGACTGGATCATGCCGCAGTGTGAAGCGGCCCTAAGACTGTATAGGATAAGTTGTAATGAAGTGATGAATCCAGCTCACCCACACAGGTTCGGCAGGCACGGATCAGCACACTGGCGGTGCTAGACATCAAAATAGAAAGACGAGGATCTAGCTTCCGTTCAAGTTAAATTTATTCATAAATTAAGCCTGTCACCCCCCTGGTGCTTTCAAAAGTGACACCACCACTGAATGTCGCGTTCAGGGTGCGAACGAGAATGTATGATTTTTACGCAAGTATCCGCATGCATACAAATCACACACGGAAGTCAATGGGTGCGCACGCCCATCCGCAGCCAAGCGCATCACCGTGCTTCCCCATGATAAACATAGGGATGGGCGGTGCTTGCGCTCAGCTTGCTTCGCCCGCCGCAAGACGCCGCGGAGGCGACCGCAAGTCTGAAGGCAGCCTTACTCAGAGATCCCGGAGATGTTAGCTGATGTGGTTTACCACGGCAACACATTTCCATGCAAGCTGCATCCTTTGTCATGCCTGTGACAAAGGACCTTTCTATTTTTTGTTACACATGGACATTTTTTTTTACATGGAACCACTAAATTTGTGAATAAATTTCACTTGAACCGGAAGCTGGATCCTCGTCCTTCTATGTATTGGATGAGTTTTTGTATTGTTGTAGTCCCAAATAATATCACATTTAGTGGCCATGGAGCACGTACGACAGGGATTTGCACCACATTTAAAGGGATCCTGTCACCTCCAAAACGCCTCATAAGCTATCCAAAACATGTCCCTGGGGCTTGTTACAAGTGTGCCGCAAGTGTGGCTGTTAGGCAGCAGATGCGGTAAATCTGCGAAGTGCCGCATTTGAAAAACAGCTAATCTGAAGGGGCCTAAGAACTGCGATTCGTGATATGCATACCGCCGCAGAGGGCATTTGGATTTTCCGATATCGATCGCCGGTTACACGCTGCATTAACACTTCCGATTGTAAAAACCCTAGACCTTTAACATGGATTATGGTGAGGTGGAGTAACATCTTGGGCTGAAGAGTGGAAAGGCCATGGATAGGGGTTGATAGCTTTGCTTCAATCGATATCTTTGGCTAGCATGGTTGATGCACTCACGCACCGACGTCCAGTCTACTGTCGGATGGTCATGGAGGAATGGGTAAACCACCATGCTAAGCTTTGGTGTTCACTTCAGTTGTTCATGAAGGGTAATTGTTAGGCGATGTGGGCCCTGGATAGCAGCCTGCCACTTTTATCACTTAGATGATAAAATCGACTCCTGAACCTTTCTCTGAAAAGTCTTGATTTTTTTTGTCTAGAATGGTGAGTAGGTTATCTTGGAGATTGAAGAGTGGAGATTGGTCGGAGGGAAGGAGGGTTTGCTTATGTTGCGCTTCCAATATCACAATCTGGCTAGCCAGGGAAGACACCTCAGCCGCCTTTTCGTTTATGAGGCACGATCCATGAGAAATAAATATCCCACAATGCATGCCTTTCAGGGCTTCTCATTTAAATGAAGGCGCTGTTGGTCTAGAGCATGTGGTGTCCTGATGAAGGGCTGAAAAATACACCGTGAAACGTGTTGAATAAAGCCATTTGCATTCACCGATTTCCTTGGTATATGGTCGATTGTACAGCAACGCAGTTGGATTCCACATACTGTATGTCCTCTATTTTTTCTACTATGGGTATGGGAGAGTGGATGGGAGGACTTACCTGTGGAAGTGTCTATGCAGGGTTCATAGTGAGATTGAAGTCCTATCCGAGTGTCATAAGAAGATTTCGCAAATTCCTCCAGGAGTTTCTGGCATCTTGCCCCAAATCTGCTCTGGCTCTTAGTAGGAAAATAAACATTAGCGATAAGGAACTTGCACTTTAGCCATGATACCTGTGGAAATATATGGCTTACTAGTGTATCACTTAAAGATGTTTGTCACGTGGCTTCCTTTAGTTTAAGTGCTTTAGCTTTGAGAATGAGCTGCAAGAACTGCTATCTGTCCCCCATCAGCAAGCATGCCCCTGCTTTATCCTCTTTGCACCGCACGGTGCAATATCTCCTTGCTCTGTCGTGACACCTGAGTTATAGTATACAGCTACTTATATGGCATTCATGTCATGTCATTCCTTAAGAGAAAATAGAATAGAACATCTTCATTATACATTCAGTTTTCCCTTATTATCTCCAGTAATTGTATTCATACACAGATCTTTATGATGTTACACGTCATCTTCCACCATTCGGGTCCTACAATATCGGATCCTCTCACATCTTCTATACAAGAGAATTCTCCTGATTGACCCATCAAGGATGGATAAGGACAAGATGGCGGAGAGGATCTTCCACCTCACCCTAGAGATCCTCTTCCTTGTTACTGGAGAGGTGAGAGATTGTGATGACAATGTCACATGACATCATTCTTATCTATGGACAGAATAACAGATGACAGAACTGGAGAGGTGAGGACTCTGGAAATGTCTGGAGACTGGAGATTTATTAATGTGTCTCTCCATAACCAGGATTACACAGTAGTGAAGAGCTCTAGTGATCTGTGCTGTCAGGACCCTGTGTCTGAGGGAAGAGCCCTGAGCCCAATCACGGGGCCTCCACCTCACCCCCTGATACATGAGGACATCAATGACCAGAAGATCCTAGAACTCACCTACAAGATGATTGAGCTGCTGACTGGAGAGGTGACACTGCTGGGAATGCTGCTGCTGCTGGGACATTATACAGTAACGCTATGAAGGGATCGGGGGATGACAATGGTATCATTGTATGTGTCAGGTTCCTATAAGGTGTCAGGACGTCACCGTTTATTTCTCCATGGAGGAGTGGGAGTATTTAGAAGGACACAAAGATCTGTACAAGGACATAGTCATGATGGAGGATCCCCAGCCCCTCACATCACCAGGTAATAGACAGGACTAAATACACACGGCCTATAATGATCTGTATGTAAAGAATGAATTCAGCCCCTGTATGTGTCTCCTCCAGGTCTATCCAGTGAGAGGACAACACCAGAGAGATGTCCCCGTCCTCTTCTCCCACAGGACTGTAAACAAGAAGATCCCGATGTTCCTCAGGATGATCAGGTATATGGAGAGAAGGTGTGATGAGATCTCCTATGGGTACCGTCACACATGGCGATCTCCCGGGCGATGCCATAGGCGACGCACGTGCACGCACACACAGTTGCGTGTCGCCTGAGGTCGCCGTCGCCCATTTACATTAGGCGACGCTCGGGTGACAACTTAGGCGACGCTCGGGCGACAACCGAAGGGAAATTGCCTGAGCGTCGCCCAAGGCCCAGGGGCGATCGAGTTGCTGGTTGCCACTTCCACGTCACACTGAGCCACCATATTGGCGATGTGGGCGTAAATTTGAGCTGCATCTCGGAGATAGGTGTTAACATAATGTTGTGTGACGCCTTGAAGACGTGTGATTGGTCATTATTTTAATGTCCTTCCTTGTTTGCCGCACCACAATAGACAACTCTCGTGTGATGTGTCGCGGATTATTGCTATATGCATTGGCGTTGCCAAGAAGGCAAAGCACGACGCTCGTGTGACGTTTTATTGTACAGTAAATATGTACAGCGCTTTTGTTAAGTGTGTTGTGCTACTGCGGTGTCTAATAAAATCACTCTTGCTTTCTTGGTCTGGATAATATTGCAGCCTTGAAAGTATGTGTGTGCACAGATATTTGTGTGTTTGCAGTTATGGGATGTATAGATCACCTATCACTTCTTTCTCCATGCAGACTAAAGGCTACTTTCACAGACTGCGTTTTTTTTCTGCATTTTTCTGCATTTTTCTCTGCGCTTTTTCAGAGCCCATTTATCATGGGGGCAATAGAAAAACGCAGAGAAAAACTGCAGAAAGAATTGACATGGTGATTCTTTTTACGCGCGCGTAAAAAAAAGCACTAATATGCAGTGTGTGAATGGATTGTGTCAAAACCCATAGGTTTGGCTGGGCTGCTTATCCAGAATTGCGTTTTCAATGCAAAAAGCGCGCGTCAAAAACCGCAGCAAAAAACGCAGGTAAATACAGAAAACGCAGCAAAAAACGCAGAGAAGCAGCAAAATACGCAATGTGTGAACGTAGCCTAAATTTGGGATGTAATGACATTTGTGTTTCTGTTAAAGCACACATTTGTGGCACATCTCTGCACTTTTGAACACAGCTGCAAACACAGAGGCGACATCAATGCGCTACTGTACAGTATGTACGCTCCTGGGTAATACACCTTTGGACGCACACATCATCAAATATGGCGGCGAGGAACAAGACAACCAATCGTAACGCTCGGGCCGCCACCAATCCACTCAGACCGCAGAGGTAGTAAATACGCCCTGAAACGCCTACAGGAATGGTATAGGCGATGTGTGCTGTCGCCTTTGACATCACTCATGAGATGTTACACAGGGCGATCAGCACACATCGCCCAAGAATGGTCGCCTGGTTTCAGAGCTCTGATGTGAAACCAGGCGACCACTCGGATGTGTCACCGTCGCCAATTTACATTAGGCGACGCATTGGCGATATCGCCGGCGACAGGCCACGCCCGAGCGTCGCCTATGGCATCGCCCGGGAGATCGCCACGTGTGACGGTACCTTATGATGTGTGAAGGTCTTGTGCTCAGTCTTGTTTTATCCACCAGTATTAGGCGCTAAATGGCCAATTTGTTAGAAACACCTGCACTTTGAGGTTTAAGTGTAATGTATGCTGGAACTGAATAAGTTTTCCATGGATTTTTGGTGTGAATCAATGAAAGAATCTTTTTTTGAGATACTATGAGGAAGGGTTTTGATATAATAGTTGTTAAATGGTCAAGCAGATCTCAGCTGATTACAATGCTGGTGAGTGACCAGTTAAGGATCTCCCATGAACAATACATAGTTCATTAGCACAGATGAGTTATAATGGCACATGGTTGATTCCTGTGCCAGTGCAATCTAGTGAAAATAAGCAAAATTTGGGCAAAATAGTTCACAAATTGCCACTATTAAACATGTAAAAGCTTTCAGAGGCACCATGTGCATGAGAGGGTCAAATGTTTGTAAAGACCGATGACTATTAACCCTTAATTTCAGTTTGGTTGAGTAATTGTGTGAGGACTGCTTTTTGGCTCATTAGTGTCCTCTGATACATATGGACACACGGGCTTAACCAACCTTTGTGGCTGACCAAGTTTATTCCTTCATGGCAGCAGTTACCTATGGCGGTCGTCACACGGTTCAATATTGCTAACGATATCGTTTAAGCGATCTGCTTTTTGATCGCTTAAGCGATATCGTTTGTACATCGCTACGTGCGATCAAGCGATATTACAATGTAAAATCGCTTGATCGTGACATCGCAGATATGAGAGCCGGAGCTCATATCAAGCGATAAACGATTGATCAATCTGCTTCATCGTGGTGTGTGACACCACGATGAACGATCTCCCAGCGGCAGAGCCTATCTGGGAGATGGTATCTATGGTAAACGTCGGGTTACTAAGCGCCGCGGGGTGCCTAGTAACCCGATGTGTACCATAGTTACCAGCGATCTCGCTGCTCCACATCGCTGGTGAGTCTACCTGTGTGACAGCTCACCACCGATGTGAGCGATATTGTTAGCGATATTGATGAGTGTGACGGCCGCCTATGGCTGATAGACCATATATATATGAAACAATGGTTGTATAGCCAAAGACTGGTTCCATGAATATGACAGTGAGTCTTGCTTGTCTCTACTGCCTATCTGGAAAGAGGTAGAATGGGTTTTTCAAAATATGTCCGTACATCCATCTCGTTTACGACAACTTCATGAAGCTGTCTGTAATGATGGCGGATATGAACCTACTGCGCCTCAGGCCAGGAGGCATTACTAATTGTCCACCGGGTCTTCACTAGGTCCTCCGATGGTGAGGATAGGTTGGACTCCCGATAGTCGTTAAGTGCCACACTATGGCAGTCCCTTGGACTGAAGCAGCAGACTGGAGGGTCAGAGGCACAGGATCTAGGTGCACTAGGATAAGACGGAGGCGTAGTCAAGATAGTCTGAGGTTGGGTGGGTGGCACAGGGCAAGAGTACGAAGCTGAAGTCAGGAGCAGAGAGGTACAAGAGGACGGGTATACAAGCCGTTTCAATAACGGGAGAATCAATACAAACACATGAACAGGACACTAGCAGATGAACTAACTATCAACCAACGTTCGGGCTAGTAGTGATGGGAGAGGCTCAGCTGGCATGGGATTGGCCAAGGCCCCTAATCTCTGTAGGACTAAGAAGGATTACATTCTTGCAGAATCTGTTCTTGCCTCCCTATTGCCAGGTGGAAGTCCCCAGCAGCAGGAGGATGCAGCAAAGATTGAAAAGATACAGGAGGCAGCTGAGAGAGACAAACCGAGGCTGGGAAGAGCAGAGCAGTAACCGCAGTAGGTAGGGCGACGTTTACCAGCAGACGTGACACTGTCATCTCAATATCGGACAATATTCCTGCAGAATCATATCAACACCTGATGGAATCTGTGCAATAACAAATTGCTTTGGGTCCAAAGGTCATAGGATGATGTTCAGTGTGGTACTAGATGGGTGTCTCTAATTAAGTGGCCATTCAGTGTCTGTTTTATACTTGGTGGAGACGACAGGATAAAGCTGATCATAGACATTAGATGTCTGGGTCTTCGCACAATTTTCTGGTTACGGAGTCTGTTGGTCATAAGAGATCAACTAGTTGGATTTATACTGAAGACCTGCAGATATTTGACAATTTTTTGAGTTGCTATTTAATGGCTTTTTCTGGTCTTCAAAATAATTTCACACAACATCTCTATCTGTCTGTGACCTTTACAATATTTGCTTCAGGGTGAAGATCTGCCCCATATTAATACTACAGAGACCTACGTGAGTGACGATGAATGGATTAAAGTGGAGATTCCTACAGATGACTACCC